>CM044439.1:80473081-80483322 GCA_024363595.1 Xenopus borealis
TTCTGGATAGTACCTGTTGTTCCATCTAGGTGCGTTTCCATCTTTGAAGTGCGTTTCTTGTATAAAGGCGACTGATGCTTTGAGTTTTCGAAGTTCACATGATAACAGGATGGAACAGCACTATTAACTGATACATTTTGAAAAAAAATTTTTTCCCATGACAGGATCCCTTTAACTGATCACAGTGCTGGAAAAAAGCTAAAAGCTACTGTACTTTTGAAGGAGGATGAAAATTTGAAACATGTAGTGATTCCATCTGAAAAAAAAGTACAAATTCTTTCATATTTAATAATGTCAATATGACCTTTAATACAGGAAATTTTATGTTGTGCTAGTACTAGAAATTTATGGTCAATTCATTCATTAAAAAGAAGACTATTGATGCTCTAATTAGCTGTGCTAGAGCTATATGTTGTGAACAAGTTATCTATTTTGGCCATCAAATCCGGCAGCTATGTGTCTGTGTGGGAATACTAACCAAATGGGTTCACTCTGATTCAAATTTAGAAAACTTCTGAAGAGTGGCCCCATCATATTACGGGTTGGCCGATGAACCTATAAGCATGTCTATGCAGGCCAATGTCTACTTCTGTAGTGATGTGCGTGATGATATTATATTGAGTGTCTGCAGTGCACTGATGTGTCCACCAATCTATTCTGTTTGTAATTTTATACATTATTGGCTATGGCCAAGTTGCACAATTTCCATTTTGCTGATTGTATTGATTAGATTAGACAAAAAGTGAGTCATAAATAACTTAATTAGAAGTTACATCTGGAGCACTGGAGATAGGGTGGTTTTGGGTTTTATGACTCTTCTAGCAGAACTCTTCTTATGTCAATGGACAATAACTTAGAAATAGTCAAATTATGTCAAATACCAGGATAAACAACTAGAGTATAAAAACAAGATCAGCAACCAGTCAGACTCTTTCTGCCGATAGCTTGAAGGTTGTTTGTTGGTATGAGAAATAGCTGGATATGGATATGAACGAGAAAGATCATAAACTTATAATTGACTGTGTACAGCTGAGCGGTTTAGGCTGCCTGCTAACATTAAAAACATGAATAATATTAGAAACAAGAATCATGAATGAATCATGAATGTGTGATATGCTGGGAGTGGCTGGGGATGCAGTTATATGTCTCAGGAGCAGGTGTAAAGGCACTTCTTGGACAAATCAAGACCCACAAGCACCTCACACAAGCTAGAGGCGTGCCTGAAAGTAGGAACAGGAGGCAGAGCAGTGGAGATAGACCCGGAGGGCCAACAGATCCAGGGCAGGCAGAGTAGGTTCACAAGTGGTAATTCAGGCACAGGTCACATCAGATAAATCAAGAGTATGTAAGAAAGCTAGGATACCAGACTAAACTGTATAATCAGTCATTTAGTAAATAATGCCTGGCCCCTTTAAGTGCTGAAGTACTAAACATTTCTGTGGTGATGTGCTGGAATGCCTTGGGTTCCACACCGAAAGAAGCCTGTAGAACTTGTCGGTCCAATAAGGTGCCATACAGCAGGCCACACTTGAAAGGCCAAGTGAGGTGGGATGATCTAGAACAGGGATCCCCAACCTTTTGAACCCGTGAGCAACATTCAGAAGAAAAAGGCTTTGGGGAGCAACACAAGAATGACAAATATTCTTGGGTTGCTGTGATTGGCCATTAGGTAGCCCCTATGTATATAGTCAACCTACATTGAGGCTCTGTTTGGCAGTGCACCTGGTTTTTATACAACCAAAACTTGCCTCCAAGCCTGGAATTAAAAAATAAGAACCTGTTTTGAAGCCACTGGGAGCAACATCCAAGGGCTTGGAGAGCAACATGTTGCTCACGAGCTCCTGGTTGGGGACCACTGATCTAGAAAGTTCCTTCCTTATCACAGAATGCCATACTTATAAAGTATTGTCATGCTATAGAAGGTGATTCTACAGTGTAAATTATTGATCAATTGAATTGCAAAATTTACTGGTTCCTGTGCTGTGATTAACTAAATTACGCATCAGCTTTGTATAATTACAAAGTAAATTACAAAGTAATTATACAGGTATGGGATCCATTATCTGGAAAGGCCATCTTGCATAGACTAAATTTTAATCAAATAATTCACATTTTTTTAAAAATACATTGCACTTGATACTAATGAATCCTTTTTTGGAGGCAAAACAATTCTTTTATATTTAATGTTTTCATGATTTTCCGTTGACTATGCTATGGAGATCAAAATTACGTAAAGATCCCTAATCGGTCCTGAGCATTCTGGATAGTAGGACCCATACCTGTATTGATTGCATATATAGTGAATGTTGCAAGTCAGTCCCCAAGCTCAGGGAAGTGACAGCAGCCTAGGGTATGTGCTGTAAATCAGCAGAAAAGAAGATTGGGAGCAACTGGGGCATCTTTGGAGGCACCGATGTATATGGAGTACAGCATTCCTAGCCTATGTAAATGAACTGAAAATTTTAACTTAAGATGAACTTCATCTCATGCAGTAGTTGGAGTCAAAGACTGATGAGATAGGGATAGTGAATAGTAACAATTATTATAGATATGGTACATAATTTTTAGTGACCTATATTTTGAAATGTTCTTATTTCCATGAGTTGGTGCTTTTATTGTTATAATTTTTGCAATAGTTGCCCTTTAAATACTAATTTACTTGAATTACTTCATCTAAATTACTGGTCCATGATTGCTTCTGGAATAAGACTGAACTGTACTTATGGCATAACGAGCTGGTTAAAATTATGAAATGATATATACATAAAGGAGAACATTAAAAAGGTTCATTCCCTCATCTGTTTTGTCCTGGAAAAGTAACTGTCTCACTGAAGAACCCTTTCAATAAACCCCTTAGCAAAACTGAAATCTAAACAATGAGATTACATTATGCAGAACAGTATAATTCATACAGGTCTATTTTGCACAAAAAGGTGGGGGTCTGTGTCTCCAAAGACCTTTCATATTGATTCAACAGAACATTTCATTTATTCAGGTTTCATAACCATTATGAAACGTTAATGGTTATTCAGGTAATTATTGTAATGGCTTTGACATTTTAGGAAATAAATCTTGATGACATGGCATGCTAGCTATTATTCTATTTTTATCTTAGTTTTTGTTTAATAACAATATGTGGCATATTTACAGCGACAGTGGATGGTGAACTTACTTTGACATTGGAATTGGCCTTGCCATCAAGGCATGCTTAGGCTTACCTGTTTTGAAATAAATGCAGAGTTCTTCAGCTATCATCCAATCGCAGTCACTGTTACCTGCAACACTTTTACATCCCAGCTTCAGGAAGTAAATAGTTTGCAATACCACTGTCACTTTTAACCCACAGCACTCAATTAAATATTTATGTGTAAAAAGCCACACAATTGCTATAGTATATGTTCATCAGAAGGTTAAAAGGGTATTTTCTCTTTATAGAGCCCCCACAAGAGAATCCAAAATGCCTTCTTTAATCCACTGGCCCCTGGTAATACCAGAATAACCAAGGACAAAACCAGAAGTTAAATGTGGCTGTAAAGATCTCTTTAAAGGCATAGCTTGCTAAATATACATATAAGAATGTGTGTTAGGGGTGCTTAGACTGATGACACACAGGGAGCAACACTATTGTGTGCCAAACTTCAGATCAAAGTATATAAATATATATATATATATATATATATATATATATGTTCACACTTATGCAGACCTATATGTAGAAGCTATTGGATATTATACTTGACCAAGAAGTCATCCAAGCCATGCTTAAATGTGCCATCACAACATAAACTGGCAGGGTATACAACAACAACCCTACTGCCCTCACTTTGACAATCAAATAAAAAATAGTTATTTAAGTCTAAAATGGTGGCAAGTGGTTCTATAATCTTTTCTATGCTAAAAGAAAGACCATACCACTATCTGTCTATAATGTCCTCCAACTTTGACAGTCTTCATTCATTGACCATACTTAAAGTGAGGTCTTGCCAGGGATCTATAAAGAGGTTAGATATTAGTTCTATTCCTCAAGTTAATACCCTTTTTATTAAAAACAGTACATTATTTGCTTTAATAGTCACTGATTGGAACTGACTAAGGTTACACAGTTTGTTATCCACGAAAATCCCCAAAGCCTTCTCAATTATAGGGGCCCAACATACTACCATTTAGTGAACCAGAATTTATTTTATTTCTACCAAAGGACTTAATCTTGCATTTATCAACTCTGAACATCTGCCCATTTGCTGCCCAGTTCTCCACTTTAGACAACATTCTGCATTGAGCTTATAATTTTGCACAGTTTAGTATCAACAGCAAAAACAGAGACACTAACATACAATGTCCACTTCAAGTTAAACACCACTTGGGCCAAGGAGAGACCCCTGTGGTACTTGATTAACAACATTGATCCAATTTCAAAATGTTACATTTACCACCACTCTATCCCTCTGCTGTCTGTGAATTTTAGAACCTATTTGGAGTCAACTGTGGACTTTGAAAATGCGAAGTTTTTTGGCGGGGGGGAAAGAGTTTAATCGAATTTGATCGAATACTTTGATTCATCTTTTTGAATTTTGAAGTTTTTGACTTCAAATTTGACCTTTGATAAATCTGACCCTTAGAGTTAACAGTTTGTTTTTCAGCAAATAGTTATAAAATAGTTATCCAAATTCTTTCTTTCTGCATGCAATGCACATTGGGGAGTCAGGTTTCATGGGATTATTGGTGCACAACTCTCCTAATGAGCTGAACTGTATACTAATACACTAATACTTTCTGAACACAAAAAGTACAGCAGTTCTGTTGTAATATTTAATTAGTTATTAATAATTAGTTAAATTATTAGAATTGTTATTCAGTTCTATCATGTAAATGTTTAATTCTGGATTCAGCTTTAATGTCAATTTTCCCCTCTGAAAGTTCAAAGATTTTTTGTTGTCTCTGTTAATGTTTAAAGAAAAGAGTAATAACACTCAGGGGCAAATTTACTATTATTCCCCGAAATTAGTTCGATCAAATTCGATATTCGATTAGCATTCAATCATCGAATGCTAAACGAATAGTTTTAGGCTACCTTTTATTCGATATTCGATCATTCGACGATCGAATACAAATTTATTCGATCTGTTGAATAATTTATTCGATCAGTCGAATAAATCATTCGATCATTCAAATGATTCGTACGATTCGAACGATCAAAGACTTCGAGCGTAAGATCGTATGAATCCTATTCGAGTGCTCCCATAGGCTTCTATTGCAATTCGGTAGGTCCAATCTGCCAAAGTAGGCAATCGAATAAACGTAATAAATTAAATCCTTCACTGATCGAATGATCGAATATTCATTCATTCGAATCTATTCGAATGTATTCGATCGTTCGACCATTCGCTATTCAATGATCGAATATGCCAAAATTTCAATGCATATTCGACCAAACAAATAAATCCTTCGTTCGAAATTCGATCGAATTCGATAGAACTTCGATCTATACACGTGAATTTAGTACATCGGCCCCTCAGTATTAATGACATCAAAACATTGAAATTAATACTATATTATTGATGGATTCTGTGAACCTAAAAGCTTTTTTGGGTCAGGATATCTAAATAGCTGTGTTAATGAATACATGGTGCTGACAGCACATACATTTTCAGCTGGATCATATATTAGGTTAATGTTGTTTAATGTAAGTCAGGAATCAACACTGTTTAGGGCCAGAAGAATTTCAGAAAATATCTTACTTTCTTGTCACCATTTCCTGTGTTTTTCACAGGTTCCTAGATGAGAAGCAGAAACATCTTTGTCAATTATTTGTTAAAACTGGTTCAGTTGCCAAAAATAACATCTGTTTCTCCATAGCAGCGCCCATCACTGTAGACTTCCTCCTGCTAATTTGTAAAATTGCATTTATATGCCCAATAATTCTGAAGTTGTATTTGCAGTTTTTTGCCTTTAGGGGAACATAGGGGACCTTTGGAAATCATTAGGTCCTGATGCCTTTCTATTCATTATCTGTACATGCAAACAATGAGGGGGTTATTTATTAAGCTCTGAATTCCAAAAATCCTAAAAATTTGTGTTTTTTTAAAATTTAAAATAGTCCTTTTTTAATATCACCCTGAGGATGAAAAACTCTGAATATTAAAATACAGTATCTCAAATCTGCCAAGGCTGCATATAAGTCAATGGGAGAAGTCCCATAGTTTTTTTGATGTGCGCTAAGTTTCATGCAATTCCACAATTTTATTGGAGCTTTTGGGAGAAAAATCTGAAAAATTGGTGGCTTTCGAATAAGTAATCTGAAAAATCGTTCCCGCAAAGAAAATGTTCAGGAAAATGTTATAATAAATAAGCCTAAAATACCCGTGCAGATTTTCTTGGAGTTTGTAAAAGAGAATACTAACAAATATTGAAGTTTAGAGCTTAAAAATAACCCCCTGATTGTTTTCTGTACCTGTGTCTCTTGCATTTTGTCGATTTTGCTTTAATTTTTCTATGATATAAAAATAGATCAACTGTTACAAGAGTTAAAATAAAATTCTGAAATAAGTTTACAAAATGTTATTAGGTGTAGGAGGGGAATATTTGATAGAATAGCTAGGATTAAAATCTTACATCATGTACCAGTTGAATGTAAATGTGTATGTTTTAGCCTCACTGTAAAAAACCACCCTCGATGCCTTGAATGTGCTCTGGAATGTGATAATGTCAGAAAGGGGCATGGGGGCAGAAAGAGTGATTTGGTCTGCACCTACCATAGGTTTGGGGCTTACAGTTTATGTAACTAAATTATTAATGACCAGGGCAGCGTCACAAAAGATGGTTGTAATAACCTTAACGTTTCACCAACCAAATGGTTTCCCTCTTACCCTAGAAATCTCCTCTTATAGCAAAGAAGCACAATGGCAGTCCAGAGTGAATGCTTAAAAGTCACACCTTTATTAACAGATTGATTAATAAAACAGGATAAACATGTAATACAAAACTAATACTGATCACCAGCACCATGAGGATTCTTGACAGTCACCTGGCACAGATGATCATTGATGGGAAAGTGAAGACAATGTAAGCCTTACTCCAGACCCCTAACTTTTGGGACCAATACACTAAGACATTGTAACTGAACTTCACTAAAGCAGGGGACTCCCATTCTCTTCAAGCTATAGCAAGCATTTCCCCTGCCACCCACTGCTGTAACAAGAAAACACCAAAACCACAGACCTCACCCCTCCTAAAATGAACAGGGTGTGAGGGTGGTATGCTGCTCCCAAGTTGCAAGCCTGATAGAGACCCAATTTCCAGCTGTCCTGGCTAATTGGTAAAGTATGCTTTTTTTTTCCTGTAACCGGACTTTCCTAGCCTGGTCAAGACAATTACAGTATATAGCATTTTATTTTTCAGATGTAATATATAATGGGGACTCTTGAAAAGAAAAATTAATTAAGTAAAAGCAGTTATTTATAATTGTAACATGCTATGGTAATTTTTTTAAACATTATCATATATACATCAAGGACATTCTTCTTAAGACCCTCCATATGCTGCTGAACTTTGGAATCTTCTTGAATGTGATAAAATAAAAGAATGTTATAGACACACTCACATATACGCTGACTGATTTTGCTTTCACTGGATTTCAGTTTAATTGACATGGTCTTCTTCACTAAACCCTAAAAATTCCAGTTAACGTATAAAAAAATACACCACAACTGGACTCTGATGAATTGACTGGCAAACAGTATTTATGATTTACTTGAGGGTCAAGAGCCTACAATGAATGACAGAAGGAGAACACCATCTTCAGATTTCTTAAAACAGGATATGCAATTGCAGTTTTATATAGTATACTCTAACTATTACTTATATATTTCTGAATGGGCACCCATTCTCTTTTACCAATAGATGATGTGTATTTAGCCTTTGTGTGCCTCTTTTTTTTTGTAACTGCCAATTTGCATACAACCTTGTATATGCAATGACTCATCTCTTCTGTTCACCATTGTTCTCTCTGCTAGGCTGCTACATCAATGCACATAATACAATGTCAGGATCCCCTGTATTGAGGGCCATTGATATTGGGAAGGCTCTGAAACAAAGCATAGATACTACGTTCCAACCCCCACCACCTCCCGAGAAGCCAATAAGAAGTTATAGAAAAACAAAACCCAGAAATTGGATTTCCATTTGTGTGAACAGTAATCTTTGCAAAATGTATGTATTGTATGAGTTTTAGATTTGAATAGTTTCCAGAGCACTCATAAGTCTAGCTCCATTAAAGTAGCTGTTTACCCAAAAACTGTTCTTTGAATTGTGAAAGACAATGTAATTCTAAATGACTGTCCAATATACATTCAGTACAAATTTAAAAATGTCAATGCTTTTAAAGTTTTTCTGTAAATGTACTTGCTCTTTAAAGTAGACTGTCTGTTTACATTCTCTGCACTCCTGTCTCTGACTGTAAAACAATTAATATACAAATACATTTACACGTAACCAATTTGTAATGGATGTTTATTGGAAAATTGCTTAAATTACATTTTTGTTAATTGGGCAAAAACAACTTTTGGGAGGAATGAATAATTCACTTATTCACACATTATACCCCCCATATTTACAAATCCTTTCCATCTCACCACCTACAAAATATCCTGCATCCCATTTGTACCGACCAATAAATATTAAGCTTTTACCCTTCCAGATACTTTGTGGACTATTTATCAGAGGGAATCTAGAGCTTGCCACAGTCCACCAGAGGGAAATGCTGCCACTGTCTATGCATTCACATGAGATTCGTAGGAGCATATTTAGCATAGGATTAACTCTGTCACCCATAGTGCATCTGCACAAGCTCAAAGAATCACCAACAAGAAACATTCTGTGAAATTTTGGAGAAATTAAAAAGAATTTTAGAAATTTGAGAGCACATTGGCATCTGTGATTTTGAACTGAAATACATTTATTTTTGTTTTCTCTAAATAGCCACTGAACCTCAATATAATGCTAATATACAATATAGACAAGTGTAATATTTGTGTAACTCTCCATATTTAATTGAAGAATTTTTCTTCTTAAAGCTGGCACCAATTTCAGGTTCCCCACTGCGAAGCAGAGAACAGTCTCTATATACCGCCATACCAGCTTTGATCATCTGAACATAAACCATGTGGGTGGGAATTTCTCTCTTCATGACCCCTATAAAAATATTTTGTATGAGGACAAAAGAGAATGTGTATATTAGGACAAGCTAGACTCTAAGAAACTTGAAAAGCTCTTAAACGAACATTAGATAAATAATCCTAACCATCCTTCAAGCTGCAAAAAATACTTGCCCTGGGGTTATTATGTTTCCCACCTTAAGAAAAAAGGAAAAATGTTTTTACAGCTGGAGGTAAATCCATTCTTCTCTACTGGAGATGCAGATCCAATACTGAGTAATTAATTGTAGAACGTTTATATTCAGAGAGCCAAGAGATTACTTAAAGCAATCTATCATACTTTACCTGAAGAGCCGAATGATAAAAAGATACTGTGATCTCCAGTCTTTACAAATATTGTGGAATTCCTTAAACCTAAACAAAAATGTAAGTATTGCTTGTAATCACATTTTGCTCTAACAGCGGCTCTTTGAGATGCCTTCCTGAAGAATGTGCTACGCATTCCATTAGTGAATCCATTAAAGGAACAGGATTCAACATTACAGCATAAATTGGCCAGTCTTTGATACAGTAAAGTGTGAAAAAAAAACTGAATAGGGCTGAGTATTGCATTTACGAAATTCACGTGAATAGATCAAAGTTCGATCGAATTCGATCAAACAACGTTCCTACGAATTTTTCGTGAATTCGTAAAGTAAATTTTGGCCTCTTCGATCATCGAATATCGCATAGACTGCCTACTTCGGCAGATTGAACCTACCGAATTGCAATAGAAGAGAGACTAAGTCCTGCTCAAATACCATTCGTACGATCGAAGCGTTCGACCGCTCGAATCGTACAAATTTTTCGGATGCTCGAATGAAATTTTACGATGTTTTCGTGAAATCGAATGATCGGTATCCCATCATACTAATTCATCGATAAAATCGAATATCGAGCGAAATGATAGCCTAAAACTATTCAATAAGCATTCTATGGTAGAATGCTTATCGAATTTGGTCGAGCAAATTTTCGGGAATAATAGTAAATTTGCCCCTAAATGTCCTTCAAAAGAAAACTCATAACTTAAAGGGGTACTGTCATGGGAAA
>CM044439.1:80521724-80534604 GCA_024363595.1 Xenopus borealis
TTACCTAATGCTGGAAATGCTAAGAACCAAAAGTACATTTATTTTTCTCTTATATTCCACAGCTTCTGTGATGAACCTACTGGCTATTTAAATTTTTTTTTACCCTTTAGCTAGCCTAAACAGCCGTTCACTTTCTCAGGCTAGCCAGAAGCTTCCTTGTACTCAAATATAGTTCTCCTTTTGTCTTCTATGTTTTCTCTGTACAGAAATATAAATGAAATAGTCCAGCAAAGGAATGTCCCAGCAGCATAATTCTAGATGAGAACTGGGGGGTATCGTCCGTATAAAATGGCTGATTAATTGTTTAATGGCTGATAAATTAATTAATCAATATTAACTTTTAAGTGTGTGTGTGTATGCAAAACCAGAGGATGCCACACCGCTTCCAATGTATGCCCAGGTGCAAGGCAAAAATTTTATAAATTATCCAAGAATACCAAAACCTCAGGTTGGCTGTTTATATACTCACACAAGTCCCTGTGTTGCTGGTCTTCTTGGATAATAAATAAAGTGGGCATAATATAATTTTAATAAACCTGTACCATTGAAAGACTCAACAGAACAATTTAAGAAAAATATAGTGGCATACAGTATACGAAGTTGCAAGTTAACATAATCTGGTAACTATAAGTTTAAAGGCTTTTATCACAACAGTCCTTAACTTATACCGAATCCCACTAAAAGAAATTATTTACAATTACTAGCATATTTACCAACATTGGGGTATTTTCAGTTGCTCGGCCCAGTGTTCCAGAGTGGAACATGTGAAATATCACAATTACAAAACACTACTTTCAACCATAATATAAATGGAGCAAAACAATATTTCCATAAAGGGAATAAATTCTGAATTGAGAAAGCCAGTTGGATGACTGGTGAAACATCTTCAAGGAAAAAAACACAGCAAGTCCAGTTGATTTGACTTATTTCTATAGATATACCATGACCTGGATGAATGAGAATCTTCACAAACATTTTGTGCTGTGTCTTTTTGCCTTACCTTATTACCCTGCCAGTGCTGCTGAAAAATATTCTCACAATCTGTAGCTATGGCCCTGCTGATAACAAGGAATTTAAAACTTTACTCAGGATGTTAGTAGCTGCACACCCCGCACTAAAAAGCACTGACACATTTTAATGACACAGGTTTCTGGGCTGTAGGTAACGTCAACAGGAAACAAACAGTATAATTGCAGTCATAGATATAGTAACAAGCATTCTAACTTATTATAATGGGAAGACATTCAGTGCACAAATTGCACCTCTTGGACATCAAGGTTTGCTGCTTTGCACATATATGCCCATAAAATTGTGCATCATAATTTACATGGACATTGCTACGGAGCCAGTAATAAACTGTACATATACAGCACTAAATATGTTGCAATACAAACAATGTGAGTTTTAATTTGTATAAAATTGCAGATAGCTATTACTGTTGCCACATTATATTGTCCTAGCATTCTGGTGATCTGTTCTGTGTTTGCTGTTACTCATTACTTATCCTGATACTTATGTAGCTTTATTGTAAACTCACTCTATCCTCTCCAATCTGTAAATGTGATTTTGAATATCTCTCTCTAAAGTGCTGAGTAAACTTTCACAGGCTTTATGAGAGTCTGACTTTTATTACTATTAAGATACATTTCAGTAAGACTGTACATACAAGTTTATTGACCCATTGGGTAGATAATGTCATTTGTTCATGACTAAATACACTTAAAGATAAGAGATTCCTATATGTACATAGCTGTAAATGTGAACAAAAACATATACATTGCCCAGTATTCGATACTTACTGTTGTAACAGTTTAATAAAAAGAATATTATATTACCTCTGGGTTGGGTTGTCTTATGGAATCAATTCATTTGAGAATGAGAAGATATTTCTATATTAAACTGCTTCTGTGGGTATAATATTAAGTCTTGAGTGTTTGTGTGGAAAGGAATATATTGTTGCCTTAAGACTCCTTCAATAAACACACTGCCTAAGGGGAATTGGCAGTAAACTCAGAATGTAAAATAAGAAATTAATCAAATTCATAAGCAGAAGCTGTATTAACTCTTCATCTGTAAGCAAGCTTTCTTTCAGACATCAGCTGCAGTTGTTTCCATTTAAATGTGGTTGAGCAAATTGTTAATATGGTTTTATTTTGGTTCTTGTAGAGAATAGGCCTACTCAGCACTACAGACTCTGAACTTGTGATTGAATATGTATCTGACAAGCATCTTATGGCTTGTCATGTGTTGTCTATTAAGAATCTGCTCAATTTAACAGAATAATATGTATGCTTTATGTTTCACAGAGCTCCTTCTAGTGACATCTTCTTGAAGATCTGGAGTTCTTTTTAAACAAAGTTTAGATAAATTCTTGTAAGCCTTTTATAGAAAAAAAAAAGATATAACAAAATTGAATCTTAATTACTAATTGTGAGGTTTAAAAGAAAATGGTGCACATTTATATTGCATGCTACTATCTAGAAAAAAGGGGATCTAACATGACTTGAGAAGGTTGCAATAATAGTCACAAGACAATAGTTCACAAATTTGGATGAAAAAGCTGTAGCGTAATTTATTGATACGACACATAGGTTAAACCAACAAATCAATCAAATGCACACAATAGTATAGATGGATATGCAACCATAAGACACTGAAGGCTGCTATCACGATTTACAAAAAATCAGCTATCACGATTTACAAAAAAATTACATTGAATTAACATTAACTACTTGAAGAACTCTAAGCCTCCGTTGCCTTCAGTGCCTGTTAGAGTAGTATTCTGTTTTCTAGTTGGAATTAGATTTCCTAGATATATCTGACAATGTGTGATTCATATGTACTGTATTGCAATGTACCTTTTGCAATTTATTTTTTAGAAGCAGGATCTTTCCCACCACCATTATTAGCATTTATTTCTATAGCGCCAACTTGTTTCGTAGCGCTTTTGATGTTGATGACTATTGATGTTTTACCCTTTTTTACTCAAGGTGAGTTTTTTTTATTCAAAGGTGAGTTTGTTTTCTCTGTTGCGTCTTCTTCCCTAAGGGCTAGTCCACCAAAGGAGATTCGCCTGGCGACTAATCTTGTCGAACTGCTTCCCCCTGCCTTCCAGCTGCTTAATGAAGAAACGCTTGAAACTGCCTAAGCAGGAAAATGCAGTGCTACATGTGAATAGGCGCAGGCGATTCTTCATTGAAGCAGCTGGAAGGCAGGGTGAAGTGGTTCGGGGAGATTAGTCAGCCCAAAGAAGAGGTGATTAGTCGCCAGGTGACAAATCTCCCCGAATCTTCCCATGTGGACTAACCCTTAAAGGCGTTTTCCACGTCTTTCCAGTTCAATTTGTAACTCCTCCCTTTAGAGTCATAATACTGTAATTGCAAATATAAAAATCATGGCTGAAACTTCTTTTTAGTGGGAGGGATTGATGCCACAAATTGGGTGCTGAGTGTTAGCCTCTTCTAATTTGTGGTCACTGTGGTATCATGTAACATCCATCTCTTGTCTAAACAATTGTAATAATTATTTTCTTTGATGCAATAGATTGCCACTGGAAAGTTTTCTCCTGTTAAACTTCCTCTAAACTAGTATTATTACATTTTACATTTATAATAGACTTAGTAAGATCTCATCTGTAAAAAAACTAGCTGGGGACTCCCTTATACTGCAATACTGCTTTTTTGGCAGTCTTGGTTGCCAAGTTGAATTGATGCTGTCTATAGCATAGCATGCAGCCTATGGAGTCGCCCAGTTATACTGCGAACTGTGAATCCCAGTTTTTTGGTTAAGTGCTTTTAGTTTTAAAAGAGGTTGAAATCATTCTGTAGGGCATTTGATTCCCAAACTGCAAGACAGGCCCTTTTACAGGGTTCAGACAACGGGGCTGTTTGGAAATATTTGGGGAGAATGATTATTCTGTCTATTTGTTACCACTTAAAGCTCAGTTTGAAAACAAATGACAGTGATAGGTTAAACACCTATTTTATATTGGAACTATGACTTAAAAGCTGATAAGGGGATGTTTACAAATGTCTGAAACCTAAACTACGTATACAAAATACATAACAAAACAGAATGAGACATAATTTCCTGTGGGCAATGACATTTCATAGTTCACATAAATATTTTGATACTGAACTCAAATAACATGTATATTTGTCAGGGATACATTTTACTTTTAAGGAAATGCTGGTTACAAGTAACTCACAAGCATAAACATCTGCACTACTGCAGGCTGCACAGAACTCTGATACCAGTGATTGATATGTACGACAGATGCTTTCTCTCACAGAATGAGAGAACTCAATTTTCTCTGGTTTTATTATGCCACAGCAGTTCAGTTTCTGGTATACACTAACCTTTAATATGGATGTTTGTCACTTTACCTGGTAATTTTTTTCTGTCTAGCTCTCCTTGAGTTCCTCTATTCCCTGTGCTGGCTTGCCTGCTGCAGATTATGACAGACATACTTGACAGCTGGAAGTGAGAAGGGGGGAGTCCGTTGTTGCTCTGGAAGGAGTTTTCCCTGAAACAGTAGGAGAATTGACAAGGTGTCAGTGTCTCCACTACTTCAGCTGCCCCAACAGTTTACACATTCATGCAGCTGGATGTACAGGGGATGGGCTATGGGGCTTTGCTCTTGGCTTCAATACAAATTGACTTGAGAAACAGCTAGAAAGCTTGTGCTTTAGTTAATGCAGCACCTGCTTTATAGTACAATTCTCCAGTGACCCCTCCTTTTCTCTTTGCACATCTGTTACTTTGCAAGTAATATTAGTGGAACGAGCCAACCCATTACTTACCAGGACCTGTTTTAATCGAATTCTCAGGAACTCTTCTTTTCATCTGTAATTTTCCTTTTCTTGCTAAGGTGCATACATGATGATAATGTGTTTATTTTGAGAAGAGAACTTACTCATTAAAAATCCAGTTCAGATGACCAAAATAATCAAACTAAACAAAATAAAGATTCTGTATAGGGGAAGGACTTCTAGGATGGAAACATAAAACAGGTCTACAATGAGGTGACATGAGTTGGAGGGTGCAAAACTTAAAGTTGGACTTATAGAAAGGATGAGAAATATATGGGACAGCCTTCCTGCAGATGCAAAGATATCTAATGCAACAGAGAATTCAAGCACACTATTACAGCATAAAATAAAAACTAGATGGACAAGATGGTTCATGCTTTCAGATTTTTAAAAAAAAACTGGTAAATAGACAAAGGACACCAGACATTACTGTTGCCAAACTCTGACAAAATAAGCACAATGACAAGATGTATTTGGGTTACATACTTATTTCATTAGAAATTCCTGTGCTTCTGCCCAACTTCTGCAAACTCTTTGTGTGCGGAATTATGACAAATGTTAATAGAAAGATTGAATTTTCATGGGCACAATTAAAATATAATAATTTATGATTCTGCATCAAGGTCACTTTTATAATGAGACATGGTGAGTAGTGAGGTGCAGGTCAAGAAAAATTCAGGCTGCCTCCGACCCTAACCTGTAAGACTTCAAACCACAAAATATTGCCATTGTATGACTCACAGTCGATCCATACCTGCTTCTTCATGCTCTGAACACTACTTCTGTGCATACCTCAGGTTACATGAAAGGGAATAATCAGGGGTCGTAGTAGTTTACTTCCCCGGTCTGACCCACATATTCCAACCCCACCCAACAGGTGCTTAGCCCACAAGTTTTGGGTCAACCCACAAATGGGTTTTTGACACTTCTGTTTTTTTTGCCACCTTTGGTAACTTTAAGTGCTGAAATTCCTTATTTGTAAGTGCAAATGGAGCATATTATAACTAGAGAATGCAACTGAACTATCTGCACTTTCAATCCTGTTGTACTTTCCCTGGTCCAAACACAGGAGAAGTAAACTCATTTATGGTCCCTTGATATTTAACTTTTTTTTAATTATTGTGGGAGGGTCTTGTGTACAAAAAAACCAAGCGCTCTCAAATTTATTTTACTCCATCTTAACTGAGTTTTATTTAAAAATATTATTATATTATTGCAGATATATTGGTGCTGAGGACTGTTCTTAATAAAGCTACAGGATACCAATTTAGTAACCATCATAGATATCATCAGATCATTTGTTTGAACTAATTATCCAGAGAATCCAGGTTTAGAATCTGAGAACTGCACTAAAATTGAATTTATTTTGAAATCCTTTTCCTGGAACCAATGTGTCTCTTAAGGGAGCTCAGTTCCCAGAAGAAATGTCTTGCAAATTCTCTATTCCTGGCCTATGCTATTTATGCATGATATGAAGGCTTATTACCTTTTCTCTACATTTACTACTGCAGTAAAGGTGCTGTGAAAAACACATCTATTTAAATTGCACATATTCTGTCCCCAACACACCTATTTTGTTGAGGCTGTAGCTATGCTATATTCAGTTACTGCAGCAAAATGTTGAGTTGTCTAGTGCTGGGACCTGCAACCTTTTTTTTTTTACCTGTGATCAACATTAGAAGAACAAAGATTTGGGGAGCAACATGAACAATATTCCTGGGTGGTGCAAAATACAGGCTGTGATTAGCCATTTCGTAACCCCTATGAGGACTGGCAGTCTACAGGGGGCTCTGTTTGGCAGTACGCCTGGTTTTTATTCAACAAAAATGTGCCTACAAGCCAGGAATTCAAAAATAAGCACCTCCTTTGAGGAGAGCAACATCCAAGGGTTCATCACAGTAGTCATAAGCTACTTGCTGGGGATCACTGATCTAGTACAACTATTCTGGAACAAAAGCTGCATTTGTAGAAAAACAAGATGACTAGTACTGATTTTACATTTTACCCACAATATTTTATGAGCCCCATGGTATTTTGCTGCTCAAGATGTTTATAGCAAAGCAGTTACTTCCTTTGGAAGTGATTAAACAACCACATTGCATGCAGTATGTTTTATTATTATTAATAATAATAATAATAATAATATTAAAATTCAGGTTTTGCCTCGCTATTAAGAAACAGAAAGCCTGATACTGGTTCATCTAAATTAGGATTGAAAAACAAGTTAAATTTTAATGTGAACTGTTTAACTTCTGTGAACCAACATTTTGATAAATGCTGGATTATAGTTTAACTTTCTGCAGGCTACATACTAAATACCAGCCCCACAGCAAACTATTTTTCGGCCTCTAAAATGTTTAGGGGTTGACTAGTTTTACCAATATTACTTGGTAATATTACCACCTTACTATACATAAGATATCAGGAGGGTGGAAATATTACTTACTTGGTGTCAGGGGCACTCTGGCAAGGAGAGGGGTTAAACCTACCTGAAACCTTCCACCAATCAACTGCTGGGGGAGGCTTTTTAGAGACCTTGCCACTGTTTGCTTGTTGCCTGAGTGAACAGGTTTTGTGTGTTGAAGTGGGGGGTTATGGAAAGCTAATTTGATTAGTCAGTGAATTCCAGCTATCAATTAGTATTTGACCTTGGCCTATCTGACTTTGATTTTGTGTTAAAGGAACAGTTCAGGGTAAAATTAAAAAATGGGTAAGTAGATAGGCTGTGCAAAATAAAAAATGTTTCTAATATAGTTAGTTAGCCAAAAATGTAATATATAAAAGCTGGAGTGACTGGATGTCCAACATAACAGAATACAATACAACTTCCTGCTTTTCAGCTCCCTTAATCTGAGTTACTCAGCGACTTGACAGGGGGCCACATGGGACATAACTGTTCAGTGTGTTTGCCATTGATACTCAGCATTCAGCTCAGATTCAAAAGCGACAATTATGACCAATGTGGCCCTCCCTCAAGTCACTGATTGGATACTGCCTGGTAACCAGGGTAACCAGTCAGTGTAAACCAAGAGAGCTGAAAAGCAAGAAGTAGTGTTGTGTTCTGTTATGTTAGACTTACAGTCACTCCAGCCTTTATACATTAAATTTTTGCCTAACTAACTATATTGAAAACATTTTTTTATTTTGCACAGCCTATTTACCCAGTTTTTACTTTTATACTGAACAATTCCTTTAATCCTTGGGTACTGCGTTGTCTAGTTTATTGGTTAGGACCCAGCTCTGTTTTAGTTTTTGTCTCTGTTCGATTCCAGGTTCAACACTATAGGTTTCCACCTTGTGTATGAGCCGACTAGCTTCCTGACTACATTCCTCTCCACCTAGTACCGTGCCTCCTCCCTTGTGTATGAATCAGCCTAACCATTCCTTTACTCCTGGTGTTTACAGTGACACTGCTGGCTTTTGTGAGTTGTAGTTCAGTATTCATCTGTACTGGCAAGTGGAGAACTAGGGCTTGCTAACACAATTCCTGGCACTTTGTGAGTTGTAGTTCTGCATCCTGCTATACTTGCAAGTAAGGATTTGGGGCTGGTTAAAATAATTCCTGCCACTGTTGTGGGAATATAGTTCTAATAAGTACCTTGAGCCCCCCATTCTGTACTGCTAATGTGGGTTCAGCCACTGGGTTCCAGAACTATTAACAACAACAGTATGAACAAGGAACAGGGAAGACAGGATTGCAATGGTAATCCTTTGGAGTATATTTGCCCATATACCTGGTGAGCTGTAAAGCTTTTATTAAATCATGTTGCTTCAAGACTTAGGGACAGATTTAATTAGAGGACAAAGACTATGACTTTATTAAATTCCAGATTGAGAGGCAGATGCAGTTCAATGAGAAAAACTTCTTACTGTTTATCACATCAAAACTATTAAAATATATGGGGTCAGATTCAATTCAATGAGAAAGCTTTATCTTATAGTTTATCACATGACAAGATTCAATTTGTGGAGAAAAAACTTTTCTCCTAGTTTTAGGATGAAAACACAACTAGAATGAGGGGACATGACAACATGCTCATTTTCCTAACATGGACTATCACTATTATATATACACATATAAATAACTATTTTTATAAAGCAACTTTCTGCCTCCTACATGAGGAGCTCACTTATAGGGGAGATTTGTTACTGGCTCACACATTTCTAAATATAACATATTCAACTGAGGCAATAGCAACATTGTGACAATTCATGTTCCAAACAAGTGTTGCCCATCTGTATGTGGACATCAAAGTGTACAGTATGAAACTTCATTAAGGGTGCTAGCAGATTCAAGACTGAGGAAATGATTGTGTGCAGCATCGCCCAATAACCAAAGTCATGTATATAATGGAATCCATTATCTGGAATACAAATTATAGGATGTCCATCTCCCACAGGCTCTATTTTATGCAAATTTTTTAAAAAAAAGTTTTTTCTTTAATAATAAAACAGTACCTTGTACTTGAGCCAAACTACTATATTATGAATCTTTTTTGGAGGCAAAACCAGCCTATTATAAAGATCCAATCTACAGAAAGATAATATCCCTTATCTGGAAACCCCCTAGCCCCAATCATTCTGGATAAAAGGTCCCATACCTGTATTATTATTATCCTACAATAACAACCAATAACTGATACATGTTAACGGGCAACAGAAGGTATATGACCAAACTACAGGGCAAGCTTATTAACAGTCCAAAAGTAGTTCTGGTCATTGTCTTTTGGAAGCATTCTTAGAACGTTGCTTTATTTTTATTTTTTTTGCCTTGTATTAACAGAAAATGTCATACAATTCTTAGAAGTACAATGAAATAAAGTACATTTAAGTGTGATATGTGATATCTTATTTATTTCATCATTCATCCATTTCTACTTGTAAGCCTTTTCGCATGCTGCACCAGGTTTATGGAATTTTGGAATTTTAACTTCACCAGAAGAGGTTGTCTCCCAACCATCACAAAATCCTTCAAAGGCTCCCTAAATACTCCCAGTATCCCTCCCAGTATTCCTTCTAACGACAATGTAAACATCTCCGCTCTTTATTCAGCGATTCTCCTCTCCCGTAACCCTTCTTCTAACCTTTCCCTGGCTTCTGTCCATACCACAGCCCAATGAATTTTGCATCGTTCATATGAAACTTGCTATGCAGCTTTTCATTAAGGTACAAAAAAAATTTTTCAGCACATCCAAAGTGCAGCATGTCTCTATAATTTTCAGGACCTCATGTCTATGGCTACTTTTTCTGACTGCTACAAATACGACTTATGTGCCTCAAACCTTATGGGATTCATTTATTTTAGCCACAAACAAGATAAGCATAAACGTAGCAAGTAGTATAACATCATGCAACAACTCATAATTCTCTGTTTAATATTCTGTAGTGTAAACAACATGTTCACATTATTCATATTGTATCTGTTAAATAATTCTGCTAGAATTAAAATAAAAGGCCAAGTAAAATAAAAAGTATTGGGTACTACAAAATGTGACCATAGTTACAAACATTTAACCAGTGAATCTATTCTTAAAATGGTGACCAGTCTGTGAGTTGGCTCTGACTTTTGAAGCTTACCTCCAGCACAACAACTGCTTACTTCTAGGACTTATTACTTGGAGGGTCTAATCAGTTGGATTTGTATGAACTGATAGTGCCAACATATTCCAAAGCACTTTGTGTGTTTGAAATGCTCAGACACTTCTAGGCATGTACGTCCCTATATATGATGAACTTGTATAAAATAAATACATATTGATGCTACATCGTAACTTGTGTAATTAAAATGCATTTAACCTATACAAGCTAGAGAGGTAAGAACTTTACACCAATCACATAACATATCCACACTTTAAAACTCAGGGGAATCCTAAACAATATTTTTAAATGTAAAATTACAACAAATATTCATAAATCTGACCTTGGATTTTGGTTTACGGGGAACATTTAGCCACCATTAATTAATTAATTCAATGCATTTTCTTCAGTAGTTGTTTTTCCACATTCTTGGTGGTGCCCTCCCATTCATGCTAGCATAACACTAGCCCTTTGGAGCACAGCAATGTGCTGAATCAAACAGAACATTTGGTATCCATAATCATACCATGATCATGTTTTAAATATATTGCACATATAAAAATACCACAGTGAAACAGCGACAATATTATTTCTCCTTCTGGCTCATCTTTTCTGTGTAGTTTTCTCCAAACCACATTTTTGGAGGTGGATGCTACTTTGGTCAAAGCCACATTTAAAGCTGTAGTTGTGTTAAAAAAAAACTCTGACAAAACTGTTGAAATTTGAGAAATATTTACAATGACCCCTCTTCATTTTTACATTCTATTTTGTAAACTGTGTGTAGGAGGAAGAAATGTTTATGTTTTAAATGCTTAGGTTACTGAGTGGGGTTCTCAGTGGGTTATTTATCAAGCTGTGTAAGAAAAAGTAATCAAGTTCACCACACATTGCTGTCTACACTAGGGGGCAGATTTACTAAGCTCGGTTGAAGGACTCAAATGCAAAAAAATTGATTTTCTGAATTTTTTTTTGGGCTACTTCGACCATCGAATTTGCTAAATTTGATAGAATTGAATGTTTCAAATGAATCATTCGACGGAATCAAATGAATCATTCAACGGAATCAAATGAATCATTCAACGGAATCGAATGATTTGAATGCATCATTTGATGGAATCGAATGATTTGAATAAATCGAACGATTCGAATAAGAAAATCGTTCGACCATTCGATGGTCGAATTACTTACCCTTTAAAATTGTATTCAATTTCCTACTTCGCCAGATTAAACCTACCTAGTTTTTATATTTGCCTATGGGAAGCTCCCATAGGCTTTTTCTAAGTTTTTTTTTTTTTTTTATTGAATAGAAATCGGTTGTTTAGTACGATTTTTTTGAGAAATCGGATGATCGCTATTTGATCTTTCGATAGATCGAATAGCGGTAAAATCCTACGAATTAGATATTCGATTTTGTCGGATTTTCATTTGTGAAAATTTCGAGGGTCAAATTCAAGGGTTTGTAACCCTGTAAATTCGACCCCTGATAAATCTGCCCCTAGTGTGTCACTGTATAAAATCCAGCATAAGAATTTATTTCAGGTAATCATGAAAAGTGGCCCAATGAAATATGCTTATATTGTTGGTTTTCCCTTCTACCATCTTCCTGCAGCTGCAATTTTCCCCCACTTGAATAGTTATCTCCATGCCAGATAAGGTTTAAAAAGTCGGGCAAGTTCGGAAAACAATGCGTATGCCAGGCATTTGGGGATTAGTCATCCACAGTATAGAAATTTATTGCAGGGCGACTAATCTCCCCATGTTCCACCACCCTTATGGATCACAATGCACAGTCAGGATAACGTGTAACAGTTGTACCAACATTTATTTTACAGCATTTTTAAACACCATTTTTCATGTGAAAATAGCTTGATAACCCTGCCTTAAAATAGGAGCCCTGTGTACAGCTGCATATTTTCTGAGCAAGTATGATATTTTATCCAAGCTAATCTGGGACACAACTCACATATGATAATTTCAGATGCTCCAAATAAATCCATACTTTATATAGTCTCCCAAATCATCCATAAAATATGTTGTCAAATGCAGACTTGAAGATGAAACCCAATTTGCATATTAACATTTAAGCAAAATCTCTCTGTAATAAGTGTCAGCTTTAGCTGTCCACTTTTTTAAGCCACATGGCATGGGGGGGGGTGGTTCAGTTTAGGTTACAAATATGTGACTGAAAACTAGCTAAGTGTGACAGGATTTTGCTGAATACTGAAGTAAGTTTTAGATTAGATGCATCCCTAGTAATAATAAGACTGTGCCAAAGTTGTTTTGCATAACTGTTCTGCTGCTACATAAAGGCTATTTTCTCATTTGCATCTCAATGACAGAATAAGAGCTGAGCAAAACAACTCTGCAAGCTTCTTAACTATGCATATATAGAGTCCTAAATGCCTTTTGTGTACTGTGGAAGGCTACGTTTATATTTACAGGACAAAGCATAGGAAGAAAGTAAGGGTAGAAGGACAAGAACAATTGCAAAT
>CM044439.1:80562177-80574525 GCA_024363595.1 Xenopus borealis
ATGTGAAAAATTACACGGATTAGCCAATCTCCCATGGTTTCCATGTAGTGGGCAAGTTAGCTGACATACTACTTGTTTATGGGATGGACTTTATCAAAATGATGATGTCATACACAGCAGTCTATGTTGCCTATATGCAGGAAGTTGAAAATACCTTGGAGAATCAGATGTGGCTTAGAGAATTATGTCCACATCTTTGTTGGTTCTGGATTTAGAATTGGCACTTGCTTACTCTGTTATAGAGGACCTTTCTGTATATGGTATATCATTCTACTGAAGATGATGACTAATAGAGAAAGACAGTGATTGGTTTATAGAGGGCTGAATCATTTTAAATCCTGTTAAAGACCTCTGTTACAGTTGGAGATTATCCTGTTATGTGGACATATAGAGGCCTATTTAAAAGCTTTGTAAAAAAAACAGCCACACCACACAATGTCATTTGAATGTCAGGAATAGTTAAATTCAGAATATATATAAAGCTGTGTTATGATATAAAGCAACCACATAGCCTAGTGTAAAAGGATTTTGCAAAAACCAGTGGGCAGTTGAAAAAACGTGACTGCTAATTTTCACACTATTTATTTTATAAAGCAGAATTTTTTTTCCATATAAATTTTCTGCCTTATCTAAGTTGTTGTTTAATAATGGCATAAATGACATTAAATGGGTGGTATAAAATATAACACACTGTTTTGTAAATAAGATAGACAATGCATTTTGATGGACCATTACAGAAGGCAATAGTTGTTGTGACATTACTTGAAAGGAGAAATACACATTTTTTTTGTACTGCATTTATATTATACCACTTTTTACACACATTTCCAAGCATAGAACATTTTACACTGTCCCATTATAGATAGCTACAAATATCAATTTCTCATGTCACCACTCCATTCAATTTCCACTGGCTGCGTAGTAGAAATACTGTATGTACAGTAGGATGCCAGCCAGGATGGGTAGTTAACCCCACCACACCCATGGTATGAACGTTAGGACATACCTACCACTCATGTGGAAAATGGAAGGTTCACTGGAGAGCAGATGGGTGCACCAGAAGAAGTGTTGTGCTATGCACCTTGAATAAAATCACTTTGAGAAACTGAACCCATCTGCTCTCCAGAACAACTTCACACATGATGTTTAGCTTCAAATACTTTTCAATATTAGAAATATTTACCACTAAGTTACACAGATATTTCTTGGAGAGGGTATATAAGGAACACCAATAAATGTGTAGTTGTCTTTTTATCCTATATTTAATTCAGAGAACAACATTTTTTATCACAAGCTACATGATCAATTCTTCTGAATGAGATAATAAAGCCTCTCGGTTCATAATCTTCTGAGGGTGCTGATTAAGAAGTTGATCTGTTGGACAGACTGAGGTGGAATTTTGTCATGCATAATGCTTACAGAAAGCCATAGCTATAATAACAAATGTTTAAACAAGTGCCATTATTCCTTCTGCAAAAAGTTCAAAACCACAATGGGGAAGAGTATATTTGAGCCTCCAGGATGGATCAAATTCTCTTTCAGTACACATGCATTTACTAATATCTTCAAAAAAAAATGTTGTTACTTTGGATAAAAGTCCAACTTCATCTCACATTTGACATAATAATTGAGGTATACACATTAGCGTCTAATGTGTTTCATGGCTGTACTGCTGATTAACAAAGGACATCAAATGTATCTTATAGTTTGTTTTATAGCAGTACATCCTAAATGAAAAGAACAGATGCTGCTTAGTACAGCTATTATATTAGACTTGTATGTCTTTGTTTTCAGCAATTGTTTGCTCACTCTTGTCAAAATCATCATGATATCATTGTTTTGTATTTTGGAAATATCACATGTCATTTACTGCCTATCCCATTTTATTCTGTAATTGGCTGCGTTTGGTTTTCCTCAGCCTGCTGTTTCTTTGGAGAGTTAAACCAACATAAATTATCCAAAGCAGTTACCTTCTCTGTTCTTGTCTTGGGCAGAAATAATCATGCACAGCCTACTTCAAATCATCCACAGCCCAAAGTCTGATCCAAAACAAGAAAGTTCAGTCACCTTTACTCAGACACCACCATGGGAATTCACACACATTTGTGGCCACTGATCATTATGCAGCTGCATTTTGCATCCAAACTCAATACATATGGAGCCTGCCAAGCTGCTGCCATCTATGTAAGCTGTAAAGTGGATGTATTTATACATCTACCTCAGTGAAATAAAATTCACTTAAAAAGAAGGTGCTCAATGTAGGTGAAACTGAAAGCAAATAAAGCATAACATTCAGAGGCAAGACACAGCGTGGCTTCAGATGCTCCTAAAAGGCTTGGTAACCAAAAAAGCTTCATGTTACAGTAACACACTCAATAGATATGTAAATACTGAGTAAAGCCAAAAAGAAATTAGGTAACTGGCTGTCTATATTTTCCCAACATGGGTTTATCAAGAAAAAAGGTAGATGTATGGGAACCGTTATCTGGAAACCTGTCATCCAGAAAACTACAAATCACACCTCACCCTTTTCTCTGTAATAATAAAACAGTACCGTGCCAAATTAAGATATAATTAATCCGTATTGGAAGCAAAATCAGCATATTGGGTTTATTTAATGTTAAAATGATTTTCTAGTAGACTTAAGGTATGAATATCCCGATTAAGGAAAGATACATTATCTGGAAAACCATAGTTTCACAGCATTCTGGATAACGGGTCCCATACCTGTATACAGTAGCATGGCTTATCAGATACATACACATACAAAATAATATAACTCATGATAAGGAAACCCATGTTTCCTGAAAATGTTATACCCTATAAACAGAACTGTATTCACATGTTTTCAAAGAACAGCTGCTGATCCAACCACTTTACTGGGCATCATTCATGTATTGGAGGTTTAAAAAGCTGGAAATACATATCTGATTTGTGGTTTGTATGTTAGGCAGAAAAAATTGCAGCACAAAGATATTGATCAGCTCATTAATTAGACGAGCTTGAAATTTTTGACATGATTGGCTTAAGGAGTGAATCAGTGAATCTTAGTAATCCTTTTATTTCTACCTTCACATATGATGGATTTTGCTATTTACATTAATGTCATACTGCTTGCCTACTGAATAATCATTCCCATAACCTTTTTACTTGTATGACCAGCTTTATAAATAAAAAAACATTTTTCTATTTAAACCTCTCATGGAGTAGGCGAATTGCTAAAGCTCACTCCTATAATTTTATCCTAAAATGCAACATTTAGTACAAAAATAGGTTTCCTTCCCAAGATTCCTGCCATTTAGCATACAAATGTACAGAAGTACTGAAAACTCTGCACCCTCTAAATTTGTTAAGTGACAGATTATGAGTAAAGCTTATGTTTTAGTGCACACTGAACTATGTTTGTGTGCCTTTGTTTTGTCTGCTTATTTATTTGTCTGTATCTCTTCACCTTCTATCTATCAATGTATTTACATATTTATATAGGTACGGGATCCATTGAAACCATTTATACAGAAAGTCATCTATAGAATCCATTTCAAGCAGAAAATTATTTCCTTCTTCCTCTGTAATAATAAAACTGCCACAAAAATCCTTACTGGAGGAAAAACATCCCTATTGGGTTTAATTTTAATTTTTTTTAGCAGACTTTAGGTATGAAGATGCAATTTATGGGAAGATCCCTTATCCAGAAAAAAAAAAAAGTCCTGAACATTCTGGATAACTGGTTCAATACCTGTATTGGTTGATCTAAAGCTGTCTATCTACCATCTATCTTCTTCTCATAGCTGAGCTTTCTTTCTCTGGCAAATCATGGGTCTTTCATGTTCTTTCCTGTCAAAACACAGCAATTCAGTCACATTTTATAGGAGACAAGCTATATGAAGGGCAAGATCAATTATCTCTGCTCTGGTAGATGCCAGCATTTAATTATTTATATTACTGTGGCATGAAAAGGCCTTAACAGAATTATAACATTAGAATTGGAAGGATAATAAAAGCCAAATCATGCAAAGCCAACAGGACAATGTTGTAAAACACTGAATCTATGATGTGTGCTGACTGGTTAAAATTTTAGTGAAAGGAAAAAAAAAAAAAATATATATATATATATATATATATATATATATATACATACATACATACATACACAGAAATAAAGCTCAGAGTAGCACAGTAGTCTAAACAAAATACCTTATATATTATTTGACCACCTGTATTTCAAATACCATAAACAATATCAAAGGCATAAAGGACTGAGGCAATGCCCATTCATTAATTCACCCACTGGGAAAAGAAAATTGATTACACTGCCTAATCTTTTTACTATGACATTACTGATAACAATCACTACCTACTAAAAAAAACTGTTTAACCAAAGAGATAGGGCAGATACATTGTAAATTATGTTTTGGCCTTCTGTCCCAGTCCAGGGCAACCCCAGCCCTTTAGCAGTGAAGATCTGTGACTCTGCAGCTTCTATAGCAGTAAACTTCATTTTCTTTATGATAATTTGCAACCACCTGTAGGCTTAAATTCTCACCAACTGGTCAAAGCATACTGAGCATGTGCAGTGTCACTGACACTTCTAACAAAATCCGACATAAAGAGCTCCTGTGACAACCCTGAAGACCTGTATTATAGAGCTTGTGTACCTTTAGTATAGTGCTGTAAATTAAGTATATAAAATATGGAATTTCTAGCCATATTCATATTTCATAGCCATTTTAAGGGTTTTCCCTCTATATCACTACCCCAAATTCCAGCCAAGCCACAAACAAGGGACTACAAATTCATTAAATACTACAGGAAGAGGTAATCAATAATCCTTTCAACTGTTGCTGAAGTCTTGCTTTGTAGCCAGTTACACTGACCAGTTACTCTGTAAAGGTTTGTACCATTGATTTGCAATAAAGTAACTTATTTAGTATTGAAGAAAAAAAAAATTACAGAACCAATCTTGGTCATTTTTAGGTGTCTTTACTATAGTTAAAGGATTTAAAAATATTTATTTATACTGAAATTAACTGAAGCCCACCATTCAATTAGGGAATCCTGGCAGACATCCATACACTGTACTTTTGGTCCAACAGAGAACTAATTGTAAGTAGTTATTCTAAATAGAGCTAACATCAGTTGCATTTACAACCGCACATTTTGTCAATTTATGGCTAAAAACTATTTCTGCCATTTATGTGCTTTAGGACACCCCAAAGTCTCTACTTATTTTGGATTTAGGC
Source organism: Xenopus borealis (assembly GCA_024363595.1). NCBI lineage: Eukaryota > Metazoa > Chordata > Amphibia > Anura > Pipidae > Xenopus > Xenopus borealis. The sequence continues at coordinate 80,567,418 of CM044439.1, forward strand.
TCTGAGTTTAAGCAACCTTTCCACGGTTTTGGGAGTGAGCATGAGATGGACTTGGATACAGACACCCATGATCTCTTGGATAAAGAGACAGGTAAGGGGAAATGTCTTAGGAGAAGGAGAATGTGACACACACCAGCAGTAGGGAATGTTCATCACGGTCCCAGATTGTCGAGGCAGCAGGTCTAGAGATGCAGTTCAGCATGCTGGGTGTGGGCACTACTTGAGATGCATGGTTTGATATAGGGGAAGATGAGGCCAGCAAAAGTTCAAAGGGGGGAACCTTGAGTTGTTGATGATGAACCAGCCCACAAAGACAGGAAACTTCCCTATTATTATTACATATTATATCATTTACAAACAATGCTATACATTAGGCAATGAAGGCCCTGCCTGCAATGGCTTACAAATATCTATAGGTGATTCCCTTTGCCACACCCTCCTACCTATGCTAGGGGTGAGTGCCAGAGGGGTAGCACTGCACAAAAGTCCAGGGGAACTAGGGGAATGTCCAGGGACCCTCCAATATGCGAAATAGCACCGCATATTCAGAAAATTTCTTTAAAAAGCCTTTATTAGACACAAAATGGCTCACGACCTGTTACAGAGCAACATTTCAAGCCTCACCTAGGCTCTTTGTCAAGCTTGACAAAGAGCCTAGATGAGGCTTGAAACAGCTTTTTAAAGAAATTTCCTGAATACTTAGTGCTGTGTTGCATATTGGAGTGGAGTGGCAAGTGGACCATATTACACATGCACTTGTGATCCATTAATTGATGTTTGGGTGAGTGCTGACTGAATTGCAAAGAATGTCCAGGGACTAACATTTAAACATTTGGCTAGATCTGACTCATTAAACAGAATAGAGGTATCAATGAGCACACCAAAGTTGTACTAGTCATCCACAACGTGGCAATAAAGAAAAATAAACAATTAAAAACCAGAAACAATTGCTTAACATTAACTCTGAGAGAACTATCATTTGACTATGTGCTGCTGGTGTCTTTACTACATCCTCTGTAGCCTTTTGTGTAGTTGCTGCACAGTCTGCCCTACATAATATCTGCTACAAAAAAAACACCAACAAGTATACCACATTTTTGGTTTCCAATTTATATAATGTTTAAGTTTAAAATTATGATGGTGTGACATGTCCCATTCAACACCATTTTCTCAATCACTGGACATATGTTGCAGCTTCCAAATGCAAAGGTACCTTTAAGAACTATCCCTGCACCCATTCTACATACTGGGTTAAAGTGACTCCAAATCAATGAATCTCTACGGTACTTAGACGTTTTAGATGTCATCAAGGATTCAAGGGGTAAAATCCTGTTTCATCTTTTTGGACTCCCCAGTGTCCACAAAGCATGCCCATTTCTGAACTCAGCAAGTAATTGCCTATTGATTTAATCACAACAACCGATAAGATTTTACATTTTTTCTGATCAGCATGGATGTGTCCATGGCAATAGTTTTTCTTATCCCACCAAAGCGTTTCTGAAGAATGAAACAAATCCTAAAACTATTAATTATAAATCTTTGTATGTAGTATCTTAATAATAAAGTTGCAGTTACAATGGATACATTATGCATTGCACTATATAACTGATACATTATTAATACCTATGTCAACATATCCAAAGTTTGTTGTAGACTCCTTCTCAGTCTCGGTCAACAAAGGTAAAGGTACACTTTAATGTTATCATCCTTTATTTATATAACATTGGCATACAATGTGATTTAGATTATAATGCATTATTAAACACATTTAACCTCCCTGTATGTTTTTGGAATGTGGAGGAGGGCGGATACTGGAGTTACTGGAGGAACCCACACAATCTCAAAAAAACATATATATTACTTGCAGATAATGCCATGGCTGGTTCTGAACATAGAACCCAGGCCTGCAGGGTATCAATAAACATAATAACCTAAAATGAAGTCATTATTTGGGTGAATCAAAAGGTTTTCCTACAAACAGATTTGTAAAATAATCAACAATTAGTCTATTGGTTTGTTTAACATGGCCCCATTTGTTAATGACATCATTGATGTTATTGGTGTGGCTGTCTCATCAATTTACAAGCCCCACTTCCTTCTGCTATGGAGTATAATAGCTTTTAAATGTGCCTGTTACTTTTCAACAGCTCATTACCTTACCTCTTCTGCTGGCATCTTAAAGTGATACTGACACTAAAAAATTACCTTTTAAACATAAGAATGTACATTAAATGTTACCTCTAGATCATGTTGATTTTTTGCTGAGAGCTTTGTTTTTGTATATAATTGTTTGTTGAAGTTCCTAAGCCTGACATTCTGACTGTTAGTTACAGTTTCTAATGATAACGGACTCCTGCTGCACAAATATGGCAGCCCTCTCATACAGGAACATGGGGGATCAGACAGGTAATGTAAAAGCATCATGCAAATACTTTATGGCAAAGTTAGATGTAGCTTTCAAAGCCAATATTATAATAGATGTAAAAAAAGAGTTTAATTTCAGGTGTCAGTATCTCTTTAAATCAAAGCATATGTCAAGGGTATGCTATACCCAAAAATAAAGTTTGCTTTTGTGCATGAGAACAAAATAGAGTTCTTACTACAGCAACGCCATGTACAAAAAAAATTATTTACCTACATTTGTAAAAAGTAATAGTTATTTTTGTTCTTGCATATAAAAGAGTCAAAGGGTTAACCCTCTGTTAAAGCAGCAGCCTGCTTTTATCTACAGTATGTTTATATAATCATCTTTGTACACTTGTTTAGTCTTTTCTACATAAAATCATAACATTCAAGTTCAAGTGCTGTTGTTTAATGACAGCTGTGCAATTCACAATATGCACAAACAAACACCATATAATAATTTTGGTCTATTCAGGTTTATCACCATTATTCCACCATCCATTATTATACAAAACACATAAGCTATGCATTATAGGAACTTAAACATCAATAAAAGTGTTCCTCTGTACCTATTATTTCTTTTGAAGTAAGTGACCAAAATGTTTAAAAAATACTAGAAGAGTTCTTAGGATATACGGTAGAAAAAGGGGATCATGAAACTAAATTAAAGTTCTTTCCACCAATTTACCCAGTTCCAAAAGAGTCCATATATTTACAATCCATGGGGATGTCCATTGGCATGCCTACTTTAAAGGGGTGGTTCACCTTCAAATTAACTTTTAGTATGTTATAAAATGGCTAATTCTAAGCACATTTGCAATTGGTCTTCATTATTTATTGAATTTTATTATTTGCCTTCTTCTGATTCTTTCTAGCTTTCAAATGGGAGTCACTGACCCCATCTAAAAACAAATGCTCCGTAAAGCTACACATTTATTATTATTGCTACTTTTTATTATCTAGCGTTCTATATAGGCCCTCTCCTATTTATATTCCAGTCTCTTATTCAAATCAGTGCATGGTTGTTTGGGTAATTTGAACACTAGCAATCAGATTGCTGAAATTGCGAACTGTAGAGCTGCTGAATAAAAAGCTAAATAACTCATAAACTACAAATAATAAAAAGTGAAAACCAATTGCAAATTGTCTCAGAATATCACTCTTTACACCATAGTAAATATGGATCCATTAGAAATTAATTGATTAGCAGCGACTTGAAAACATTATATCAGTCCCCTATACACATCACATACCATCAGTCACCTTCAGGGTTTTTTTTTTTTTTTTTTTAATATATCCTCAAGTAAACACAGATAGGCCTGCCAGGATGCCTTGTCCCTGGATTAAGCCAATTTACTGTAGGATATCTTGAAAGCCTGTCTTGTTGGAGGTCCTTTTGGAGCTTAAATCTGCCTCCAAACAATTATAAAAAGTGTATAAAACCATTTCTGGAACAGGGAAGTCCAAAGCATTTGCCATCTGCCACCACAGGTATGGGATCCATTTATGCATAAATCTGTTATCCAGAAAGATTACTGGATGACCAAATCCGATACACTCCATATCAAACATATACAGGTATGGGACCTGGGGTTTTCCGGATAATGGATCTTTCCATAATTTGGATCTTAATACCTTAAGTCTACTAGAAAATTATGTAAACAATAAATAAACCCAATAGGCTGGTTTAGCTTCAAATAAGGATTAATTATATCTTAGTTGGGATCAAGTACAAGCTACTGTTTTATTACTACAGAGAAAAAGGAAATAATTCAATAAAACCAACTCAGCAAAACTCATTCATGTTTTTACCTTGTTTATTAAAGGGGACCCATCACCCGAAAAAAATATTCCAAATCCTATTTTTTCACTTTAGTCAAGCAAAATTAACTTTAATTACACAATATAAATTATTTCAATCTTGTTTTCTTCAGTCTGGGAATTCATAATTATAGCAAGCAGACAGGAGCCATTTTATAAACACTGTTATTAAGGCAAGCCTTGCATCATCTCAAAATTTTTTTGTTCACCAGAATGGAGAACCTGATGACCATCCCCATGCACTGGTTACATAATTAAATGGTGCAGAGAGAGGGGGAATGTGGGGAGAGCAGTGACATCTGCTAAGTGCTGAATGGAAAGTGAAAGTAATTGCCTACCTAAGGCATAGAGGAAGAGCAGGCAATATTTGATTGACAGCTGACATTTTAAATGTGTTTAGCTATGAACAGCTATGAATGCTTTAATGAAAAATAAGAATTTGGATGTAATGTTTAATTTGAAAAGGACTTTTATTATACAGCTTTTTATGTCTGGGTGGCAGAATCTGGTTTTGGAAAAAAAAAAAAAACTTGAATCATACAATTTTTTGATTTGACTCCCAAAATTGAAGTATTGAATCTAGAAAAATTCAAGTTTTTTTTCTGCATAGCCTTCTGAACCAGTAAACACACGAGTAGGAGGTCACTACAACCATACATATTTCAGCTAATACTGTACTGCATGTTCCACAAACAATTGATTCCTACAGATTATTATGAATGACAGTATTTACATTCTGTGATATGTAGTCCAACAGTATCTGGGTCAGGAACAACGTGTTGACAGCAATTCTAAACATTACAAAGTACTCACCTAGTGTAATTGATTCAGAATATGGGAATGGTAGTTCTGTAAAGGTAAAGTGATCATGGGGGGGGGGGGTGACCAAATGTAATTTTAATGTGACAAAGTCACTTAAACTGTAACTTATTTCCAGTTAAGTTTTTCAAGGATGTTTTATTAAATGAACCCTTACAAGATATTTATACACAGAGATTGAATGGCATTATTTGCTTTTTAAATTCTTCACCTCTAGTACATGTAGGTGGCACAATAAAGCCCATCACCAATGGCATAGGAAGATTTATTCTGTAAAAAGAGCTGGGAGAATATAGTCTGCTAAAAATTGGCTGAAATTAGGCATAAGCTATTTTTCTTGGCTGATACGGGTTGGTGTTTTTTGAAAGTAGCAAAAAATTTCATGTATCTTTGCTCAAAATACACCATTAATTCTGTTTTACTGGAATAAAAGTGTGCCAGAGAAAACACCATTTACATCAGTGCATTTGTCTTAAGAAAAACACAAGAACAAAAAATGCCCATTGATTCCAATGCATTTGGCGAAATGTTGTCATTTTTCAAACTTTCCAGAAGTTTTGACAGTTATTAGCGAAGCAAATGGAGCTGTTCCAGTTATCAGTCACTAGTTGTTAATAGTGAATTCCTTCTCACAACAAAATTATGGGCACATTTAGCAAAGGTTGGGGAAAAGGAACTCTTTCTTACTTTGTGTAGACTCTAGATTTTCCTCAATTTACTATCATCCCTTTCTACCATTTCAATTGATAATATGTGAAATAAAGGTACTGAGTTGAATTTGCCGTGGATGTGTATTATAGGAAAGTTTTGCATCTTGAAAATCTTTTTCCTCAGTTAGTGCTGTTGCCATTGTGTCTAGAGTGTTAATGAATGAGTCCTCATACCCTGCAGATTTGTCATAGAGAGTTATCTAGTTTTCTACTGCAAATCTCTGAGCTACTTCTTTAGACTATACATAATTTCTAACTGTTGTGTATTTATCTAGGATTCTTTCAATCTGCAAACAGATTTTGGCCCCTATTGTTTTGCTGAGCATGCTGTCTGCATAATGCTTCAGGGCTGAATGTTAGGAATTGAAATAACAATTCGACAGCAAAGAAAATGCTAATGAAGCCAGCACAGACATCACATTTGTATGTGTTTTCTATAACTGATCCAGAACTACTGGGTTGAGCAGCATCTCTCTGAAAAACAAATGAATGGAATGCTATGAACGCAAATCAAGCTCTCTAGTTCTTATCAGTAACATGCTGTGTATGTTTATTTCAATAAAATAAATAGAGGATACACACATTTACAATGCCTCTAATTTTATTTTCCAGTTGGATTTGTCTAAAATAAATATTTAGAGATGGATAAATACTTTTTTAGTAATAGAGAGAAAATTCAAGCATCAAGAAGAATCCCAAAAACTTTACCTAGTTCACCTGGTTGTTATCAAGGCCATGGCACTGGGAGGAAGCAATGCTACTTTGCCAGTGTTCCACCTACATAATATTAGACTACATTCTTCTATTTCAGCTCTCATAGCTGTTCTATTGTCTTATAATCAGTTCACATAGTTCAGAAGAAAGTATAGTATGGTTGGCCGGCAGAGAGTAGTTTGTAATAGGTTGATTTCTAATACCAGGACAGTGCCTTATGTTTTCTCATGGCCTGTACTAAATGATGATATAAAATTGCAGCATATGCGTTCCTTTTGTTCTTACTACAATCATAGGTTATACCTGTCTTCAAAACAGTTATGGTGGCAAATTGAGGTAGTTACCATTACTTCCATGAAGCACTGGGGGTTGAAGTGTGTTTCAATCCAGGGTACTATCCACAAGGGGTTATGTTGTGTTGGTTTTCTCTAGAAAGACACACAGGCAGATGAATTGGCTTCTGATATATGACCTTAGATAGTAAGCTCTACTGGAGTAAGCAATAATGTATAATCTCTTTAAAACTCATCAGAATACTTTTGTTCTATATACAATAAGTAAAACATAAAGGTACCTGTCAACTGTGCAGCTGGTTGGATTAGTGACTATAGTAATATATGTATTAAAGGAAAACTATACCC
>CM044439.1:80586833-80599667 GCA_024363595.1 Xenopus borealis
GTCCAGGCCGCAGTGCTGACTATATGCTTCCGATATTGTGCAACTGCCTAAGCTTAAACCGCTAGCATAGATACACGGCAGTTGGGTTTTTTTAAAAAAAAAAGTGTGGTGACAACTGCACCGAAAATGCTCTGTAAATATCCAGGTGTGCCCGTAGCCTAAGGAAATTGACAAACTAGGTACTTTGTCACCCATGGAATATAAAACAAAAAAACAAAACAGTCAAGACTACATTTTGATCAAGATAATAGAGATCTAAAACACTTTACATGTGGTGATCTGGCTTGTAAGTAAATCCTGAGGAAGACGTGTGTAGTATGGTGAACTGAAGAAGAGTGTGTAGTATGGTGAACTTCAGGCAAATACTTTCTTCTTAGTGCTTTATCTTACCTATATATTGTTTCATATTATATCATCTTAAAATACAATTTGCTTTATGTGCTTCCCTACCTTGATATCCTGTGCCAGATGAAGGTCCTACCCAGACCAGAAAAGAATCTATTTATATAAACCCCACTGCATGTTCATAAAAGGACTTCTGAGTGCCCTAGGAATTTGCTATCGTCGGATGAGTTTTTATTTTATAGGAATTGTTGAGTACAGCCCTGCTTGCATTGATTATACTGAGGCATAAATTGCTGCACTGTATCTGTATCTTCTCTAAACACACATTGAAGCAGTCCAGACCTAGAGGTCATTTGGGAGTAATTTAGCTCGGTGCACTCTGAGGCCAAAATAATTTATCAGTTGACGGGCCTCTGCTGATGAGGCCTAAAGGAATAAAACATTTGTGTGTAGACAGTTGTATTGGCATTGCAATTTCATTCCTTGGTGAAGGTTGCTAACTCTTTATCATGCAGCAGGATTACAGTATGCATACTCCTGAAGGGATTCTTGGATGCTGCAAAGCTAATGCTTCATCTCATTAGTGATTCTTCACGTCTTTACATACCATTTCTTGGGGCATATAGTAACGGATTATACGTTGAAAATTAATTCTTCTCCTTCCAAAGCAAGAACCCATAACACATAAAAGTCTCTTGCTGTTTTCAAGGACCAGTTGATAAAAAATGGCTAAGAAAAACAATCTCTGTTACAGACACATATTTCACATTTAACATCTTTAACCTTTCAATGGCAGGACATAGAAATAATAGTTTTTTTTCTACTAAACATACTAAACAAGCATATATATATATATATATAATGTTTAAGGAATTAAAAGCAACCAATATGGTCCAATAAATACTTGTGTTGTAATGCAGCAATCAGGCAGGCAAAATAAGAAATGTATTGTATCTCAGACAGAGACTAGTCCCAAGAATTTTTTTAAGTATTTCAGTAGTGAAAAAGATGCACCCTCAGATTATGGCTCCATTAAAATTTGAAATATTTTGGTTTCAGGGGACTCTGGACAATATAATCTGCTTAATCAATTGTTTTCCTCAGTGTATATAATTGAGCAGTTATAGTACCAGCTATGTTGACATGTTCATGGCTCAGCTCAAACAAGTTGTCAGTGAATGGCACAAGATGTGGTACTTAATGTGAACAAGAGACTTGGACCTGATGAAATACACACTCAATTGCCTACAAAACTTGGTTTAATTTTAGCCAAGGCCATTTTTTGTTTATGTGCTTCTTAGACTCCCTTTAATTTGGTATAATACACTAGGGGAAAGCTGGTGTAATAACAATGTTTAAAAAGGGATTATGATTAAATTTGGCAACATCAGGCCTGAAAGTCTGACATCTGTAGTGGACAAGCTACAGATTCAAGAGTATGTTGTTGAGAATGCTATTATATGTCCCAATCAAAAATGCTTTATGTACACCAGGTTGTGTCAAATAAACTTTTTTATGAAAAGGTCAGTAGGAACTTGGACAGTGGGACAGCAGTAGATGTTGTCTACTTGGATTTTGCCAAAGCTTTAGCGAACATTGGTTTTTTAAGCAAGTTTACTAGGTTTAGTTTTGATGTTTGATAATTGTACTGGCTTATACAATGACATATATACTTGGAGTAGTGTTCTAGTAGGGTACTGCAGGGTTGGTCCACTTTTATTCAGTTTGTTCATTAATGAATTGGAGGAGGGAATGGTAAGCAATATAACTTGATGAACTGGTAAAAACAACTATAAAGGCCAATTAATTCCAGGTGACATCTTTGCAGGGGTATCTGGACAAACTGGTAGACTGAGAACCTACTGTAAGTGATAGATGAGATTCAGTGTTGATAAATATAAGGTTATGCATTTGATGTACAACAATATCCTGCAAGTACTTGCTGTAGCTGTAGCAAGCAAGGGGTATAGATGTCTCTTTTACAATTTGAAGATACTGTATTGTGATCTGTGCTGGGTTTCGTACCATAATCCAAAAATTTTAGAGATTTCATCCAATAACTCAAAAAAACTGAGTGACTCAGGATTTAAATCCAAAAAATTTGTATTCTTAAAGTTTTTTCATGATTTATGTTATTTTCTTAACAAATAAGGTGAAACGTGGATTGGCTTTTGGTCAAGTTTGTTTTATTGAAATGAGAAAAATTTTAAGTTTAGTAAAACCCTTAAAGTATGGACACAAGTCAAGCACATTTTAAGAACAAGGTCTTTAAAATGGAAACCAGTGTATCCAAAAGCTACAATCAAGCATTATATACCATATATGTGTACATGTGTGTTCAACTCCAGTAATAAACAGCCAATCAGAGCTTTGCTTTATTCAGTGCTGAATAGTTGTTATTCATGATTCAAACACAATTCTGCACAGTCAAGCAGAAAATACACCTTTAAGGTGACCATATACATGACAATTATGATCTTTCCTGGGATTGGTTGCACCTTTAAGGCTGTTTTGTCTTTTAGCCTGGCCCAGCACTGGTGTGGATGGTGTATCAAATAACAGTATTTTATAATTCAATAAGGCTGCTCTTCTTTGGGGAACAAATACTACATCAATATCAGTCTGATAAGTTAGATACTTATGTGAAAGGCATATATATAGTAAGTTAGGTTGAAAATATATTTAATATTGCGCAGAAGAAAGGTATGCAGACCTGGTGGTGTTTCTCATCCTGTCTGAAATAAATATGTTGTAAGGCTTTTCATATTTCTTCACCTTTAACCTATAGTATACCTTGCTCATAATTTTATAGTTGATATTGTAGAAACAGCGTTCATATTGGAAATAAATGTTAATTGCAGACTGAAAATTCTCTGATTACCAATTTGTTTATGTAGGCTTTGGGCTATTATTAGAGATTTTTTTTAAAAAACCCTCTTCAGAAATTCTTTCCCCAAAGGTTGCAAAAAGCTAAAGTGGCAATAGACTGTGTTCACTGTGACATGTCCATATATCTGAAAAGGACCCACCTGAAATACATATCATCTTGACTATAGCCAATTCTCCCATGATACTAGCGAGAAAACAAAACACATTTTAAACTGTTTATGCAGATGATCTAACTCTCTAACCTATGTTTGTTTATCTAGAGGAAGTATGTTATATGTTACTGTTGATTGACAGTTATTCCTGACCTGCTAATGTGTTTTCTATAATGCCTGTCCCCTGTTAATTACGACAGGTGTAAGTAGGTCCAGGGGCATACCATGATGTGACCTTTCACAGTAAACTAGAAAATATCTGAGAGTTAGTATCTGGCATTTGTTATACAGAAAGCAAGTTCGCTAGAACTGAGTAGCAGTAAAGAAAATGGATCTATGAGCTCTATGTGGATTGGCAGCCTACAGGGGGCTCCAAAACTTTTTTCTTTTAACAATGAGTGCACCCAGACAATGTAGTATTTAGACCCAAGTGATACTTAAGGCCCACTGCACTGATCATGAGATGATGCCTCAAGATTTCTTGTGGCAACAAATATATTCTGATCCCTAATACTAGCTTTTGGGTCCATGGTGTAGTATTACCTACACTATAACTTCTGGTAGAGTGTTGGCTGCTTGGCTACCTAAGAGGAACTGAGGATAGGGTTCTAACCCTGCAATGGGTAACTCTTATTTCTGACATTATCCACCTTGAAATTTCACTAGTGCTGGGTCCTAACTGCCCCAGCTCTGAGTCTTATGGAACCCTTCAAGTTTGTGAGTGAATGTGGTTATAGGCTAAGTTAGGACTAAGTGCGCTTAGAGTAAAAAGTCCATAAGGCAATAGAGATGATGTGTTAATAAAGATTTTTTAAACATACTTTTTGGGTGTCTTTTGCTGTTGACTTCAAATACAGGATCTCTTGTGGTTGGTGGGCTAGTTTCCATACACCCTATAAGAGCATTACCTTAATCAGAATACAAATGGTCACAATGTAAGGAGTTCCATGTACATGTAGCAGACAGGCACTGTATATTAACCTACTTCAGATTTGCTTCATTACTGTGAAGAATGGTTGAGACAGGATTAGCTGAAATGACATTTTTAGTAGAAGGGAGAGGGTAACACTACAGCTGATTTATGGTACTTGCTGTTAAAAGTTGATAGCAGATAATGTCATTCCTCAAGTTGCTCTTAAATAAAGATTCCATATACTTACACAATAAATAACCCACTTTCATTTCAGCAATTGCATTTGCTGCTGCCCTTTAATACATCAGCTAAATATCCTTGACCTGGATGTGTCACGACTGTAGCACTTGGCACTGCTGGAAATCCACAGCTGTCAGCTCCATGTCTTTTGAGCTTGAGCTGGCCCCATTGTTTATACTTTGGGGAGATTGTCGCATCGCAGAAGAGGCAATTAAACGGCAAGCAACTAAATCTCTCCGAATCTGCTTGTGTGACACAGTCCTAATGCGGGGAGTGCGCTGTCTGCAGGACTCCAAAATGCAGCATAGAACACAGCAAGTGCAAAAAAAGGTTGATTATGTTCTTCAATGTAAATCACCCCTATTATATTGTTATTTCAGAACAGCTCCATATACTGTATATACTCCTTTTGATGTTTGATTGCAGTGTTATCTTGGTTAGAAAAAACTACAATAGCACCACACAGGAGCCAAAATAAACTAGCTGAAATACTCTTTTTGATTTCAAACCTACCACAAACAGTAGCCTCCACTCTTTTTTGCATTCATCAGTGCTTTGACGCGAGCAGACTCTGCGGTTTTTGTAGAAGAACGGCAACTCAATTCTCAATTAAGTGTCGAAAAAGAGAGGAGGCTTCTGGTAGCTGATTTAATCACACTGCGCAATCCTTCCTGCTGGGTCTCTCACCACATGGCACTTAATCTCTATATATTTTTACTTATTTATTATAATGCTTGTCCCTCTTGTGTGTACTATATTGTAATATTGTACAGTGCTGTGTATACTAGTAGCGCTATAATCATACATTAGTACATACATACTGCAACATAAAGCTTGTAGGCATGGTTCTCACACCTGTAACTGAGATTGGGCTTCTACATTGGAAACCCAAGTGGAGGTTTATGTCTATGAGTAAAGTACAACATAAACATTTAGCCTATTTTCTCATGAAATTCACATTTCATTGAATTCACATTTATTCAGGATAATTGTAAAATACTTTGTATTTCTGAAGGACAGATAACTACCATCTCAATTTAGAAAGTTTAATCAGACTGGAAACGAAAACATTGTTCCATATGGTGCAGAAACAAAGATAGCATATATCTACTGTTTCGTTGCTAAGCATGCAGGAAACAATACAATCTATTGTTATGCTGTGGACATCAGCCAATTGTACTGGATTATTTGATTTCGAGATACACAAATGAAACAGTCTGTGTAAGGTCACCTTCCCTAAAACTGTCGTCTTCTTGGAGCTGGCCAATGGGAAGTAAGTTTGTGTGTGTCTCTAGTTCAGTTGGTGAAGTAACTTTTCTGTTACTAGTGACATACATCTTGATTTTTGTGAATTTTGATTCAGGCTTGTGTAAGATCATGGGTAAAAACACTTGGTAATGCTGTATAGTGAACATAAATATTACCTAGCACCTTCCTATTCACCTAGCTCACCAAACAAATTTGCTTGGAGCTGAAAGAATGATTCATGCCTTCAGCAGTAAGTTATGAGTAACATACATGAAGCTGGATGTATATAGAGGAAGTAGGCTTGTGACTGGCATTAAGGGGGAAATGCATTATGGCATCATAAATCCATCATTGATGCTTCTGGACTACACCCTTTAGCGTACTTTCACCCTGAAAAATATTTTTGACGTATATTGAAAGTTTTAGTCTAGCAATATTTAACTGTTTTGGTAAGTTAATGTCCCGTTTAAGCAAAAATTGTGAAACCTTTGTTGTATACTCATTTATTGGCACCTTAATGTCCTTAATGATACATGTTTTTGCCCCCGTAGCATTGGTGAATGAGACCTACAAACTGTAACAGAAACAAGACAAGCATCAAAGAATAAAAAATGTGCCTTTATGCAGGAAGTGTTGGTCTAGGTCTCCCAGGAGGACCCACTAGAGAACAAGACACTGAGGGCTCACTTCTACAGTAATTTGATTCAAGTAGTGATAGATGTAATAGGGCTCATGCTGAGAATAAGAAAGGGTTGATGGGAATTTTTTATCCTCTGTGATCACAGGGAACACCTGTGCACATACTATTGGAAATGGAAAATGGAAAATGCAGGGCCTGATTTAAAATATGGGCTCCCCTAGGCCACTTGCCCCCCTTGCACCCAACCCACTCCCCTGCTTGCACCCGATCCACTCCCCCTCCTACCCTGCACCCTACCTGCTCCACTTACACAGCCCTACTGCTCACTTTCCTTGCCTTTACAGCTCTGTCTTTAACAGCACTAGGGACTGGGTAGGCGATTCAAACAGCTATCAATTTCTCCCGCCCAGTCTTCCATTCAGATGCAGCCAGCTGGTGGCATGCAATCTGAAGCCTTCCCACAAATCCACATCAGTTGAACAAATCAGTGCAACGGCCAGAGTACAGCTCATACAGGCGCAAGAATTTGTGCTCCCTAACGATTTCTATCCCTATCAATCTGAATAATGTGTAAACTAGAAGCATTATAGGGATGATGGCCATTTACCAACCATCATCCCATTCTGAAGGATTCACATGGGATCCAGAGGGAATGCCCATGTGCTACACACCTACCCCTCCTCCTTCTATGTAAGTCTGTTAAACACAGGCAGCAATGCTTTACAGAGTGAGGCACAACAAATGTGTGTATATATATATATATATAAATATATATATATATATATATATATATAGAAGAAGCTGTTAATCAAAAAGTTACCTTTATATTGCTGAGCAATAAAAAGAGCAAAAATCTAATGGAGACCTATAAGGAAACAATGTAGTTATGTATGAGAAAATGCCAATGACGCAGATGGATAAACATAAATATAGCTGACAGCAACACAGATCTGTTTAAGCAAGGCTGGGTAAACAGAGTGTGGCACAGGCTTTTCAAAACAATCTTTTCTCTCTCTATGTTTCTTATCAGTTCTCATGACAACCGTTTTGCTATCAACGAACTGGAAGCTTAATCAGTGCAGCATTTTTTTCCCCTTTTGTAGGCTGATGTAGATGTACATAGATAAAGCAATGATATCTGTTGTACTTTTCAACCTTGTTATACATAGATCAAACGGCTGGAGGGAATTGCAGGAACAATAAAATAATAAAGAATCAGAATGAATATAATGCATACTCTGTTTTTTAGATGTACTAGAGTTATGCATATAATAATGTTATCTAATGACCACACTGAGCCAAGTAGATTATTAATAATCCTTTATTTATATAGCACCTACACATTTAAGCAGCTCAGAACTTGTTCACTATTCATTATTCAGTACTCTGCTCTTAGTAAAGCTTACATTACATACAGACTATGGTCAGTGTTATCAACCTACCTGTATGGTTATGGAACATGGGAGGAAACTAGCAAACCTCCCTGCCCCAGAAACCCACGAAGATACAGGGATGTTTTGCAAGAGAGTACCCAGGTCAGAACTGTATTATGATCAGTCAGATATAGCAGCAAAATGATTATACATGTGGTTTACCAAAATGCTCTGACCATATAAACGTCCTCTCTTGCACCCAGAGATTCAAATACTAAATCACACAACAGAAAGATGGAAAGTGTGCATTTCCAGATCAGCTGACGGTGGATTAATCAATGTCTTGTTTTTTTTTCATTTTGGCTTTGGCACAATTGTACTCAATTGCAGTATTAAATATAAACACAAAGGTGGCCAGCAAATGCAGCAGTTCAATGTATAATGGGGTGCTCCACCCAAAACAATTTTTCACACAGTGATATGTAATGGTTTTAAAGTTACTTTGTAAACTGAATTGCAAATGACAACAGATCTGGCTGGTTGTTTACATTCTCTGCACTCCTGGCTCTCACTCAGAGGCTGGCCTTACCCGCCGGGCGCCCTAGGCAGCACATCTGGCCAGCTCGCCCCCCATCCTTGTCTCACGCGTGCACATTAGTGGCGCTCAATCTCATAACATGTAACATGCGCGCCAGCGGGGCTTGATTGCACATGCGCGTCAGTGGGTCACGTATGCGCATGAGCCGCTTCAGCACTCAAGCACATGCGCAGTGGCAGCGTCTTCGGTGCGGATACGCGCTGGCACCATTCAAAGTAATGCCAGGACCAGTCTAGGAGTAGGCAGAAGAGGTGGTTGTCCAGGGCCCCCCCAATCGTTGCACGCTAGGCAGCTGCCTCTTCTGCCTACCCCTAGTTCCGGCCCTGCTCTCAATACTGAAACACTGTTGCAATCCAGCTGATAGAATTTAATGAAAGTAACTGGAGCAGCCCTGAATCCTATTACATTGTTTTGAGAGTCAGACCCATAGAACAATAAACAAACACTGATTTTGACTCTGGATATATTTTAAAATACATTTTACATTTTAAATAATATAATTAAATTATATTGGAGAGTTCCTTACAATCACTATTTGATTCATTATTCCAAAACTTTAAAAAAATATTTGTTCTTGACCTTGTGTATATACATCACAGAATTTTAAGACTCAGAGGCTAGAATCAGGTGATAATTGTTATGCTCTATATGGTGATAAATGAATAACAGCAGATGTTTAATTTCATCTTGCTACTGGATTTAATAACTGTGAATGCAGCCCACAATAATCTCAATCAGCAGGCCAAGAATCAGCCCCTACACTGGCATCAGCCTTTCCCTGTGCCTGCATCCATATCAATTCCTTTGGCCTAGGTGTAGGCACACAGATCAAATATCGGCACAGAAACACACCAGTATGCATTTTGGCACCAAAAGCTGCTCTGTGTGACTGCACCTGGCCCAAGACAATGGCTCCAAGTGTAGGTACAGGGAAAGCTTGATTCTATTTATCTGCAGGCTGAGAATTAGCCACATCTGGCATTAGCCGTCTGACTTCAAGTACCTTGAGCTGTGCCTCTGATCAAAAATCCACTGCTCTTTGCAAATAACAGCTTCAACCTAAATACTGCTCAAGGTTTGAGGCAAAGAAACGAATCACACAGACTTGGTACTAACTTTTTTTTATATATAACCAGTGGTGTACTGCCCACCACCTTCACCAAACAAGTGAGTAAAGTTTGAAGTGGCTAGAGAGGGGTAGATTCCAGACAGCAGGTCTTTGGGTCCAGTAGTTGTACCACTGCCAGTGTCGGACTGGACCACAGGGATACCAGGAAAAATCTTGGTGGGCCCAGGTGTCAGTGGGCCCTCTTGCTTCCAACAATTTGGCCTATTTGATTTTCATTCCCTATTTCTTTATGAGGAAAAAGAGGCTTAATAATGGGAGAATAGAGTATAGTAAGTATATCTAAAAGAATAGGAGAATAAAGAGGTTAAGTGAGGAGAGAAGGAATAATGGTTTGGAAAGTTGGGCCCCTGGTCTAAGGTTTTCTGGTGGGCCCCTGGCATCCTAGTCCGACATTGACCACTGCTGTATGCAAGGATATACAGTAAGAGAATAATGAAGGGAAGTGAAAGATTTGAACAGAATAGGAAAAGGTAGAGAGAGGGTAATAATATAATAGGAGGGAGTGGAGAAGAGATTATATAAATAAAGAATACTGTGGAAAGAGCAGGGAACAGTATAAAGAAAGGAAAACCAGAAGAAGAAGCTGTTGAGAGCAGAAGAGACAAAACAGTGAAGAGTGAGTGAATAACATGAAATGGTATAAAACATGGGGGAACATGGGACAGAGTGAGAAAAAGTGTAAAGCAGCGAGTAAAGTGGTAGTGATTAAAGTATGAGGGGAATTCAAGAGAGTTATGTTGAAATTAAGTTATACCCTTTTTGTCCCAACTGCATTTATTAGGTTTTGTCTTCTGAACAAAAGACCATCTACAACAGGGATCCCCAAACTTTTGAACCCGTGAGCAACATTCAGAAGTAAAAGGAGTTGGGGAGCAACAGTAGTATGAAAAATGTTCTTGGATGCCAAATAAGTGCTGTGATTGGCCATTTCGTAGCCCCATGTGGATTGTAAGCCTACATTGAGGCTTTGTATGGCAGTGCACCTGGTTTTTATACAACCAAAACTTGCCCCCAAGCCTGGAATTCAAAAATAAGCACCTGCTTTGAGGCCACTGGGAGCAACATCAAAGGGGTTGGAGAGCAACATGTTCCTCACGAGCTACTGGTTGGGGATCACTGATCTACAATAATGAAGCTTCATATAACCAATATACCAGTATTCCCACACAGGTTGCGATAACATTTTCTTTAAACAAGAGTTTGGTAATAAAGCAAGAGATAATGCAGAATCTGGCCTGGAATGTGCCTCAGGTCAAACAGGTTGAATTTCAACCATTTCACCTGCTTTTGAGCTTGGAGCTTAATCTCAAACCTTTTCTAATTTCTCCTGTGGTTACCTATGTGGCCGGGATGCTCATAATCGCATTCCAAACTCATGAGCGATCAGCTAATGATTTACAACAAATGCTATCAAGGTATTGTTTAAAAAAATGTGCTTTTGTTTAAGTTACCACCTACTGATATTCGATATTGATATTTTGCGACTTGCATCAGCCTAACTGGAGCAACACTGAAGATATTAGAAATGTAAACCTCTCTGGGCAAAGAGTTCAAGCAGATTCCTTTAGACATGTGGCTCCAATGAAAATGAATTTGTTTTATTCTTTCCACCCTCTAAGACATTATACTAGTGGAACTGTATGTGAATTTCCTTTAGGTCATTTCATTTATGTTTGCAGGTGTGCAATAGAGCTACTGGCTTAATGGTAGTGCATATTTTTCTCTCTATTTCAGTTCTGTATCCATGGGAATGCAACCTCTATATTTCTGCAACAGTTTCTTCTGTATTACGAGTGGATACCTGCAGATGTTTATTTTGCATTCTTTAAAAATGCTTTAAATATACTGGTTCAGTACAATGGTATATACTGTATATATAATTGTACATATACACCCATACATAATAACATGCACTAAGTTTGCCCAGAAGCAGTAACCCATACCAACCAATAAGATGTTTGCCTTTAAACCAGTGTAAAAAAGAGGAGGAGTTTGTAGGAGCACTCAAAGGCTAAGTAAAAATATATTTAAATACAATGGAAGTGCTACTGATCTGGCCAAATTAACTAGAAACATACAAAAAAAGGGGGGGGGGGTTGATCAATGCACATTCCCTGGTCCCCTATCTCATAAGTAATCTAGTATCTATGCAAGTGGGGTTTTTAGTTTCAATATTATGATCATAAAATTGGTAAGCCACCACACCACGTTAAGGTAAACCCCAAATGGTGGTCCCTAACTATTTAGCTCCAGTCATAGTAATCAAAGGCTGACACCTCCCTGCATGTTAGCATTTCATGAGATAAGTGTCTCCTAACCAGGCCCGGACTGGCAATCTGTAGGTTCCGGCAAATGCCAGAGGGGCTGCTATAAGGTGCCATAGAAAGTCAGTATTTAGTGGGCTAGTGGGGACTGTTTGGGCCTCTTTTTGGGCTGATTGGGCCTCTGTGTAGCTAAAATGCCAGGGCCTATTTTAACTCTTAGTCCAGGCCCGCTCCTGACCTTTGCATTGGTTTCAGACAGAGGGCTTAGTCCTTCCCCACTATTAACAGGTAAATGCTACCTGCTGATCGGTTGCTATGAGTTACTGCTCCAGGGCAAACTTAGTGCCTTTTATTACATAACCCCAATAGGGGTTTAAAACAATATGGCATCAGTTGGTACCAGGCAATTTCAGCCTTTTTGGCAGAAAACTTGTTGGATAATTTATGTGAGTATTTAAAGGGGACATAAACCATGCAGAAAACTCTTTCACTTCAACTCCTACTTCTTTTAAGTAGGCAAAAGGAGAAAACTTCAACCCAGTGTAAACCCAAAGCTGGTGAAAATTCGAAAAATACTCCATCTCAAACCTGTCAAGGCCATGTAGAAATCAATGGCAGATGTCCTTCAAGTTGTTTCTTGACACCATGATCTGCACTGGGTTTTGGTCGATAGTATAAAACAGTTGCATTCTCACAGTGAAAATTCAATAAAACTGAGTTTTTGGCGAATCAATCACACACACACAGAATCATGACATTCAAATTGATGCTCGATTCTGTTGCAACATTTTGTTGATCTGATTTTTTTCACAAAAGATTATTGATAAGTTAAAACCATGGAAAGTAGTTTGGTTGAATTTGCTTTCGAAAAATATGAGATTAATTCATGTTTTAGTAAATGTGCCCCTTAGGATGATGTAGAGAGTGATATTCTGAGACAATTTGAAATTGGTTTTCATTTTTTATGTGTGGTGTTTGAGTTATTTATCTTTTTATTCAGCAACATGCTCTCCTTTTGATAGCACAGAGGGCTGCAGTAAGTT
>CM044439.1:80640239-80655316 GCA_024363595.1 Xenopus borealis
TGTGTAGCCGATAATTGTGATGAATCCACCGCATTCATGCAAGTCACATTTACTGCAGTGGTGGTGGTGGTCCTCCATTGACTCTGCTGGGTCCCTTAGCAACAGATCCATGCACACACACAATTTTCTGCAGTTTCGGAGCTTACCCATTTTATTGTATCTCCAACAGTATCAACCTGATGAAGGGAGGGTGTATAACTCCCGAAACATTGATACTGTTGGTGATACAAGCATGCACCAGAACATTAACCCACAGCCACCAATCAGTGATTAACTTTGCTCGGTGATCTGCAGGTAGAATTATAACATTTTGTTTTGTTCCCATGAGTTACTGCAGTTCTGAAATTTGCCCAGTGATGCTTTTAAACAGGTGACCAGTAAATGCTACTTGTTTATTGGTTGCTATAAATTACTGCTCCTGGGCAGACTTCTTGGATTTTATTACATTACCCCAATCTTGCCTTCTTGTTTATTGTGAATCCATACTCTGTGTCACCCATTTTCAGCTGTTTTGTTTTGGAAGCTCATTCTGAAATATGCTTTATTATGGAATGCACACTCTACATAAACTATAAGAAGAGCCCAGTGGGAGCTTTAAGCCTTCCCTTAATAAAAAAAATAACACTTAGAAAATGTAATATTAGACACAGATTACTTAAGCCTTGTGTTGTTTAGACTGAGCAAATAATTGTTTGCAGCATGAACCAGTCATATTGTAAACTACTGTAAAATAAGTCAAAGTAAGATCAATATTACCATGGAAACTAAAGTAGAAAATGCTTAAATAATATTGCAATAAATAAAACAATTGCACAAGATATATGGAGCTAGTGCCATCTACTTGATACAGAGCATTTCTTCATACTCTCAAACCTCGGTAAATTCACATTTTTGTCAGTTTAGCTTACTTATCAGAGATTACCTTATTAAAGGGCATTCTCACGTCTCATTGCCAGTTTAATGATATCAGATCAGCTGAAATTAAAAGAAGAAATATAAAGATAATATATATATATTTCTTAAGAATGTTTAATTAGTTCTGAAGTTCTGGATTTACATTAAATGCACTTTCATGTAACATTGTAACATTAAAGAATATCTTCTGATGAAAAGAAATGATTTAATCGAATTAAAGAAAATCCTATAACAGCTGAACAATCAGATTGTAAGAGTAATCCTGTAATTATTAAAATGCATTAATTGACGCAGACCTGTTGCCTGTTGATTTGCAAATGTGTCATTATTTCATAACAGATATATAAGCCATCGCTTATTGCAAAAACATGCCTAATTTTTGTCTGCTATGAGAAACTGAAGCTAGGTACTACTGTCATTTCTGCTTCTGTGTCCAAAAGTCAGCCCGAAATGTTTATTTAATAGTGAATTTAATAGTAAATAGTGGATTTGCATCTCAGTGGCTTGCAGTTACTGTTATGTAAGCAGACAAGTTCTTGTTCAGTGATTTAGTATATTTGTGGCATGACTTGACACAGATGCTAATCTGGCCACAGGAGCCATGAGTTAACCATCAACCTACCTATGTAATCCCCAGCTCTGAGCTCATGGCCCACTGTAAGTAAGTTTCCCT
The DNA here is from genome assembly GCA_024363595.1 of Xenopus borealis. Lineage (NCBI taxonomy): Eukaryota > Metazoa > Chordata > Amphibia > Anura > Pipidae > Xenopus > Xenopus borealis. The sequence goes on from CM044439.1 coordinate 80,641,828, forward strand.
TGTTCCTGGGTTCTCTGAATCCTGATTCCTGCTCCCCATATCCTGTCCCATGTGTTGATTCTTGGCGTGGACCCCAGCTTGGAGTACTGGTTTCTTGTGAGGAAGTCTTGTTGGCTTGGTATCGGAAGGCCAGGCCCAAAGCCATATTTTTTAGCACACTTAGAGAGGAATAGAGTCACTCCCCTGGGGTATGGTTTTGCCTTATGGGACACCTTCTCTACTGAGACAATAGCTCATCAAAAGCAAATTCATGTGCCACTAAAACAAATGCAATGTAAACTTTTTATTTGTGTCTGGTTACAAGATAAAGTGAAATGATAATAAAATAATGTTAAATAATGTTAAATAAACCTTACCACCTGCCCCAACTTGTCTCCCAGTATGCCTTTACTGCTAGAGAACAAGCTTGACAATGAAATACCTGTTCTCCACTTTATCGTTGTCGAACACAGAAAACAAAATAAAGAGTGAACGTGATGTATTGTATTGCCATCTGTAACTAACTACTAAGGGGTTCATGTCCCTGTCCCACCAACCCAAATAATCAAATCTAAAGGTGGCCATACACGGGCAGATAAAGCTGCCGACAGATCGATATCTGGCCACGCTATCAATTGGGAAGGTTTGATTTTCTTCCGGCCGACCCGTTGGAGCCCCTTGGCATCACTGTAATCCGATTGTTTGACCATATTGCCGAACATTCAGAATACCCCCCGATACAGCCATGTCGTTGGTGGAATATCGCGGAAAGATCTGCTCATTTGGCGGCATCGCCAAATGAGCGGATCTTTGAGTCTATGGCCAGCTTATTTAATACAAAACAATCATCCAGGAAAATTGTCTTGGGTTATCCAAGTTGGACAGTTATTTTCTTCAGTAACCTTGTATTACATTTAATCTTATCATCTGCTTCTTCAACTCTGCAGATCACCATTCTAATATTATGGGGAATAGTAGCTATCTTTGGGCCCCACCCAAATTGCATGTGCCCAGTATAACACAAAATTGCTTTTTTCTGTATATTGCTGCTGATATGGTACTTTTTTGACCACAATGGTTTCATTTTACTTTTCTGCATTTTACTTCTGAATTCCTGAAACATTATTTATGTAATATGCTAGAAGTTTTGTTTTCTTTGAAATGGTTTTGTCCCACTTTTTCTGCTTTGAAGGATCCCTAAATTGTTTAAATGTGGCATTAGAATTCTTTGTTTTTATGCAGTGATATCTAGTTGAGATGCTATAGCCTAAATGTATATCTTATATTGAATTAGTTTTTTCTCAGAAAGTCTGAACAAGCATAGTTTATACTTAGTTTAGCTAACCGTCAAAGACTATTTTTGCCCTTTGATTTTAGGTGTGTTGGAAGCTAGTTAAATTTTTATTGGGATAAAAATATGGTTTTAGAGATAGGACATGAGACAAATAGCAATAAAAAAGTAGTCAGGACCTCCGAGCAGTGTTCTATTACTGTAAACATGAATTACTTCACTGTCTCACTTGTCAGATGGTGAACAATCAGCTGTATTGGAGTGACTTCCAGATGAACAGAAAGATGCCTTGTTCTGTGGACACACACAAACACTGGCACAGTTGAAAGGTAACCCCTTGTAGTTCTACTTTTCACCATGACACATGCTTTCCTTCAGTACCTTCTGGCACAGGGGACATCCTGGAGATCAACTTCAGTGGGAAAAGCCAGTCTGAGTTTATTTTACCTTTTCCCCCTCTTTTTATTACGGTTAATCTCTTAAGAACAAAATTACAAAGGGCAGGTCCCGCTGATATATTGCAGAAATGCCAACTTGGTATTTGAGGCTATTCCTTTATACCGCAGGATAATTAAGTCCAAATGTGTCAGATGTCGGAAGTGTAATTTGAGAAAAATAACAATATACTTCAATTATCCAGGCTTCCTAGGTATTTTGGTTTACCCAGACCTCCTAGGACTTTAAGGTTTATGACAAAGCTTTTTTTATAAAAGTTTTTTTTAACAAGGTAGTGTGGTGAGGTCAGGAAAGTCCAGGATGGAGATTGCATATTTCCCAGGTTCCGAAGACAGTGGTTCAGGGACTGATAGTCCAGCCCGGGGTGTTTTAGGTTTATCTGAGGCATCTCAGGTAGTAATTAAAAAGGCAGCTCAAGTCAGAAGGGAGAGCTCCAGTCTGGGGGAAAGACAAATGAAAGCTGCATGTGTTAGCTCACTGAGAAGCTTGGATTCACAATAAGTTTCTCTGTTTGGGAGACAGGGGCTTGAATTGCTTCTTGCCCCTGGTTAGTTAGGACAACTGTATAATCCAGACAATGAGGAGAGCAATCCAAGGCAGATATACTGCTACAAAGTGTTTAATTCAGTCTACAAGACACGACAACTAGGACAACTGATCTGTGTTAGTTAGAAGCCCGGTAAGTGGCAATATGTTTCAGGTTAACAAGAACAATTTATCATGTGTGCATATAAACTAAAATAACACATCATGGGAAATTACACCATCATTACCCCACCCAGTGCGTTCCATCCATCTTAAATTAGCCCATAGTGTCTATCATGCTGGTGATTCTTAATACCAATCTATAAGGTATTCAGTCCCCATTTGAATGGATCACTCCCAATGTTCATGAAAGTATGCCGTTTGAAATTCAGTTAAAAGAACACAATGATATAAAGCTAAATCCTTAAAAGGATACTGTCACAGGAAAACATGTTTTTTTTCAAAATAGTGCTGCTCCAGCAGAAACATGCACTGAAACCCATTTTTCAAAAGAGCAAACAGATTTTTTTTTTACATTTAATTTTGAAATCTAACATAGGACTAGGCACTTTCCCATGTGCTCGCATTCATCTGACTTGTGTTTTGATAAACATCGGTCACACTTTACTACTGTGGGATGGAGTGATGTTCCCACCAACAGCCTATCAAATGAAAAAGGAGAAGGTAACAGAAAACAGCTCCCAGGTAAATCAACAACAGCACTCGATAGTAAAAATTCAAGTGTCACTCATACTCCTTCAGTTATGTTCAGTAGAAGAAACAATAGTCTGTCTGAAAGCAGTTCCATAATGGCTCTTTATGACAGCACAGGATCAAGCAAAGTGGACTGAGATAGCTGACTACACATGGATATTACAATATTCTGTGGTAGAGTGAATTATTTGTAGTTTAAACAGCATAATTTAGATATAAAAAATACATCATAAAAATCATAACAGAAACCATTGAACACTTGGGGGCTGCCTATGTGGCCTACCTAGAGGCACAACAAGAAACATGATGTTAGAATGACATTTCCCAATAGATTTATCAGTGTGGGGCCTAGTGCTTCACTATGAATTTACATGGACATTTTCCACCACTTCTGTAGTCATAGAGCTGAGCCATGCAAGCTGGTCATTTGGACAAAGCCAGCTTCATAGCCTCTGTAACTTTACCAATAACTCTAAATTATAACAATGGCACTGTAAATAAATTTGTCACACCCTGGAAGTTTGGAGCCTGCAGTTTGTACAAGCCCACGATATTGCATAATTTGCAGTGTTGCAATGTGTTTTATTTTTAAATGGCTGTAAGTATGTAGCTCAATGGAAAGCCTCTTATGCATAAATACTGTATTTGTTTGAAATCAAATAATGCTTAGGGGCAGATTTACTAAATTCGTGTGAAGGATTCGAAATTCGACCGAATTTTCAAAAAGATTTGAATTTCGAATAACTTTGAACATCAAATTTAAAAAAATTCGATTGAGTAGAATGATTCGAATAAAAATCTATTCAATCATTCGACCATTCGATGTTCGAAGTACTTGCCCTTTAAAAAAAAAAAAAATTTGATTGCCTCGTTCACCAGATTAAACCTACCAAATTGCTATTAAACCCTATGGGAAGTTTTTAGATCGAGTAAAAAAAACTCAGTTGAATGGTTAAAATCGTTTGTGCAAATTTTTTTAATTCGATTGTTCGATTGATCGAATTTCGCTAAAATCCTTCAAAGTCGATATTCGAATTAGAAGGATTTGCAATTTGACCAACATTCGATGGTTGAATTTGAGGGTTAATTAATTCGACCAATAGTAAATCTGCCCCTTAATGTTTTAAAGCAATACATAGGATTTCCATGATTCTGAAAGTGTAAAAGCAGATATTACTGACCTATATTGCCGTAAAAGCCAAAGGAACTGGGACCTCCTTACTGAAACGCATTCATATCCAACAAAAGAAGGAATGTGTGCAGCAAACTGCAGCGTTGTACCAATTACAAGTAACAAAAGGTAAATCACTTTTTAAGCTCACAATCCTTGATAAATTCTTTGGTGGAAATGACATATCTAAAAATCAGCATACGCACACACCAATACTAACTGTGTGACGGCTAACTGTATTAAAGACTTAATAAAATCCTTTTTTATTGAGTCAATTAGTCTGGGAATTATTTACTTTGCATTAAAGGGGATCTGCCACCCTACAAAATAATTCCAAATCCTATTTTATGCTGTTAGTCAAGCAAAATAAATTTTACTCACACTATATAAATTATGTAAATCTTGTTTCTCTTTTAGTTTTGGAATTCACAATCACATGAAACAGGCAGCAGCCGTTTTGTTGCCACTGTTAGTAAGGCAAGCTTTAGATCATGCCAAAAGAATGGGGCACCTGATGCCCATGCCCTGGCTACACAATTAGATGGTGAGGAGGGAGGGGGAATGTGAGCAGTGCAAGGAAATCTAGCAAATTCAGAATGGAAAGTGAAAGTAATTGCTTGCCCATACTAAGGCATGGAGGAGGGGCAGGCAATATATGATTGACACATGGGAGTTTTAAACTTGTATATAGAGGGTAGAGCTGTTTTAATAAAAAATGGAATTTGAATTTCATATTTAATTTTAAGAGGACTTTTATTATACAGCTTTTTATGTTTGGGCAACAGGTCCCTTAAAAAGCATTAATTAGAGTCGGGGATTCTGCTTGTGCTTATTTGCTCAGCATGCTGAAATTACAACGTGCTCACAATGTAAAAAAAAGATGAAAATATTTCTTTCTAGTGGAATTGTTCAATAGCAGCCATCATGATTGTTTTGTTAATATTGCATGAGACTGTGGTCCCCACACGGCCATCTGCAGGCTTCCAAGCATCCCATTGACCTAGTTTCAGCAGCAGATTAGTGTCTGCTCTAACCTGTGCTGCCATGCTTGCACACGGAACCTGATTTTATCTTCTCTGACTTGTCTCCCACAATCCTGACCCATATTCTAAGGACTGGGCAGCAGTAGAGGAGAAAGGGAAGAGAAAAGCACACATATGACTTTAAAGCGATTCACAAATTAGGTTTGCAGGTTTAGTAAGCAGTGTCCGAAGGGGGTTGTATATATCTGCTTTTCCTATAACCCTTCCCATCTAAATGCCTTCTTCTGAAGATTTTGTTCTGAGATAAAAGTCGAGGTTGACAGACCAGCTGATACTGTCTATTAACATTTGCTGATAGTAAAGAAAAAAAAAAGATAGAAAAGATAAAGGTTTGTTTTTTAAAATATTTTTTAATTTGACCAAACAGAAGTAAAAACAATATGGGAGCAACAGAAGTAGAAATAAATAAAAGTACCAGAATTCACATTAGGGGGTAAATTTATCAAGTTCCGCCACTAGAATGAAATTCCGCCGCTCTCCTATTTATCAATTGGTGAAGTGAAAGTTCACCCTTTGATAAATACGCCTTTAAAAATCCCATAGAAATGAATGGAGAGCGGCGGAATTTCCCTCTAGTGGCAGAACTTCACGCTTAACTTTAAACTTTGATAAATATACCCCAACGTCTAGTAGCCAATCAGATATTTGCTATCAAACAGGTGGCCGCCAATAATTGTTGCTATGGGTAACTAGCCCTGGTGTAATGTTTGTGACTTTTATTATACAGGTATGGGACCTGTTATCCAGAATGCTTGGGACCTGGGGTTTTCCAGATAAACAATCTTTTCATAATTTGGATTTTCAGTAGTAAGTCTACTAGAATATCGTGTAAACATTAAATAAAACCAATCGGCTGGCTTTGCTTTCGAATAAGGATTAATTATATCTTAATTTGGGTTAAGTACACGGTACTATTTTATCATTGCAAAGAAATAATTTAAAAAAAATGTGAATTATTTGGATAAAATGGAGTCTTCACGTAATTCCTAGCTTTCTGGATAACTGGTTTCCGGATAACGGGTCCAGTACCTGAACTACCTTCCCTGGTGATACCTGTATTCTGCTTCTCCTACTTTTTCATGGTGCTGCTTAAACATATATTTAACTTGGTTTGGATGGAAAATAAAATGGTTTTAACTGTCTGATTTTAAAGAAGGTATTTTTCGTTTCTTGACTTGTGGGAAAGTGGTTCTGACTCTCTTCCCTTGGGAAAAAAAAAGTAATAACATTTTATTACAATAAATAAGATTGTATATGTTTTATACAAAGAAATTGTTAATGTTGCGACTGAATAGTGAGCAATGACATGCTGCAAACAATGGACGCACTGTATAAGGGCATAATAGGTTCTTGGAAATAGATTACAATGGAAGTTTGCAGAGACAGTAGGAGTCTGAATTAAAAACAGGATTCTGTTCTATAGAAAATGTGTTGCATGAACTTTAATGTAAACTTTGAATCTTTTATGGAGTTATAGCATGTGAGACTGCAGAAGCATTTATTCGTTTCACTTCATATATATGTCTGTGACTTCTTTGAAAAGGAAACTTAGGAAAGAAGTTACTTGGAGAGGCAAATTCATACTTTGTTTGCTTCAGCATACCATAGACTATGCCAACAGAGCAGTTCTTGGAAGGAGAAAAGAAAGTAGTGCTCAGACATGCTGATTATGCTGTACATTAGGGAAAGATGGGTTTTTCTTCTCTCCAATTAGTGTAAACCAAATCGCTAGCTCATTATGGGAAACTATTAGTTTGCTGACCTTGCAAAACATGTTAGCACTGTGTCTGAAAATGTTGCATATTATAAATAAACCCAGTGATGTTCAAGGTTATGTTAGGAGGTATCCGTTGATAGGTCTTGCTGACATAAATACTGATATCTCAGCAGTTTATTTATAACAGTTTATTGTTCAGAAATGGGTTTTAAGCAGTTTCACTGTTTCGTAAAAACCCATAGGCCAGATGCCACATTTCTAGTATTGATAGTAAGGAGCAAATTTATTATTATTCCTCAAAAATCCTACGAATTCCCTCGATATTCGCTAAGCATTCGACTATCGAATGCTTATCGAATAGTTTTAGGCTATCATTTTGCTTGAAATTCGATTTCTCGATGAAATAGTACTTTTTCCTTTGAGCCTCCGAAAAAATCGTATGATTCGAACAATCGAAGCGTTTGATCGTACGAGCAGGACTTGGCAAAAGAAGCCTATGGGGGGGTTCCCATAGGCTTCTATTGGTATACGGTAGGTTCAATCTGGCGATCATCGAATGGTCATTAGATCTATTAGATAATTCGGTATTTTGATGATCAAAGAGGCCAAATTTTGCATATTCGAATATCCGAAAAAAATCGTGCGATCGTAATTCGATCATATTCGATCGGACTTTGATCCATTCAGGGGAATTTTGTAAATTTGCCCCTTAGTGATGTGCCAGTGAAGTATGATGATCCACAAACCCTAAATCATGTGCAAGTTGTGGTACGTTTTGTTCAGTTCCACGTTTCGTTCATTTAAAACATTTATTGTGAAAATCCAATGTATATTTTGTATATGTTTCTATACCTCCTTTGAGACAATATGCTATGCTGTCTCTTTAAGGACTATTATATCTTTATTTTTTCAATAATTTCTGTATAAATGCTCATTTCCTGTGGGTGACATCATAGCCCATGACTAAGTGCCCTTGTGGGTACAAAGTGTGGAGGGCAGATGGAGATGCAAGTATACTTTTTTAACTTTGACTAATAAAGTACTCTTTTTTTTTTTTTTTTTTTAAACAGACTATTTTGGATGTGTGCTGGACAGCCCTGCTCTTGTTTCGTATTTTCTGGTTTGCCACTCCCTAAAGTGGTGAGCTATCTACATTAAATCATGGGGCACCTTGTCTCTTCTTCTACTGGTTTTTCTTATTCAGTGAAGGTACAAACGGCTTAATTTTCAGCACATTGATGAGCATAGCAGCAGAAGTGCCACTGACATTACTTGCAAGTCATTTTGGGTGTATAGGTACCCTATATAATCATTGTTTTTGGATAAGGACTTGAAACAGGTTTTTTTCATTGCTGGTTCAGATTAGGCCAAAAACCTATGTTAATTTAAAACAACATGCATTAAAGGAGAATTCAACCATAATAATAAAAAATATGTTGTAGATTCTGTCCATCTTCCGGCTGTTTGTAATCAGAGCAGTGTATCAGTAATTTCCGTGACTTTCAGCAAATGTGCATTTGCAGCAAGCGGAAGATTGTAAAGGCTGCTGTGTAAAGGCCTAGGGGCATTTGCCTGGGGTAGCTAGTGTTGCCACCAGGCCGGTATTTTTGATGTTTGATCCCTATGTTATTAATAGGAAAAAAAAAGATAAATATATAGGAAGGCCGGTATTTTTTTCAGGAAAAGGTTGGCAACCCTAGGGGTAGCATCTAAACTGGGGGGCGGGGGTGTCTATGTAGGGTAGGGTTTTTTTTAAATTTAGATTTAAAAAATTCTCCTTAAAGCAGAAACAGCTATGCTTTCTTGTTGTCTGGTTTGAAAAAGGTGCAAGGGAGCTTTGTACTTGAAGTTGGCCTGTACTGATTTGTGCAGTAATTATACCAGCATTTGGGTTGGGGGGAATTCACATGGTAAACTGACTATTTTTTCACTTTGGACACATTGGTGTCTCAGTATTTCAGAACAACGAGATAAAACCAAAAAATGAAAAACAACTTAAAAAGATTTTGCTATTCACACTTCAATTTATAATAATTCCAAAGTTCCAGTTCCAGTGTTTCATACCAAGAAAACCTACAAGAAATCTATTTTGCATTGAATTTCTCATCTGTCTGTGATATTTGACCATATCCTCTATGATTCTGACCCCAAACATCTTGCAACCAGATGAACATACAGTACATTCAGGTAATCACAATCACTTGGCGGATGCAAGTTCTTTTCGGCTTGGATAACGTGGAATCATGGGATCACATGAGCTAAAGCGTTCAGTGTATGTCATTGTCATAATAAAACAGACCTGATTTCTTTGAGAAAAGTTTGTAGTGGACTCAGCTACTCCAGAAATAAGATAAGTCAGTGAAGGTTCCTGGAGCTATTTATCATTTAAGTCTAACATATTTACTGTACAGTAAATAATACTGTAAAATATATATTACTTTCTGCTTTCTAATATTTATTTAAAATGGCAAACACTAGATTTCAGAAATACTGTATGAAGTCATACCTCCCAGCTGTCCCGTTTTCAACAGGACAGTCTCGCTTTTGACAGCTCAGCTCACAGTCATGGGTTTGTACTGAAAAGTCCCAGCACTGAACAACTAAAAAAAGATACAATGTTTCTAACTTAATTGGCTTTTGGCAGAGAGCCCAGAACAGCAACAGAGAAGATACTTTGTAACAATTTTGAGATAAGTAATTGTAACAATTTAGATCCCTTGGGAGAAGTTAGACTCACAGCTTAAAGGGTAATTTACCTTCATTAGCAAAATGTAATAACTGGAAATAAACACAGAAATATGTTTAAACTTTCATAACCTGCCACATTTTGTAAAATGAACATGGTAATTGGGGTGTGTGGCCAAAAATGGGCATGGTAAAAAGTTAGGGATGCACTGAATCCAGGATTCGATTTGGGATTTGGCCAGGATTCAGCCTGTTTCAGCAGGATTCAGATTCGGCCGAATCCTTCTGCTGAACCAAATGCATAGGCAAATTAGGGGTGGGGAGGGACATGGCATGACTTTTTGTCACAAAACAAGGTAGTAAAAAAATGTTTTCCCCTTCCCATCCCTAATTTGCATATGTAAAATGTTTGGAGGTATGTGAAATCAAACCTGAATGAACAATGAATTCATTCCCAGCTCCAGTCAGGTGATAAAATGGGCAACCATTTGGGTGTTTCATGAATTGGGCTTTTTGTAATTTAGTTTAGATGGTCAATTTAATTTTCACCCTAGAGTTTTGGGGTGTTATAGGTACCTTTTATAGTGATTTTTTTTGTTACTAAATTCTGCTTTTCAGGATGATCCACAAAATAATGTATTTCCTCTGTAAAGACTGTATACAGGGGCAATCCAGGCCAAAATGCCACCTGAGGCGATCTTCTTTTTGCCGCCCCACCCTTCCCCATGGCACTTGCCTTTTCAGCACCGGAGGGGGTTGGGGACAGTCCACGATGCTAGTGCAGAGAGCACAATCGTGTTCCCTGCACTGGAAGGGCCTGATTTCCGGGTTGAAAAATGGAAATTCGGCTTAGTTACCAGAGCGGCATTTTTTGCCGCCCCTGGCAACCAGGGGGGCACTGCCGCCTGAGGCAATTGACTCAACTTGCCTCGTTGGTGGAGCGCCCCTGACTGTATATATCTTATATGAGGTTGAAATGGTGTGTGGGAGATATTCTACAGGAAGAAATGTCTAACAAAAAATGCTTATTATATGCCAGGAGAAACCAAAGAATAGCATTTTTACACATTTTTCACAACCGAGAAATATGTACAAATCACTTCTTTAGAATCATGTCTGTCTGTGGTTAATATTCACTCCCCCCCCAATGAATAAGAAATAAAAGTTCTCGCCTGAACCAACAGACTTTTCTGAATGCTTCTTTCCCCCCTGCTTTCATATGATAATTGGATGATACCATGGCAACCTCTGAAACAAGAAGGTCTAACAACAAAAGCTGCACCAGGAGAGGATCAGTGCACTTTCACAGGGTCTATAGGCATGGCAGCCAACACCAGCTTTTAGAGAAAGTTATTTGACTGATGTGTCTCAGAAAGCATTGTGTCGGCCCAAGCAGCCAGCATGTAATTAACGCAAGGGGTTTCATTTCCATTGTACCTGATGCTTCTCCGTTTTTTTTTTTTTATCGGCAGCATTACTGTTGGTGGGATTTTTTTTTTTTCATTTAATGAAAAACTAATTTATGGCATCCAGTGTCGGCACTTACTGATGCAATGATTACGTTACCTACCATGTGTTTTTTTTCAAGCTTAAAATATTGTTTTAAAACACCCCAAATTGTCCCTTACGATCACCTACAGGCAACAAGTCTAAAACATTCTGTTTTTTTTAATATTTCTTAGCTGAAAATGCCAGCAAGAGCAAGAAACTATGGAAATTGCCAATGCACAGTAATATGTATTCATATGGATTTGAACCAGATTTTTTTTTTTTTTAGATAAAATTGATCACTTTAACCTACTGTAAGTCTACAAAAGAATATTTAAATGTTAATATTAGGAATAGGAATACTCTGTGTGATAGAATCCTACCTGCTGGTGTAAGGACTCACCCTGGTGATCTAGCGGGCAGCGGGGTCCACGGCCGCTCCTTCAGCATGGACGCCTGCTGCGCTGCTCTGGCTTCTCTAAGGCGCGCGCACTTCCGGGTATGCTTAAAGGCGCCAGCGTCATTACACGCAATGGCACCAAATTTAAAGTATTAAAGTGACTTTGCTGCTAAAACTTTGCCCGTTATAGGTTCAGTTCTTGTGTTCCTGGTGCCTTGTGTTTGTTCTTGAGTGCTTTTGATCTGATTCTTGTTGTGACCCCCTGCCTGTTACTGACTTCTCCTGACTTCTGTGATCCTGACCTTGGCTTGAGACCAGACTATTCTGCATTCTGTAATCCGACCCTGCCTGCATGACTATTCTCATCTGATCTTCTGGTGTGACCCTTGCCTGTTATCTGACTCTGATCCTGCCTGATCCCGCTGTTAGTCTTCCTGGTTTTGATCTTGACCTGTCTGACCCTGCCTGATTTGACTATGTTATCTGCTCTGTCCTGTCCTGTGACCTTCTGCCCAAAGACTTTGCTTAACGGTCATGCCCCTTGCTAGCCAGAACTTTCGCCTTGCACCTCTCGTTTAAGTCCAGATGGCATCTGAGTAGCTGAGGGCTCCTCCCAAGGCCAAAGGCGGTCACACTACTGGTGAAGCACGAGCTGAGACCAGGGTGCTTGGCATCTGTTCTGGTTTGGGTGCCGACCGTGAAAGCTGGAAATCCGTAAATACAGGCATGGATCCATTTTCCGGAAACCCATTATCTACTCTGAATTTCAGAAAGCCTGTCTCCCATAGACTCAATTTTATCCAAATAATGCAAATTTTTAAAAACAATTTCCTTTTTTTCATAACAATAAAACAGTACTGTGTACTTGATCCAAACTATGGTATAATTAATGTTTATTGGCAGCAAAACCAGCCTATTGGCTTTATTTAATGTTTACATGATTTTCTTATAGACTATGGGGCAGATTTATCAAGGGTCAAAGTGAAAAATAGAATTCAAATAATTAGAATTTCAAGCTATTTTTGACTTTGACTAGGGAATAATCCAAATTCGATTTGAATTTGCAAAAAATTAAAAAAATTTGAATATCAAAATTTATCATGTACTGTTCTCTGTCCACTTTGACCATTCTCCGTCTAAAACCTGCCGAATTGCTGTTTTAGCCTATGGGGGATCTCCTAGAACCTATTTAGGGTCAATTGGTGGACTGGTGGAAAAAAAAGTTTTTTTTTTTTTGTAAAAACTTTGAACCGAATTCGATGAAATGCGCCCTTACTTCGATTCATATTATTCGAATTTGATCGAAAAAGGACCTATCCAACCAAAAAATAAAAACCTTCGCTTTAATTTTGGTTGGTGTTTTTGAATTCAAATTTTTAAGTTTTTCAAAATCGACCCATGATAAATCTGCCCCTAAAGGGATGAAGATCCAAATTATGGAAAGATCCATTATTCGGAAAACCCCCAGGTCCTGAGCATTCTGGATAACAGGTCCCATACCTGTATTCCTAAGGTAGCAGTTTATGTTCTCATGTGTTTCCTAACAACCACTAGACTTATCGTTATCCTTTATTTTATCATTTTATTCCAAACTTTGGCTGAATTTTTTTGCACATTTAATACATTTAGGTCAATCATGTTGTTGAGCTAGGGGTGTATTGGGAGTTTTAAAGGGTCTGTACACCTTTTTAGGGGCAGAAGTTTTTAAACTCCCATGAACTGGAAATTCGACCAGTTGAAACGTATTAATAAATTAAATTTTTTTCAAACTTGAGTGAATAGAATTGACCTGTAAATTCGGATTGAATTTGATTCTTAATTTGATTTGAGTTTTAAAACTCTATTCAAGTTTTTATTCTCTAAAAAAACACTGGAATGTCAGGAACTACAAATTGATCCCAGGACGTCTTTCATAGGTTAAAACAGCAATTCAGTAAATCAAAATAGTAAAGGAAGGAGAAGTGTAGTACACTTGATAAAGGGTATCGACCCAGAACATGTTGTGTAACCACAACCTGGA
>CM044439.1:80659853-80671891 GCA_024363595.1 Xenopus borealis
TATCTGTTATCCATTACTTATCCTGTGCCATATAGCCGTTTTTCAATTTCCGCCATTATTGCTACTTAACAGCTTGTTTATTTGAACTATAGTAGCGTTTCTGAAGCAAACATCAGTTTTAACAGCACAGGGCAACGCTACATGATTTTTTCTTTACTTTAGAACACTTTCCTTTTTTGGTGTTACTGTTCCTTTAAAGGACAAGTAACATCAAAAAATAAAAAAAAATAAAGTAATAAAAATATAATGCAGTGTTGCCCTGCTTTAGTAAAATTGCTGTGTTTGCTTCAGAAACACTGCTATTGTTTATATAAATAAGCTGCTGTGTAGCATTGGGGGCAGCTTTTCAAAGGAGAAAAGGCTCAAGTTACACAGCAGATAGCAGATAAGCTCTGTAGAACATAATGGTGTTATCTGTTATCCATTATTTATCCACCATGGCTACTCAGCAGCTTGTTTATATTAGCTATAGCAGTGTTTATGAGGCAAACAGGTCAGTTTTACTAGTGCAGGGCAACACTACGTGATATTTTAATTACTTTAAAACACTTTAAAACACTTTTTTAAAACACTTTGTTTTTTTTTTTAAAACACAATTTTTTGGTGTTTTTGTGTGGCATCCTCCCACCCTTCACTTAAACAGTCATCACTGTGTTGTATAGGTCAACAACTGGTATGTGCGTTATAAAATGGGGCACAGGCATGTGGATATTTATACAAGGAAGGACACAGTTGTAAGTTTAAAAAAAATGGCAGATTATGGCTTTTTTAAACACTTTGGGTCAAATTCAGGGTGAATTTCTGCCTGCCAAGGCTTTGCCAGTTTGCCAGCTGCAAATTCCCTACCACTACTTTATTCCATTAATTCATCTAAGTTTCACTAGCTTTAGTCACCTACTCATGCACTTAGGTCAGTCTGAATAGGACAGGTACATATAGGTCGTATAGACATCTTTATTAGAGATGTTGGTGCATCTGCTTGAAGTGGCCACTTATTACAAATGTCCAAGGAAGCAAAATAAAGACGAAAGAGATCCTCTAATGCCATACACATGAGCCCACCCTAAAATAAATGTGGCATGCCCCTAAAATGGTTGGGAAAAAAACATTTTAAGGTTTGAAGGCAATACTGCTTTAATATATGAAAAAAATGCCAGTGTTTTTTAGAACTTTTATGACTTTTCCACATAGAGGATATGATTTCATAATGACACAAGATTGAGGACCACAGATGGAAAAAGGGGTAGGCCAAGAGGCACCTGCCTAGGGCACAATGATATGGAGGCACTGGGCAGGTATATGTGAAAGGGTCTTCTGCCTACTCTTAGTCTGTTCACTCTCCTGCTCTGCTTTCTCCTCCCCTCTCACCCCTGTGTCACCATGGCCCCCCATATGATGTCATGACACATGTGCACTCACATTCGCTCACACACACATGGGGGTGGGTGGAGTGAGGTGGCTGTCCAGGGTGCCCATTTGGCTTTGTCCTAGTCCTGCTCAGTACACCAATGTGATCATATGACTTTAAAGGTGTTGTTCACCTTTGAGATAACTTTTAGTATGATGTAGAGAGTGATATTCTGAGACAATTTGCAATTGGTTTTAATTTTTTTATTATTCTTTGTTTTTTACTTATTTCGCTTTTTATTCAGCAGCTCTTCAATTCGAATTTTAAGCAATCTGGTAACTAGGGCCCAAATTACCCTAGCCCATGCATTGATTTGAATAAGAGACTGGAATATGATTAGGAGAGAGTCTGAATAGAAGGATCAGCAATAAAAAGTAGCAATAACAATACATTGTAGCCTTACAGAGCATTTGTTTTTTTAGAAGGGGACGGCGATGCCCATTTGAAAGCCGCAAAGAACCAGAAGAAAAAGACTAACTATAAAACTATAAAAATAAATAATTCAAAACAAATTGAAAAGCTGCTTAGAATTTGCCGTTGTATTACATAATAAAAGTTACCTTAAAGATGAACCACCCCTTTAAGGACTGTCATGATAAAATACTATATCGCAAGTGCTTTCTTCCATAGAACCTTTTCTTGAGGGAACTATGTGACCACATGTTGGTCATCTCAAATATATTGTTTCGTTATGGTGCACCAATAACAACCTATAGACCGATCAAAACTTTTTGGTTGTTAGCATGGGTAATTAAATTGGGGCTATTAATAAAATTAAAATTGAATAAATGAGAAATTGGACCTGAAGGCAGGCTCATTATTAAAATGTTAGACCCAACTGGGTTTTACTGTGCCATATACAGCACACATTTGCAGCAAATACAAATATCTAGTCAGCAAAAACAGCTTTGTGTATTGTTTTTGTTTATTTTACTATTATTGCTGATAATCATCTGCAGAAAATATACAATTGATTATTTGGCGTTGGCCTATTTAAGGAACCCGGAAGTGCGGGTGTGGGCAAGCACGGGTTGTGGGAAGTCGGGTTAGGTTCAGATGCGGGTCGGGAAAATCCCGACCCACACATCACTATTTTTGT
Organism: Xenopus borealis; assembly: GCA_024363595.1. NCBI lineage: Eukaryota > Metazoa > Chordata > Amphibia > Anura > Pipidae > Xenopus > Xenopus borealis. The sequence continues at coordinate 80,662,361 of CM044439.1, forward strand.
TACAATAGTTGGGTTAAAAAAAACACATCAATTTCTCCATATTTGATTTTTGAAATATTCCTGTACAGCTGGCTGACACATATTACTAATGAACTAAAAAAAAGCAATAGTTGCATTTTTACTGTAGTTTAGGAAATGCACGTTATGATGTAATAGCCATTTTCTGTCATTACACAGGATTTCAGAGTAAACATCAATCATTTGTCATATAGAAATCCCCTTAATGTTATTCTTCCCTACTAAGCTACATACTTTCCACTTCCTGTTTGTAAACCTTTACACAATAGTTCAATGACACACTATTGTGACTATTCCTGGGACTGTTTTGGTCTGTCTTTAATAAAAGGGATAAAAAATACTATACTTATACAACAAACAAGTTGGCAAGATAGCAAAGGATGTGAGCTTATATTTTCTCCACTGGCAATTTACATTATTGCTTGTGGGAAAACATTTGCAGGAGATTAGTTGCCCTTTTATTGTGGGTGACTAATCTCCATGTGTGCCAGTTCCCTAAATAACCAGAATTGGTGGTAGCAAGGGAAGGAACAGCACAAGGGTGATAGAAGAGCATATGTATAGTGCACCTGCAGGATTTCGGTACAGGGCAACCTTGCACTGAATGAGCTGCATAGTATTTCTTGCACTAGGGCTATCTATAGTTACCAGAACTAAATGTATGGTGTTTTAATGGTGATCAGTGCAGTTTCATCCCTTTATTATTCCCTTTGTTGATATCTACCTTGTACATGTTGTATAATGATTATATTTGTCTCTTCTCATCTAATCAATGTATAGCCTTTGCCACTTCATAATAGCTAACCCATTTGAATCAGTGTAGGTGGTTCTTCACAGTGAGGACAGTGAGGTTGTGGAATGCACTGCCGGGTGATGTTGTGATGGCTCATTCTGTTGATGCTTTTGGTTTGGATGATTTATTGGACAGATGTAAAATCAAATGCCACTATGATACTAAACTCTATAATTAGTAAAGGTATGGGTATATATAATTTATGTGAAGGTATGGAGAGGGGTGTGTGTGTATGGATGCTGGGTTTTCATTTGGAGGGGTTGAACTTGATGGACTTTGTCCACCCTGGTTACATAGTTAAACTGGGTTGGAAAAAAAAAAGTAGAATGGAGAATGCATGATTGTACTCATGACTGTAAAAGTATTTTAGTTACAATAAGGGACAGATTTACTAAATTTGTCTGAATGATTCGAAATTCGATCGAATTTTAAAAAAAATTCAAATTCGAATAGTTTTTCTGGCCACTTCGACCATCGAAAATTCAATCGAATGATTAGAATACATTGAATAAAAGTCTATTCGATCATTCGACTATTCAATGGTCATATTACTTGCCCTTTAAATTTGTATTCGATTGCCCAGTTCGCCAGATTAAACCTACCAAATTGCTGTATTATCCCCACGGCAAGCTCCCTTAGGGGTTTTACAGCTTTTTTATATCGAATAAAAAAGAATTTGATCAAATGGTTCAAATCATTCGAATAGTTCTAGTCGAACAATTTTAATTCGATCGTTCGATTTATCAAATATTGTTAAAACCCGTCAAATTCGAAGGGTTAAAATTCGAAGGTGATGGTGGAATTCAAGTGTTTATTAAACCCTCGAATTTGACCCTTAGTAAATCTGCCCCTAAGCACTATTCACTTAGAGGCTTGAAATACGGTTTACTTTTACTGTGTTATAGTCCCTAACAGGGTCGAACTGGGACACTGGGGTACTGGGAACAACCCAGTAGCTCTAGCCCTTGTGAGCCTGAGACCCCGGACCTCCCTCATTGGCCCTGATTGCAGTTGCAGTAAGAAAAAACAAGGTACATTGAGGTGTTGGGGCCTGGCTGACGCTAGGGGGGTTGTGGTGGGGAATGGGAGGGGGGCATTGTATCTGGGGCAGGGTACTGGGGGGAGTGGGGGCCAATGTTCCTTCTAAACTGTGCGTGCGCATACAATTCTGAGGTTTATATTGTATGTCTTCTCACAAAACTGATAATCCTGTCTAATATTGTTGCATTTTGGCATGGGTACAGCTTTTTTTGCCAAGTTTTGCAGTGAAGATGTCACCCATAGACTCCAATGGGTGAAAAAAATTGTTGCGCTTCAAACATTGTCACCCATAGACTTCAATGTATTTTGCGGAATTTTCTCCAATCCTCAACTTTTTTTTATTAAAACCGGTCACTAGCCAGTTGCTGATATGAAAGATTTCAAAATTGTACCTATAGCATTTTTGCATAGAGCTAGCCAAATTTACAGTTTGGTTATTGGTTTCTAAAGTATGAACTGACCCCCTTAGAAGGGAACAAAATCGTAGATGGGGCCCTGTCTTAAGGGCAACTTGGTGGAAGTTTAGAACTAAACTATAGATTTTCTGAAATAATACTGAAATTAAAGCATTACAGCTTGTGATCATACTTTTATTCATCTCCAACCTTGTTTTGATCTAAGTGGACCAGGTTGAATGTGGGACAGGAAAAAGATTTTGAACCCAAAGGTTCTGAATATCTCTAAGGTTTATGGCAATAGTGTTTATTATAAAATTGCTCATTTATTTGCATTAACGCCTGAAAACCACAATTTTGTTGGATTATCTGACAAAAAACCCAGTGCAGATCATGATATCTTCATACTGTAACTGTAAAAGGGACATCTGCCATTGACTTCTACATGCCCTCAGCAGCTTTGATTTGGTGGATTTTCGGAAACTTCGTTGTATATTTTAAATAATTTTTCCTTTACAAATTCAAGTTTTTGTCCAAAAAACCTCCACTGGAAAAAAAAAACTAGGTTTAGTAAATAATTACCCTCCTTTGAATCAAAAGTAAAAAAAACAGATCATATGTATTTGCTTTTTCTAATGGTAGTCAGACTTGACAAACTTATTACCAAGGTAATGTTAACCGTGGCAAGGAATATAAACATTTTCCAGAGACTAGTCAGAGCTCTGTGTCTCCGAGAGATTCAGCTTTTTGTCCTACTAGTGTTGCTGTTTAATTGGCACTATAGCAAAACCACAGTTTTCAAAATTTCTTTACCCACTTCCTTAATTATGAAAAACTCCCTTATTTCAAAATCTGTAATCCTGTACTTTTTACATACTGTGCTACAGTAAGCATGTTTATATATTTAGTTTTTAGTTTTTATTCTGGTAAAACATAACTCAAAAGAATACATGGAAACCGATTCTTAGATCCTAAACTATGTGGTCAAGAACATGCAATGCCTTAATGTATTTAGTTGTCCAGTAGTCTGTAAATGTGAACATTTCCTAATTAGTACATAGGCATTACCCAGGAGGCTTCATTTCTACTTCCCAAAAAGTTCTTTTTTTAATTTTTTTTATTTGCCTTGTCACAGTACTATTCTGAAAATACCTTGTACTTGATGGCAACCTAGTTAGCACAAATGTATGTTGATTGCTGAACAATCCTATATTTTTTAGTCTTAAAATATCTTTAGTAGCCTTAAAACACACCATTCCAAATTGACAAATTCTATCTTTTTTGGAAACCCCAGGCCTCAAGTAATCTGTATAAAATATTCTATACATGTAAGTCTTATTGCAGATATAGGGGGTTCATTTATGAAAGCTTGTACTGGGGAATCCAGAAGCATTTCCATCTATTTATTAAAACTTGATGGCTGTTAGAAAAAAACCTGACAGCAACAAACTGTCACTTTTATCAAAGTTGAAAATGGGCCAATTCACCAGTATGTGCTTTACTACTCTAAACAGTCAAACACAATTGTTTCCCGAAGCCAATGCAAATCCTTACTCCCAAATGTGTATGACATGGGAGAAAATATTGGGATAATTATTAATCATGTTATGGTTTCTCTCTGGAGGCTATGAGCAAGTTTAATTCTGTCTGATCTTTTCCATGTTCACCTATATTCAGCTTTTTTTGTGTACATTCCTCTGTTCCTTGGAAACACGACAGCTCACCAGTGCTTGTTTTAAACCCTCTAGATTAGAATTATGAAAGGTTTCAGAAGATATAAAACATTTTGGGGAAAATAATGACAATGACATTATACAGGTATGAACTCTATTATTGAGAAACTTAATATCCAGAAATCTTGGAACCTTATGGAAAGGTACCATTATTTGTGAAACTCAGATGCCAATTATTTCAGATAATAGATCCTATAGCTGTGCAGTAATACCTTCTGCAGTCTAGGGAAGACCCTGCAATATTGTATATTCATCATTCAATGTTTGCATTTTACAAATACCAAGGCATACTGTGAATAATTTAAGCAATAGGACTTATTTTATATGTAATTCATGGTGATTTAGACACAAATATAATTAGGCCCAATTAAGGACTAGAAATATCTGGTAGATTTTCAGATACAGTCATATGAAAAAGTTTGGGAACCCCTCTTAATTCTTTGGAGTTTTGTTTATCATTGGCAACTTCCTTTTAATATAAAACATGCCTTATGGAGTAGTATTTCAGCAGTATATATGGAGTTTGGAGTGCTCTACCCTTCACGCATAACCCTATTCCAGGGTTTCAGGTGCTTGCTCCGGAAGACCCTTTCCTGTCCAATGGGCCGAGCATCAATGTAGAGAACAACCCGGCAGCACACTGTTTGTGGTGAAGCAAGTGATCCGTGGTTTATTTTAGCCCATGTACATACAAAATAGGGGCAACGTTTCGGACTCAAGGCTTGACAAAGGACCCAGTGGGGTCCGAAACGTTGCCCCTATTTTGTATGTAAATGGGCTAAAATAAACCACGGATCACTTGCTTCACTACAGTGTGCTGCCGGTTTGTTCTCTACATAGTATTTCAGCAGTGACATAAAGTTTATTGGATTAACAGTAAATATGCAATATGCATCATAACTAGTGATGGGCGAATTTATTCGGCAGGTGCGAATTCGCGGCGAATTCCCATGATTCGCTGCTGGCGAATAAATTTGCGAAACGCCAGAGAAAAATTCGCCAAAAAAAAGGCGCGGCGAAAACTACGTGTTGCAACGAAAATGACGCGCAGCACGTCAAAAAGTGCCGCGACTATTTCGCAAATTTTTCGCCAATTCGTTAATTTCTCTGGAAATTCGCAAATTTTTCGGCGAAGCGAAACTGGTGAGATTCGCCCATCACTAATCATAACAAAATTAGACAGGTGCATAAATCTGGGCACCCCAACAGAGATATTACATCAGTACGTAGCTGAGCCTCCTTTTGCAAATGTAACAGCCTCTAGACGCCATTCCAGAACATTGTACTTCTCCCTATGCATAAATGCCTTGGAATATCCAACCCCTGTGTAACTTCAACTTTGTGACGGATGCTTTTACATTATCCTAAAGAATTTGTTGATATTGGGCTGAATTCATCCGACCCTCGACTTTAACAAGGGCCCCAGTTCTTGAATTAGCCACACAGCCTCACAGCATGATGGGACTTCCACCAAATTTGATAGTAGGTAGCAGGTGTTTTACTTTGAATGCGGTATTCTTCTCCTGCCATGCAAAGCGCTTTTTTTTCTTCAATTTTTGTTCCAAAATGACTGTGGCTTGTCTAAATGAGCTGTTGCATGCAACAAGCGACTCTGTGGTGTGAAGGCAGAAAGAGCTTCTTTCTCATCACCCTGCCATACAGATGTTCTTTGTGTAAATTGCACTGAATTGTAGAAGAATGTATAGATACACCATCTGCAACAAGATTTTCTTGCAGGTCTTTGGAGGTGATGTTTGGGTTGTCTGTAACCATTCTTACAATCCTCAGCGTATGCCACTCCTGTATTTTTCCTGGGTTTTACAGCAACTGTGCCGGTTCCCTCCCATTTCCTGATTCCATGCCTTACAGTTGAAACTGACGGTTTAAACCTCTGAGATAGCTTTTTGTAGCCTTCCCCTAAACAAGATACTGAACAATCTTTGTTTTCAGATCTCTTGAGAGTTGATTTGAGGATCCCATGCTGTGACTCTTCAGAGGAGAGTCAAACAGAAGCACAACTTGCAATTGGCCACCTTAAATACCTTTTGTCATGATTGGAAACACCTTTCTATGAAGTTCAAGGCTTAACAAGCTAATCCAACCAATTTGGTGTTGCCAGTAATCAGTATTGAGCAGTTACATGCATTTAGCAAAATAACTAAGGGTACCCAAAATTTTGCACAGCCAGTTTTTCACATTTGATTTAATTTCATACAATTGAATACTGCTTCATTAAAAATCTTTGTTCAGAAAACACCCCAGTACTCAGATGTTCCTGAGAAATGAAAAGACATACCACTGTTAACTTTTTTGTTGAAAGTAAAGAGTAAATTATTATGCAGGTTGAGGGGTTCCCAAACTTTTTAGATGACTGTAGAAATTAGCCAAGCAGGCCATTTGGAAGGTCCCAGACATGGGAAATTAAGCTGCCAACTGTTTGGAGTGGCTAAAAGGGACTAGGGTTGCCACCATTTCCTAAAAAAAATACCGGCCTTCCTATATATTCAGCTTTTTTTCCTATTAATAACATTGGGATCAGCCATCAAAAATACCGGCCTGGTGGCAACCCTAGAAGGGACCAAGGCAGCAATATTTAACTGGTCCATCAATGACCACAATCTTTATTTGTTAGGCTAATATTAAACAAAGTGCAGCCTTGGCTTTTCTGTATCTGTGTTTTTTCTGCAAAGAAAAAAAACATACGGAGAGAAGCCGAGGCTGTTACTTGTCTGACATTAGCCAACGTCCCATGTCCCATTTGAACTAGAAAGCAAATGCACATTCTTTCTGTAATGATATTATGCTGCCCTTCATATTTTAGTGACTTGGTGCATTTCCACTGCTCAGTGTAAGAATGGTATAGGCAGAGTCACTGTCACAACAGATGGGCAGGGTAGTGCAGACTGGTCTCATCCTCCTTGCATAGCTCTGAACAAATGGCCTTGTAATGAGAAGCTAGTAGCATTCCTGGCTCATATGTCCGAGAAGCATTTTGCTTTTCAGAAAGAACTTTATCCTAATGCCCCCCAAAACACCAGTGTTGTACTGTATGTCATTGAAATACCAGCCATTAATGAACCAACTTACCATGTTACATTGGAGGGAAGGAAGTCAGCTCAGTATGTATTTACTGGAATAGCTGGAAGGGTATGGCATTTTTGCTGCATCACACCATAGTGGAATTATTTTATTTTCCCCATGGGGAAGTGAGAGTAAAGATTGATTCCCCCTATCCATGGAGTATGGGATGTCCTTCAATCAGGAACAGTTTACTTATGTGGCTCACTGTCCCAGAATGTCAGTGGAAACAATGTTTTTGAGCAATTTCTGTCTTAATATGTTACTCTTCACTCAAATTGTCCTTCATCTATATAATTACATTACCCATCTTTATTCTGTTTCATGTAAACTATGCTAGGAATTTGGTAGTGGGAAGCAGTTTATATTATAACTGTTATAAGGGCTAAGAACTTTCTGATTGCTGATAGGTAGGAAAGGAAGAACTGGAGACATTATACTGTTACTCCGTGCTAATATAAAAGGACAGTGTCCTACTACCTAACCCATGTGAGGATACGGTACTTGCTGCATCTAAATTCTATCAACAGATAGATGAAATATAATCTAACTACATGGGCATCCAAGCCGAAAAACCTTCTGTTAGATGTGTTTCTTGTATTATTTGTATAACCTATTGAAAACAATCTAATTGAAATATTAGTTTATTTAATTTCTTTAATATGTGGTGTAATGTATAAATAGGATTCTGGTGGGAAGAAATTTTGTCATAAAAATAAAATGCTGTATAAAAACCATTGCCATACACATTTGATTCAACATGGCATATAGGAATGCGCAATTTTACTTTTTGACTGATACAGATTTGTGGCAATATGTGCAAGTTTTTTTTTTTAAACTGCATTTTTTATGCGCAAGATTAAAAAACATAAGAAAAAAAATGCCTATTAACTACACAACACATTTGTTGCACAAACAAAAAGGCCCATAGACTCCAATACATTTCACACCAAAAAGTGAGAATATATTATTGACTCCATTGCATTTGAAGCAAAGAAAAAAGCACTGAGAAAAAATGTGAGAAAAAAGCCAACTGACTCCAATGCAATACAGTTTGGCATTTCAGCACCTAGCTGGTTGCTAAGGTCTACATTACCCTAGCAACCAGGATGTGGAATATGAATAGGAGAGGGTCTGAATAGAAACATAAGTAATGAAAAGTAAATTTTTTTGCCACCAGGCTCAGCAACATCTCATTTGAAGAAGGCATATCATTCAAAAACTTTACAAAATTTTAATTGAAGACCAAATGAAAAGTTTCTTGAACTGACATTGTATAAAATTCTAACAGTTAACTTAAAGATGAACTACCCCTTTAAGGGAGCATGGGAACTGTAATTCAACAGCTTCATTGCCAGTGGCTACAGAATTGCATGATCAAAATCTGCTTTTATAGATCACACACAAAAGTTGTAGTATGCTTTTGTCTTCCTGCATTTGTGTGAGAAAGCTTGGGTGAATTTATCAGAGCACTATCACACTGATGCTTTCTGCAAGGCGTTAAAGGAAAACTATACCCCGAACAATGTATAAAAATATTGAACAAAACAGTTCATATGTAACAACCTGCTTCATCTAAATAAACCATTTTTACACAAATAGTTCCTTTTGAATAATCCTAAATAGAAAATTATCTGGGATCATATGAGTCACGGTGCACATGTAAAAAACCAACAGCACTCATGCATGTTAGGTCACATGAGCCAATTAATGCAACGTTCTGTCTTTTATTCCCACACGTCTTGGTTATGTACTGTATCTATTCTGGGGGTATAGTTTTCCTTTATGGAGCACGTGTAGGTGCCAATCCCTGAATAGCATCAAGTGTGCCGAATTCTATCTAGCTTTTGTGTGTCTTTTCCAAAAGGAAATATACATCTTCACAAACACTGCTCCGTGTCCCTCCTCTGTAGCTATTTCAAACTTAATTACAGATGCAAAAACATTCTTCAGTTAGAATTATCTTGAATGAGTGCTGCATCATTCATCTTGCTATTATCGAAAATTTGATTGCCTTGCAGTTTTAGCTTGCACATATAAATTGTTGTGTTTGGTAACTGAGGATGAGGAGAGTTTATTAGCAAGTTCATGCAGCCATTACATAACAGCAGTAAGTCTTACTTTCACTTTCAAGCTGTACAGAATGTCCTGTGTATGCACAGTGGCACCTACAGGCCATTTGTATAAACACCACATAAATACAGTAATCAAACATCAGAAAGATGTATATGGTGATTTTTAAGTGTTTCGACTTGTTTGAAAAATATATGTAATGCCTCCAATGACATTCACATGAAAAAAGAACAGGCAGTGGATGGACACAGGTAGGGCCACCATCAGAAATCACAGGGCCCCATACAAAGAAATTTCCTGGGGGCCCCTGGGCTGTGCCCACCACACTTCAAGCCCCACCCACAGGTCCCCCTACCACACAGTAAAAAACAAGCTAGGGTCCACCACATATATAAAAAAA
>CM044439.1:80709083-80737528 GCA_024363595.1 Xenopus borealis
TTTTTTTTTTTTTTTTTTAATTCTCTGGGGCCCCAATATTTTTTAACTTGAAAGGGGGGCCCTGGCTAGGGTTGCCACCTGGCTGGTATTTTACCAGCCTAGTAGGTGAAAATGATAGTAGATCCCAAGGTTATTAATAGGGAAAACAGATAAATATATAGGAAGGCCAGTATTTTTCAGAAAAGGTGGCATCCCTAGCCCTGGTGCCAATGTTTTTTTAACTTATAGGGGTTCCTGTTCACCAATTATTTTTGTAGGGGGGGCCTGACCACCAATTTTGGAAAAGAAAAAAAAACTTTTATGATGGGCCCTGGCACTTTTTTTTTTTTAACTTATAAGGGGCCCTTACCATCAATTGCTTTTAGTAACTTGTGTGTGAGGGGGGCTTACTGTTTTTAGAACTGATGTCTGTGTTGTTACTTTAACTGTGGTGTGAAGTGGGCAGGATCCAGGATGGGCGGGAAGGCCCCAAAAATTTTGTTTTTCTAATTAAGTATTTATGCTAAACTGTTAGCGCTAAACTCAAAGGGTCATCGTTTGGGAAGGACAAAGCTTATGTACAACTGTTTTGACTTTTGTTTGGTTACCACAGATGTTGGATTAATATTTTATCCATTTTCCATCAAAAAATATAAATAGGTCATTGTAAAAGCTAGTTTATATACCATTTAAAACCTGTCCTTCTCCTGTCTCTCTGATCATTTTTCTGAAGAATGGGAGTGGTCTGTTTTAAACCTGCACTTCCTATATGCTTACATCATCACTTCCAGACTTTGTCCTTACTTGTTTCCTATTGGACATTGATACTGCCCTCCCCTTGTAATTCATTGGTTGCTAGTGCACTTGTAAGCAACATGCTGCGTCCAAACCTGCATTCGGCACTTACATGCATCTGGTGGGTACAACCTCATTCAAAAGAATTGCGTGCATCTAGGCCTGCGCTGCCCTGCAGCTGAACACACCAAAATGGAAGCAAGGGAGCGCAGGTTCTAACACCCATGTGTAAGGACCCTAAGGGCTCTTACTCATCCAAATGAATCACAGTAACATTGCCTTTTTTCATGATATTAAGCTTGATCACCACTATGTTTTGGCAAGGAGAAAGTATTTTCATGCGATTTCTTGCTCATTGTAAACGTATTACAGGTATGGGATGCATTATCTGGAAACCATTATCCAGAAAGTTCTGAATCATAGAATGACTGTCTGCCATAGGCTCTATTTTATCCAATTGTTTAAAAATCATTTCCTATTTCTATATAAAAATAAAACAGAACCATCTATTTGATCCAAACTAATATATATAATGAATCCTTATTGGAAGTAAAACCAGCCTATTGGATTTGTGTGATGGTTACATTATTTTCTAGTAGACTTTAGGCATGATTTTTTATTTTCCAAATTATGGAAAGACCAGTTATCCAGAAACCCCAGTCCCAGTCAGTGTTGCTGGTATTGTGTGTCTTGTTTGTATAAATTAGATTAGATGACAATTTTATTTAATGAAAAAATATCAGACTATAGGGACTGATATCTCTTACACAAAACTGGTCAGTTTTAAGTACTAGCAGCACTGTGTGCATATAAGTAATATTCTCTGGTACAAGCAAAGGTAGTTCCCCTTGGAACTATTCACTATTGTCCAGCAGGCAGTTCCTCTGCTAGTTGCCTTTTAATACTATTGCGTTATAACCTCATATATTATCAAAAACCCCTTACTATATGTGAAAAGAAAAAAATACCACTGCAAACTCCTTTTCCAATTCTGTGATCAAACAAATATATATATTTTCCTTCATTGACACAGGTACACAGGAGTTGAAGGTTAATATACTGTAAATCCCAGGCTGTCTGTTTTTTACATCATGACCAGTGGCTTTGATTATAGACTAATTAACGCTTTTAGTTGGTGTGTAAAATAAATCCTCTTACTTCAGCAAATACTGCTAAAACATTGTGCAGCTTGTTATGCAGAACTTTTACCATTTAACGTATCATTTGAAAGACACACTCCAGAACCAAGATGAACACACCCTATCAAGACCACTTGCAACTTATCCCCAAACACTGAAAACTGTCAGCTGAGCCCTGCCAGAAAGTCACTAAGCTCTCCCTCCACACAAGGCTATTCTGCAGCACTTCCCAAGTACAAAAATGTCAGTTTTCTCCTCACAACCCCCATTATAAGACAGCCACCCTCTACACACATTCACAGACTTCTCCCTCCTCACATGTCCCCCCTAGGGTTGACACCTGGCCGGTATTTTACTGGCCTGGCTGGTATTTTTGATAGCTGAGCCCAATGTTATTAATACTAAAAAAAGATAATTACATAGGAAGGCCGGTATATTTTTCAAGAAAAGGTGGCAACCCTAGTCCCCCCCCCCCCCCCCCCCCCCCCCCCACCACAAGTGACAGAACTCCTTCCACCAAGAGCTGACTTTACTTTCCCTCACACACAGACACTCAATGAATCCCTCCTCCCTCCCTGTGAATCACACACTTGTCCCTCCTCCCTAATTCAACCCCACACAAGTCTGTGCACCCACACCCTCATCTTCCCCCATCTGTGTACATACATGCTGCCACACCATGTCCTGTCAGAGGAATTCTCCTCGCACGTTGGCCCAGCCCCAGCCTACAGTGCAGTTTTTATTCAAATTAACCACACTGACAAGGGATCAGAAGCAGACTGACAGGAGAAGCAGCCAATCGGAGTTAAGCTTCAGAAACTGCTACATGTGTGCACTTCCTGCTTCTTCCAGGAGTGTTTATGATGTAAAACAAAAAAGTACAGCAGTTGTAGCATTTTTGGGCATCTGTGACCCCCCCCTCACAGGGGACCCATGATGAAAGGACCCCATCTGCAAAGGGATCCATCTGAGGGGAATATCTCATCAACTGCACATTTTTTGTTAAACATTTATATGGCAAAACTTATTTTTACATGAACTTTTTTGAATGTTATATGAAGGTGAACAACCCCTTTCAATAATAGGTGTTTGCATAATCTGCTGTAGTAATTAGGCATAGTATATGTCATATTTCTATTAAAAATTAAAGTAATGTTTTTCCTCTATGGCACCATTCTGTTTGATGTATGGTATACTTACAGTATAAATTACCATTTTCCTTAAAATAAATGAAACAAATTAAATTTTCTATAGGAATACACTGTTGACCTGCATTAGAGCAGTTTGTAGGAAAAATACCAGCCCTATATGTTAATTAAAAATAAGCTTTGAGTTGTACGTTTTTTTAATATCAAGCTGACAGCTCTGGCAGTAAGCAGAACTAACAGACTGGCCATCAAATATTTCTGACAATAGGAAGTGTAGGAATTGTAAAGCAGAATTAGTCCCGTCTGACAATACTTGAAGTACATGGCAGAGTTCAAAATAGATTTTGGTTGCACAGCTGTAAGAGAATTCTTTCCAAATGTAACAAGACTAGATTTGAAATATGATGGCATATAACGTGGCTCTTTTGATATTCTGCAGCTTGGTACTTTGGTCTAAATAAAACCATGGAAAATGCAAAGTACAAGCCACATGCACATATATATATATATATATATATATATATATATATATATATATATATATATATAAACCATGGGATCTGGCAAAAAATATAGCACATGAAAGAGTTTTAGCAGAGATTATAAGGCCATTTGCTGGTTCTTCCATAATTCTTTTATTTACAGCATAAGTGGTGTCTGAAAGAACATGACCATTCCCTTGACAAAGTCATTAAATGAATGGTAGAATGAAAGAAGGGCATTCACCTTTACTTGGACTTGTTCTAAGAAACATTTCAACTGGTCTTCATTATGGTTTTCCAATTTTTAGCCTTTATGTTCTTCCTCTTTCAAGCCTGTAGATGTCTGGTCACTGAACAAGCAAGCAAAATACAAAGTGACTGTGAAGATTCAGTTTATTATTTATTGATGATCTTTTTGCCCAGGATCTCGGGTATTGATCTTTTTACATCAACACTGCGGATGTTGCTTGGGTAATTAACCCCTAGCAACAAGATAATTGAAATTTCAAGCCTAAGGGCAGCAGAGCAAAAATGAATGTAAAAATTGCCTGGTGTTTGCACCAAATTAAAAGTTTCTTTAAAGGTGAACAATGCCTTTAAAGAGGTGGTTCATCGTTCAGTTAACTTTTAGTATGTTACAGAATGGCTAATGCTAAGCAACTTTTCAACTGGTCTTCATTATTTTTTTATAGTGTTTTAAATTATTTGCCTTCCTCTTTTGACTCTTTCTTGCTTTCAAATGGGGGTCACTGACCCCATCTAAAAACAAATGTTCTGTAAGACTCTTTTTATTCAGGCCCTCTCCTATTCATATTCCAGTTGCTAGGGTAATTTGGACCCTATCAACCAGATTCCTGAAACGGCAAACCAGAGAGCTGCCAAATAGATAGTAGTTAAATAACTCAAAAACCACAAATCTTAAAGAATGAAGACCAATCGCAATTTTTCTCAGAATGTCCCATCTATATCATACTAAAACCTGAATTAATATATTTTGTTTATTAAAATAAAGTGGACCAAACTCCCATCCACTAATTGAACTTATTTATCAATATTCTTCTCAAAAAAGTTAGAAAAATGTCTCAACATATTCGTGCGTTGAATTGTACAGCTGATGCTCCGTAAACTTAACTTCATCAAGGCATCACTGCGGAAACACATCTTTATTGGATTATAGGAAGAAAACCCAGACTTTATCAGATTATCCATTGATGTCTAAAGACCTCCCATTTATAGTATACTTTTGCAGTATTTCAATATGTCTTCATCTTTGAATTTGCAGTATTTCAATATGTCTTCATCTCTAGCTGTATGATTTTAAAGCTAGTCTACTCAACTAGTGTTTCGTTCTGATGATATATTTTCTCACTTATTTTATTATATTATCATTTTATTATAAGGCAACCGTTACCTTTTAAAGTGAATACCTTTTAGTGGGTAGACAACACGTAATCACCCCAACTTTCTGTAAATGCCTGTGAAATCTATCAGACATTGAGTCCCTTGCCTGTTTACACCCCACCACAGAATTTGCCTTTTCATAAGGGATTTGAATTCCATCCCTCTAGCCAACAATGAGCTGCTGTTACCTAAAGCTTCTTACTCATCATTTAATTCTTTTGTTCCTGTGACACTGACAGAAGTTTCTCATCTTCTCATATCCTGTCCTTTTACTATTTGCTCACTTGACCTACTGCCCTCTGACCAATTGAAGCATTGTGTTGGTGCCCTTACCCCTGTCCTTCTCTACATATCCAATTCTGTGTTTTACAGGATATTATATTTTAAATCTGATCCGTATTAAGCCACCTCCTATTTGAATTTGTCACTAGTTGCAATGATCTGGAAAAATATCCTTTCATTTGAAGAAAACACCAAGTGTGTGACAAGTAATGACTTAAACTGTTGCCTGATGTATTCAGCTTTGTATTTCTCTGAGCTTTCTTTCTTAAATTATATCTGTTTTAAGTCAAATCCTAAGAAGGCTTCAGTTAATCCACTGCATCTTTTTGTCAACTGCCCTACATCCCTCTTACAGATTACAAACTACAGAACTGCTGGGATGCCTCATCTTTTCCAATATTGCACATTGTTTTCATACCTTTAATGTGCTGGGCCCTCTGCAGTTTGATTTGTGGGCTGCCAGCTGTACAGTTGCAGAATAACCTTTCTAGACTGGGTCTCCTCTTGGATTGTAGCCCATTTTTATCTGTATTCAGCTCTGTTTTATATATTTAGTGTGGTTTAGCATGTCATTTACAAGCCTATATCCTAAACCAGTTACCTAGAAGTTCTCCCTCTTTAATAAACCTTTCCCTATTCCTTTCACTTATATTCCCATATACGTTTATTTAGAAGTGTCCCTTCCCCATCATCAAAATAAACACACTAATGCACCAAATGTCTCCCAAAACCCAGAACAAGCACCAAGGTTCTGGTCAAGGCTCACACTTCTGCCCAGCTGCCTTTCACTTTGAGAATTACACTCATGCTCCAGGTCTTAAAGGAAAACTAAAGCTTAAATAAATATGTATGAAGAAATGTAGTACATTGTATTTTGTATTTCTGTACCAGCCCAAGGCATCCAGTGATGATCAGCATCTCCAAAGTTGCCCCAGTAGCTTTCCATCTCTTTTCTGCTGCTTCATTGCATATGATCTGTGCTGCTGTCACTTACTGAGCTTAGGGACCCACTTACAATATACAGTACACATAGAATAGAAATGTCACAATATAAGGCTGATTAGTAATTAATACAGATATACACGGCCGCACAGAAAACAGTGCAATTAGCATTATAATTTAATAAGCAGCTTATATTACAGGCAAACCTTATTTTCTACATTATAATTTGTGACAACCCCTAAGCTTAGCTTCTCAACAGCTGCTCAGAGCCCACTGCGCATGTGAGTGTCACAGACACTTTCCAAAATGGTGACCTCCTGTTACAAATTTGAAGTCCTGGATCATTGCTGCTATTGACAAAATTAAACTTTAGGCTGGGGCAATATGTTCAGTATATAAAGTAAGACACAGTCAGCCATATTCATGTTTAAGGTTTAGTTAGGGAGAGATGCAAAGCTCGGGTTCTGGGATGACAAGGATACCAGAGTGCAAACAGATGTTAAGTGGATTAAGCAGAGCATAGTAAGAATAGCAAGGTATCGAATCAGAATCCAAAATTATAGTCAAGAACAGGGCCAGGGCAGGCAGCTAACCTCAAAGTCAGGATACAGAAACAGAGCCTATGTCGGGCAATGGTCCCTTTAAATATTTTTATTTAAATTTTACGTTGCTGTGCTGTCATCTCACCACACGGTTGATGAAACATAGACCTGACACTGACAGATGCACACACCCAGATCTACCAGCACAGAATCCTTTTGCTATAGCCATTATGAGCATACAGAGAAAAATCGTTCACTGTGCAACATCATCTTTTTTTTTTTTAAATACGGAACCAAAATGTACTATTATCTTTCTTATAAGTTAATGCCCTTTATCCACGATAGGCATATTGTTTTGATTCGCTTAGTCATTTCATGGAACTTCGTAAACTCACACAGTAACATAGGGTATCGTCCTAGGTCTAGCTAGGCCTGTTACAGCCATTTGAGAGAACAATACATAATAGTTATTAAATGGCACTTATACATTTTATTATAAGACCATAAAGTTTAGTTATTTAAAGGAATTGTGCAGTATAAAAAGTAGATAAATAGATAGGTTGTGCAAAATAAAAAATGTTTCTAACATCGTTAGGCAAAAATGTAATGTATAAAGGCTGGAGTGACTGGATGTCTAATATAATAGTCAGAACACTACTTCCTGCTTTTCAGCTCTCTTGGTTTCCACTGAATGGTTACTAGGCTTTGCTCTTTAGATCCCTGACAAGGACCCCCTTTCCTTCCGCACCCTAAACAGAGTGTGCTTTTATGTCACTGGGGGTTCCTATAGTAACTTTCCCACACAGAAAACGCTTGCAGCGTGCACACATTGCTTGTACTCTCTGCTGCCTCTCTTTCCCAGTAGCACTTCCTCTCTCACTCTTCCTTCCTGTCAGTTCACAGAGGGTGAGGGCTCCTCCCCCTCCTTGCAGAGAAACAATACAGAAGAGAGAAAAGTGTACACAGCTCCCCTACACATGCACTGAAGATTTCATTAATTTTAGTGGGAAAAAAATGACAACATTTGTACCATGCTGGCAAACAGGTGTTTATGTTACAATATGGCACCATAGCAAATAAACAAAGCTGGTAAAGTTGTTAGAAGTGACTGTTTTTGAATGTGATGAGATCTACTTCCTGTGGTTTTGACTTTCATAATTAGTTATAAACAGTGGCATAACTATCGCGCTGAACGCCTGCAAGACCGGAGGCTGGTAGTTCTGTTACTGGTTGCAATGTAAGTCACATAGTACAGGGATATAGGATCTAATATTCAGAATGCTTTGGGCCTGGGGTTTTCCAGGTAAGCAAACTTTCCATAATTTGGATAAATACACCTTACAGGGGATAACCACACCTTACAGGTATCTCTCCTATTCATATTCCAGCATTTTTATTTTATCACCTTATTTACAGTAAATCACTGCTACTGTTATTAGGGTTTATTTGGACCCTAACAACCAGTTCCAAAATTCCAAACTTCAGAACTGCTGAACAAAAATATAAGTAATTAAAAAGACACAAACATTAACTGAAAAAATTTCCACATAACCACTAATTCATTGCTCAGCACTGTCTTGATCTCTAATTCTTCACACCACAGCATGGAGTTTTGACTGCTCAGAGTTGTACACATTCTTATGAATAGAAATTTCATCAGATTTTTTCCAACCAATATACTACCTAGATTACTAAGTAACCTATGGTAGAAATGTACTGAGGTTTCACCAATTTTGGAATTTTTTTAATATAACTTTTCTATTGTTTTTTTTTCTGTGTATCTTTATTTCAATACTGATTCAACACAACACTGTTTAATAAACAGAGTGCACTTCCCCAGTTCTTCCTTCTTTTGTGTTTTATTGAAACATTTATCTCTAAAACAGCTATAAAAATGTATATAAAAATAAGATTTCTTACAGAATTCCTGGATTAACTGCTGTTACTAATAAGTCTAATAAATATTTCATAATGTTCTATCACAAACTGCACAGTAGAAAAAAATATGAATAATATAATACCACACTTTAAAATGAAAGAATTACACATCTGAATAAAAATTGTTCTCTGTTCTCTTTACTCTCTTCACCTGAAAAAAGCACCACCATATCTTTACAAGACGATTTCAAAATAGCTAGTAATACATCATTTCCAATATTTTGAAAGCCATTAGATTTGTAAGTCACTTTACTTCTCCTTTTGATTGATTGCACATGCTACAAAGACATTAAAACGTTTTTATAAAGATATTGATTCATTTCATATTAGGGCTAACATTGCACTGTGATAAAACAATACATAGTTGAACAAAGTATCTATGACTATGACCTCAAAGCTAAAATGGGTTTCAACCTCCTGGTGTTGAAATTGTTTTATTACAGCACTGGTTTATAACATTTATGGGGTTATGTATTAAAAGACACTTTGGTTTGCCCAAGTGCAATAACCCATAGCAACCAATCAGCAGGTAGCATTTAATAAATCATCTTAATGGTTGCAATGGATTACAGCTCTTGAGCAAACATAGTTTTTTATTACCTATGGGGCATGATTCTCAAAACAAATCTTCCACCCAAATTATTAATGGCACTCAACCTTCAAACGTCCCTCAACACAAGATACACAACCTCTTTCTTATTTTTATTTGTACAGTATTTAGTTAAAACTCCCCATTTCTCTGATTTCTTGTGTACAGTTTCTTAGAAAATGCTAAAGGAGTATGCACCCCTCCTGACAAGAGTTTATTCATTTGGGCACCTAATGTAACAACTCAGCCTGGTGGTCTAGTGGGGGGGACGCCTGCCACGGGGAAAGCCGCCACACTTCCGTGTTTCTTAAAGGCGCAGGCGCGCTGATGTGATGATGTCAGCGCGTATTGGCGTGAAATTCAAACTATTTAAAGGGCTAGGGAATAAGTTTACTTTGCCCATTATAGGTTTTCTCTCAAGAGTTCCTGGTGCCTTTCCATGCTATTAGTTTCTGATTCTTATTATCTGTTGTGATCCCTGCCTGTAGCTGACTATCCTGATTTCTGGAATCCTGACCCTGCCTTGTAAACGACTCGCCTATATCCGCTACCCTCCTGATTGACTTCCTGGTTTTGACCCGTGCCTGATATCTGACTTCGATTCTGCCTAACACTCTTGATTGACCTCCTGGTTTGACCCGTGCCTGCCGGACTACGTTTGTTCTCCGCCTGCCCTGCTTGATCTGACTACACTTTTGCCTGAAGCCTTGTACCACGATCTTCTGCCCAAAGACTTTGTTTAACAGCCATGCCCCTCTGATAGCCAGAACTCTTCACTTTGCACCTCTCTAAGTCCGAGTTAACTGAGGGCCCCTCCCAAAGCCAAAGGCGGTCACACTTCTGGTGAAGCCGAGCCGAGACCAGGGTGCTTAGCAATTGTTCTGGTATTGGGTGCCGATCATTACACCTGATTCACATCTACCACAGTTTGCACTGACAAGACCTCCATCCTCTTTAGGACCTGATGTCCCTATACTTCCTAAGCAATCTGTGCAGCAGTCCCTAAAAAAATTAAAGAACTTCAAGACCCAGAATCCATCACTATATAATGGTACAAGGTGAGAGTGAGAGAAAAGTTGCATTATAATGTCAGCCAATAGAATTTTGGTAAATGGCTTATTAAGGTATACTGGCCTTCAGGATTGGGTCCCCCTCTACAGATTTAAACCTCTTCCAAGTGGTGCCAACCCCACAGCTTGGGAGTCATTTACCTTTGAGAATTAGTGACTAATTCCCTATCTTCATCATGCCACTGACACTATTCAACACTGTATATTTTACTGGGTGTGTGCAGGAATATATCCTTTAGATAATCTCTATTTACAGAGAAAGATGAGTGAGAGCTAGTTGCTCCAGAGAGAATATTGTACAGTCATATAAATGAAAATGTTCCAATATGTTTTATTTATTTTTTAAACCTGGACTTGAAAAAAATAGAATACATTAAAGAATCATGCTCTGTGCTTTTTGTTCATTTAGTTATGAATAAGAACCCACAAGAACAATGCAACTAAATGTAGATTTTACGCTATGGTTGAGAACACATTTTTGGCAGTTTACATTCCCTCATGTTATTGGTATTAGTTACACAATAATTGCTACTGGAATTTTCTGCCAAGGTGAAGGAATTCAGTAGGTTGCTTATTTTTTTCCTGAACAAATAGGAATAAAAAGCCTTGTTATGAATCTATATTTTCTACACAGGTCTTTTTATTTTCAATGTCCAGCAAAGGTCACTGTGGTCACATAAGTTTACAAGTTAACAAAACCATGACAAGCTTTTCACAGTCCCTGGTAACTTGAGGGCACTGCTGCCTGAGGCAAGGTTCTCACATCAAGTTTTGTGTACCCCTGCTCTGTTTATATGATGGCTGGATGCAGATGCACCTTGAATGGGCCCAGATGCACGTAATTCTGCTCCCCTTACTGCTCCAGCACTTGAACCTGTAAATTGGTAAAAGAGCATTAAACTTGACATATTTTCTCTTTGCAGCAATGAATAAAATTCACTCCAGATTTAATGATATTTTATGATCTGGTTATCATACTATGGATATTTTGATTTGAATAGCTTATGCACAGTATACAAGAATATGTTAGAAAAGTGTCTGTGAATATGCCAGTAATAATAGGTTAGCTAAAACTGTGTACAAGACAAGGGTTAAGATTTGCAAAACTATCAATTTGCTAGAAGCAAGACCAAACTTCCCTGTCAGAATAAGATCTGGTGCATATCTGAAAATGTGAAACCAAAGGCCTGAAGGCTCGTATTAAAAGTAATATACTAGCATTGTTTAAACATCCAAGAATTTGTTTTTTTTGTAAAGCTGATAAAATGTTACTGAGGCTAAACAAACCACAGGAATATGTGTGTCATCAATATATCAAGCTTTAGTGTGCTTTTTCCTTACAGATACTGGGGCAGATTCACTAAAGGGTGAAGTGGCTAACGCTAGAGACTTTTTACCAGAAATTCAATCCCCAGGGACATTGCCAATTCACTAACAGGCGCAGACGACAATTCGCTATCGAAACAGAACATTGCTAGAGTTCGTTCACACTCTATCGCTAGGAGACTTTTCCCTCTGGCGAATGGTCAATACACTCCAAATTCACTAAATTGCGGATTTTATAGAACGTTACCTCTTTCGCCAAAGTTTCCCTCACCACCTCAACCCAGGCAAACTGGAATGAAACTACATCACGAAGCTACATCTTCCTCAATCTGATTTCTGTGAAATCATATCCTGTATCAGAAAAAGTGTAAAAAACGCAGGTGACCATTCTGTTTTTAAGGCGGTATTGCCTTCAAAAATCCAAACTATTAAAGGAAAACTATACCCCCCAAACAATGTATGTCTCTATAGAAAGATATTGCATAAAACAACTAATACAGATGAAGCCACTTTGGATTGTACATTTGAAAAACTTAACTCATTTATCCCACTTAGCACAGAATATTGTGTCACAGCATCCCATCCAATTAAAGAGTTCACCATTGAAAACAATGGTGCTTTGGTATGCTAATGAAAAGGTTAAATGCATTAAATGAGTTAAGATAACTTTAGATAACACAGTTTCTTCAATTAACCCTGAGTCACGACGCATTTAACTCACCAATCCCAGTGGCTGCATCTGTATGTAAAACCCTGCTTCATCTAAATAAACCATTTTCATAATAATATACTTTTTTAGTAGTATGTGTCATTGGGTAATCATACATTTTTGTTTGAACATGGGCCTCCTGCATATATTTTATGGTAGGCTCTTGTATAGGGAATTAGAGGAGCTTTTATGTCTATATGAGCAGTATGCTCATATTTCAACTCACACAACCTCCTCTTCCCGTGCTATTCCACAAAAACGTAGGAAAACTGGGGGGAGCTATTTATGACACTCCTCATTTCTGGTTGACGTTTTGGGCAAAAACAAATTTTTAGAGGGAAAAACAAATTTTTTGATATTAATTATAACCTGAGGCCTTGGCGCATGTTCTATCAGCTAGGCAAGTAAAAGTGCCAACTCATAACACTTGTTCATATAGATGTATAACAGGAATATACAAAAACTCTTTTGCCACCAACACTGCAGCAGTATCACTTCTAGAATCCATTCCTGATATTGCAATACTACTAGTAGGCTTTTACCTTTCATACCATGTTGGGAGTTCTAGCACCGTTTCTGTGGTCCTCTTTTTCATAGAATATTTATGAATTTCATGTAAGTGTGAGAGGTACAAATATATGAACTATTACGCAGAATGCTTGGGGCTTTCTATATAATGCGTCTTTCCATCATACCTTAAGTTTACTAAAATCCTTAAAAAAATTCAATGTCATTATTTTGTCACTAATATTTATTCATGCAGTTTAGTTTGGATCATGTATAAGGTACTGTTTTATTATTAGAGAGAAAAAGGAAATCATTTTTACATATTCAAATTATTCGCTAAACTAGACTCTATGGTAGATGGCCTTCCTAATTCAACGCTTTCTGGAAGGCTGGTTTCTAAATAAGAGATCCCAAGACTCTATTAATCTGACACTTTGTAGCTCAGCTACATATTCCATAGTGATCTCCTTCAGTCAACTTTAACCCTCTCTTTGTTGCCATCTCTACTGGAACATAAATAATTTTTCTTAACCATAATGCATCTTGTACCCTAAGTTTATTAAAATAATTAGATTTTGTGTGATATTGTCATAAATCTTTCAATGTTATTTCACAGTGTGTGGCATGAAGAACATGGACCATGCAATTACCTTTCACAGTAAGCGCTTCTCATCCTTGTGTTTTTATTGAAAATATTTTCAGTGGATGTTTTGTGACAAATCCAACACAAACATACACACATGCATATATCTTTATTTCTACATCGCTACAGTATATACTGTATGTACATGTATCTATCTTTATCTGTTATATCTATATATATTTATATTTGTTGGGTGGACTGTGAGAATGGCTTGTCTCCATTTCTTCCTCTCACACATCTGTAAGAGAATGAACATTTCACAGTCATAACATATTTCGCTTACCTTCTGTCCTCTGCAGAAAAAAAAGTTACTACCATTTACTTTAGAACCTTAGTTTACAGATGTAGCTGAATTCTGTCCAAAATAGAGGGAGAGGCTCTGTTCTGCCCACATGCTGAATAAGTATATTTCCCTTGTGCTGAACAAAAATTCCAATGTGCTAGCATCCATTTTTTTCTGCACTTATAATTTACTTTTGGGACGTGTGATATTTTAAATGAAAACACCCACATTTTTACAAATTTGAGAGAAAGTGAAGCTTGGTTCAAACTAAGATTTTTATAACACACACACACACATATATATATATATATATTCTGTATATATATCAAATATAAATGTATACATATAGTACATCTAAAACCTAGTGCAAAATGAGCACATGCTCAGTGTTAAAACATAAAAATAATAATTGGTGAATACTGCCCAAATTTGAAAACATAATGAGGTGAGGTGTGAACAACGGTTTTAAATTATATGCAAAACAAAGACAGAGATCACAAGTGCTCAGTCTAACCCATGCTGTAGCATTGACCAGCTGCAATTGTTTTTGTGCTAGGACTAACCTACATTCTGGAGTCGGTTGGATGCTAAAAAAGACATATGGCCATAAATTGCAAACACAAAAGAGCAAAAACATGGCATGTGGCCTTGCATAGTTTGGGCAAAATGTGATAACACCTTGCAGTATTTTTCTCTTTTAAATAAGATGCCCCCAAAGAAGAACAACAGAGGCATCTTTTAGGATAAGAAAAAATTTAAAAGCCTTGTGTGTATGCGTTATCCTAAAAGATAGAAACATATGAGACAAGTGGGGAAAAGGTATTGGTATTGGCCTCTTCCACCTCCAGTTTAAGTATGTGAAAAAATGAAAAACCCAATACCGTAATCAAAAATGGGGTGTTCCCAAATTTATTGTGGTAATTTATTGTATATAGTGTATCAAGAGCATAAACGTCTATGCCCATGCAGAAAGCATAGGGCAGGTGGTAAATAAGGGCCCAGTTGTGGCCTGTATCTGACACCACTTTCCAACCTGTCTAAATGATAAACAAGCTTAAGGCTTAGATTCGGGGGCGTTCCGTCGCTTGGCGACTTCTCGCCGCAACGGATCGCCCCCGAATCTCCCCGAATAGCTAGGCACCAATGCGCACCGGCATAGCTTAAAAACGCCGGTGCGTGTCCACACGGAGCGGCGCGATTTTTAAAATCGCTCCAAATTGTCTCGCCAGGCAATTTGGAGCGTTTTTAAAAATCGCGCCGCTCCGCGTGAACACACGCCGATGTTTTTAAGCTATGCCGGTGCGCATTGGTGCCTAGCTATTCGGGGGCGATCCGTCGCGGCGAAAAGTCGCCAGGCGACGGATCGCCCCTGAATCTCCCCGTCTGGACTAAGCCTTAGGATGGGTAAGGGACAGATGGGGGTACAACCATGTGCAGCAATTAATTTATCCAAGGAATATAAGAGTGCCCATTTTTTGCACTTTCACACTGCCTTCCCAGCTGTAAATGACACCTATAATCTAGTCTGTAACTTAACAATGTAACTTTGAATTACAAATACCATCAAAATAGTGAGTCATCCAAATTCATTATAACATCAGTGATCCGCAGGTTAGAAATAACAAGTACTATACAGAAAAATCCGAAGTTTGTGAGTGGTTGCTACCTATAGCTACCGTAGCAACCCCAAGCTTCCAGCTAACCAGTTCGGAGCAAAAGTGTGTAGAAGCTAAAACTTAACGATTAATAATTATGCTGAATAAGAGTATAATAACATACTGCCAAATGCATACGACGACAGACTCACTACCCCTAAAAACTCTGGAGTAGTGTGGGACCGTGTCCCTAAAAAATAATAAATAAAATCATAGGCTTTATTGAAGAAGAGGGCTTAAATAGAAAGATGAGTGAGATGGTGGCAGTAACAATAAATGTGTAGCCTTACAGAGCATCTGTTTTTTAGATGGACAATCACTGATGCACACAGGGCATTTATAAATCTGACAAACACATAAAATTCACTATTGTCCAACAGGCAGTTCCTCTGCTAGTTGCCTTTTAATCATCATGAGCAATGGCTTTGATTATAGACTAATTAAACATTTTAGTTGGTGCAGGGTCAGACTGGCCTGGTGGGACACCAGGAAAAAACCTGGTGGGCCCCCGACTTTTATGGGTCCCCGCTGGGAGCTCTGGACACTGGAAAGGTACAGTGCACAGTCATTTCCGTATAGAATACAGACAAAATAAGAACACTGAGCTAAGGTGATGTGCTTGTACTGTATTGCTCATTTATTTGTACAGCTTTGTACAACCACACTGACTAGGGTTGCCACCTTTTCTTGAAAAAAATACCGGCCTTCCTATATATTTGTATTTTTTTCCTATTAATAACATTGGGATCAACCATCAAAAATACCGGCCAGGCCTGTAAAATAACGGCTGGGTGGCAACCCTAACACTGACTAGCGATCAGAAGCATACTGACAGGAGAAGAAGCAGACTGACAGGAGAAGCAGCCAATAAGAGTTAAGCTTCAGAAACTATTGCGTGCATGCAATATGTGTGCATGCAATATGTGTGCACTTCCTGCTTCTGCCAGGAGTACAGATGCAGTCACTTTGGATTGTGTGTTAAATGCATCGTGACTTAACTCATCCATCTCATTTATCCCACTTAGCACAGAATATTGTGTCACAGCATCCCATCCAATTAAAGAGTTCACCATTGAAAACAATGGTGCTTTGGTATGCTAATGAAAAGGTTAAATGCATTAAATGAGTTAAGATAACTTTGGATAACACAGTTTCTTCAATTAGCCCTGAGGCACGACGCATTTAACTTACAAATCCAAGTGACTATAATGTAAAACAAGAAAGTACAGCAGTCACTAGCGTTTTTGGGGGTCAGCAACCCCACCAACGGGGGGCCCATGATGAAAGGGCCCCATCTCAGGTTAATATTTCATTTTCAACAACTGCACGTTTTTGGCAAAGCTTGTTATTTTTACATGAACTGTTACATTTTTGAATGTTATATGAAAGTGAACAACCCCTTTAATACTGAAATACCCTCACTGGGAAGTCAGTGTATGAAATAGACTAGCTAAAAAATGCCTGAAATTGCAGACTTTTTTTTTACCCTGTGACCGTAATTACCATGGATTCAGTATAGAACATAATTCGGAAGTACTGGCATATCCTCCATTTCTATCAAAACCACCAAAACCTTTTCTGACAGCAGTAACTCTATAAGGTCTTATGCCATGTTTATTTTAACTGAATTAAACAAAACAAGAATCTGCTAGGGTGTGACAGCTCAAGAGGGATGATTCTTAAGGGCA
This sequence comes from Xenopus borealis, assembly GCA_024363595.1. Taxonomy (NCBI): domain Eukaryota; kingdom Metazoa; phylum Chordata; class Amphibia; order Anura; family Pipidae; genus Xenopus; species Xenopus borealis. The sequence goes on from CM044439.1 coordinate 80,726,202, forward strand.
CAAGTAACTAGGACAGATTTTTGAAACTGGGAAAGTATGATGCTGCGCTGTTCAGTTAGTATGTTAGCTGGAATTCATCATTTTAGTGCCGTCATTTTTTCAGATGTGCTTGGGCTGCAAACTGCATTGGGTAATGTTATTATTCTGAGTCACTGTCACCATATGTGCGGGTATAGGATCATCTCCCATAGATTCCATTTCAATCAAAGAATTAAAAATAGTTTTAATTATAATGCACCGAATCCACTATTATGGATTCGGCCGAACCCCCTGAATCCTTTGCATACGATTCGGGCGAATACCAAACTGAATCCTAATTTGCATATGCAAATCAGGCATGGGAAGGGGGAAACATTTTTTACTTCCTTGTTTTTTAACAAAAAGTCATGCGATTTCCCTCCTGGCTGAATCCTGAACCGAATCCTGGATTCGATGCATCCCTTATTAAGACATTTTCTTTATTGGAGGCAAACAACCCTGTTGGGTTTATTTAATGTTTTTATTGATATTTTAGTAAAATTATGGAAAAATCCCATATCTAGAAATTCCCAGGACCTGAGCATTTTGGATAATAGGTCCCATACCTGTATTTGAAATAGCCCATAAAATTTTTTGTAGGGTTGTACATTTTATTCCATATACATTTAATCCTGGGCACCCCAATTATACATAAATTGTTACTAATCAATACAAATACTCTCTGAAATTTTAATGCATTTGGCAAAATTTCATTGAGGTTTTTGAGGATAAGTTATAATAAATGTTGTTGGTTTCAAATGTGCGCATTAATGCACCCTTTATTAAGATATAAGAATCAAACTCTCATCTCAGAATATTAAAGTGTTTCTTTCCAATCACTGTGTGACAACAAGAAATCCTGATAGCATGTCTGGAGTCCATTTATGGGCCTTGGCCTAACAGCATAATGTTACAGCTGTTACAGTTAGGACACTGCTTTGACTTCTGTGTGAACTTGCTCGTGATAGATGGTATATTTAACTGCTGGCAGAGATCAGCAAAGATAAAATCAGGATTATACCAGTATAATGAGTGAAAAGAAGAACTTGGTATACATAATGTTTATGAGGTTGTATGTAACGTCGACAAGCTAATTACTTATTCCATTGCTTATTCCAGCACCAATCATTGTAGCAAGAGTCCAATCATGCAAAGAAAAAAAAACTGTAAAGTGAACAATAAAGGCTTAGGAGCAAAATATGTGGTTGCCTTCACTTATTCAGTAATTTTTTAATTTGAATGTGGTTAGCAGGTATCTGTATCTAGAAATTGGCAACGGATTATACCCAGGGCCACCATCAGGGTTGGCACAGGGGGTACAACTGTACCGGGCCTGAAAGGGTGCTGCCTCTTCGTAAGTCCTGAAAAGCTGAAGTCACAAACTGACGAGCCCATATGCCAAAGTCCAGAAACAGCGAAAAGAGACGAACTTGACGTCCCAAAGCTGCAAAAAGAGCTGAACCGTCAGCAGGGTTGGGAGGGGTGTCAGCGTCCATTTTGCTGCACCTTGTAAAGGCTCCACCCGCGGCCCGATGGTTGGGGACCCTTGCTTTAGCCAGTAGCTGCAGGTGGGGTGCCTGTATGGGGGACACGTTCCCCAGAAACCAAGCTTCTGAAATTGAGCCTGAACACCTGAAACAGGGACTAGTGAGAACTGTAGACTACACCAACAATATGCTACCCTGCATGTGACATTAACCTTAAAAATGATTTGTAATCAAATATCTATAAAATATGATGACCAGATTATCTAGTACAGGTATGGGGGCCTGTTATCCAGAATGCTTGCTACCTGGGGTTTTCTAAATAATGGATATTCCTGTCTATTAGAAAAAATTTTAAATACCTATTAAATAAAGGCTGGTTTTGCTTCCAATAAGGATCAAATATCTTGGTTTGGATCAAGTACAACATACTGTTTTATTATTTTATATTATTATTTCAGATTATGAATTCAAGCATGCCATGACATCTCATGATCATGGCAGGGTGTAAAGTGCACAACAGCATGTTTTATTGTATTTTACATACATGCACTAAAGTTCTTTGCACTACAGAATGGGACACACATACCAGTACATTTGTTATGAATGTGTTGCTGACAGTATTTGGAATCTCTCATTTCATGAGGGATTGGCGGGGGCTGTACCTGTACATTCTCTTGGGTGCTCATTATTGAATTAGAGCTCCTAAAGGGTGCACAGAGTAATGGAGTCCTGTACTTACAACCTGATTATAGCAGACTTTAAGAACAGGGCTCTACTGAGCCCACAGCACTGCACTCTGGTGCAAGGGGCAGAGAAAAAGTGCTGTAATATTTCAGGTTATGGTTTGTATATCACACAATGACTATTCTTGCAAGCAATTTAATGTGGTAATCATCATATTGGGGGTACATTTTCCATTCAATCGTAGACTGGCACAAAACCTGGACTTTACTACAAGGTATATCACTGGTTGTACAGAATACCCTTACCCTGTGACTGTGTGTGCCCACAAGGCACGAAACTCGTAAGGCCACCCCTTGAGACGTTCTTTTTTGTTCAATAAATTACTTTTTATTTGCACCATACCTTGGAGTAAAGTCCGGTTTTTGTGCCAGCCTACAATTGAATAAAAAATATATGACATTACCTCCCCAAGATGAAGGTCAGGAGCTCGAGCACCTGGACCCTCTAATAATAGTGGTAAGTGTACCTTACTGTTTACAATACTGGACAAATCCCCCCCCCCCTTTTTTTTCTCACACCCCCCATTTGTTTTAACCCTTCATAATAATGTATCATATTGGGGGGTGCAAGGAAAAGTTATGACTGAATTGAGAAATGCAGCATTATAAAATATCTACTATGATGAAGGCAATCCAAATTGCGAGAAGACTAATACACAAATGTAAAACAAAGTTGATTAGAATTAATAAAATTGGTGCAGGCAGAATTAGCAATCTTGGAATAATTTAATGGGATGGTGATAGTATAGTAAAATCTGTAAAGTGTGCCAGCTGTCTAGTAACACATAGAAACCAAGAAATGTTTGTTTTCAAACATATAATCTAAGGTTGATCTAAGCATAGGTCCTAATGCAGACATTGTGACTTTTAATACTAAAGATGCACTGAATCCATCAATCTATCTGAACAGGTCCTGATCAAGTATTTATTGGCACATTTTTGTTGTTGGGCCCATAAACTGGCCAATAGGGTACCTACTTAATTAAGTGTAGTGGGGTCAGTAGTTTTTGTTTGCCCTTGTACGGTTACATTCAGTAAAACATTTTCCTGCTTCGATCATGCAATCATTTCCCTATTCCTAAGTAGTTCTGCCTATTGTCTCCAAAACAAATAGTATACCTATCATCAAAGACAGTGACAAACTGCTTCAATATACCATACTAAAGAAGTCCATATGAAACATTCTCTCAGCTAAGCAGCTGATCATAATGGGGAACTTCCAATTTGCAAACAAGTTGTTAGTCTGCTTAGAGTAAGCATTGGTAACTGACATTCAGTCTTTTATGAAGAGCATTTACACTGTTTTGTATGAAGTGAAAAGCAGCTAAATCTCTTGGCAATGGAAATGCTGCCATCAGCAGTTTCGGGACAACTCTGCTAAATGACAGTGTGGTTTAACTGTCTGTAACCTTTCCAACAAATCATCTCCAACAAAAGGTTTAAGTTGCTCATACATGATTCACATACAAAAATTAAGATCCCATTGGACACTGATGTATGCTTCAACATCTGATTTGTTTGGGTTTTTTTTGTTTTTTTTTTATGCAATTTTGCTGTTCCAAGCAGATACTTCTAACCTAATTTTGAAAAAGCCAGTGAGTGGTGCAAGTTGCCTATGCCAGTAAGTTTGACCCAAAGGTCAATTCATAATGTTTTCAATGTTTACAGTGATGGACCAAAAGTTATATTAAATCACCCTTCATTTAATTCCTGCTACACTGTGATCTTATCAAATAAATGTTCATAGTGCTACTGTCAGTTTATTACCCTACACCCATGCAGAGATATGGCAGCAGATTTGTCAATGTTCTGGTTTTGTATACAGACTTGCTATTCATCTCAGCAACTACATTTCAATTAATTAAGGCACTAAACAATTAAATCTGGTTTTCCCAAAGATTTATTGAATTTGACTTTGCATTGGCATACTATTTCAGGTGGTTTGCCAGCCACATACAAAGCAATTTATTTGCTTTCTATGCATTATTTTTTCAGCAGGAAATTGCTATCAATACACATATATATCCAATGTTTTTTCTCTGTTAAAAAGGACAGGATACTAGAGGTTTAACTGTGGCTTGGGCGGGTTTGGGCCCACTTCCACACACATTTTGCGGGTTCAGGTTGAGTGCTTCTTACACTCTTCCTGCCTGCAACCTTACTCTGTCATCTTTTGGCTCAGGCAGCCTCCATTGGTACACACACTCCTGCTGAACCCCGCCCCCCTTTCGTGTTATTAGAGATGGGTGGGTTGGGCTGGATCTATAAATGGAGGAGCATGCTAGATTTGGGTCAGGTGCTGGTTGGGAGTGGGTGGGTTAGGGTCAGGTGCAAGTCAAATTTTTGGCGACCTGCACATCACTACAGTATTCCCCCCTTGACCCCCATGAAAAAGATTTTTGCTTATCGTGATTTATGCACATTTTTTTGTTATTTCTTGCACTAAAGATAATTAAACCACTTCACTTCTTGTTCTGCTAAGTTGAGTAGTAAAACAAATTACCAGTCAAGTGCCATCTGTATTATACTCTGCTCCATATCTCATAGCCCTAACACGCCACGCACACTTCCACTTTTTAAAGGTGCATACGCGCTGATGTATGAAATCAGTGCGCAATGGCGCCAAATTAAAAAATATTAAAGGGGATCTCTGCAAATTTTCATTTCCCAGTGAGGTTTATTCCTGGTGCCTTCTACCTTGTGCTGTGAAGCTTCTAGTTTGTCCTGTTTTCCTGTGTTTGACCCTGCCTGGCTTTTGACTACTCTGACCTCTGAAACACAATACTGGTGAAGCACGAGCTGAGACCAGGGTGCTTGGTATTTGTTCTGGTGTTGGGTGCCGACCGTGACATTAATACTAGGCAACAAATAATGGATTTCTTAATGAATAGACTATGCAGAATACATTTACAAGATCTGTTTAGCAAAAGTATATATATATATATATATATATATATATATATATATATAGTGAATTAAGTATCCCCTTTTGTAATATCTAAAAATATTAGCAGTCACAGAGGAGTTATGTGGCCATATAAAAGCATGGGGATGAAGGCCCAGTGCTTTTTATACAGGTCATGCTCTAAAATTGTTATTATTCTTTATTATGTAATGCTATTTTGGGCTATATTGGAGCAATAGAGGTTAATGCCCAGCTACACAGTAAAGCAAGGGTTACATTTCACTAGGTGGAAGTTATGAAGGAAAGGTGTGGTGGAACTACAATTCACATAGGCTACTGTGTAGAAATAAAGTAATAGGATGCCAGAAAGTTGCTGCAGCAACAACACAGAACAAAGTTTATTTGTCCAAGACAAAAGATCCTCAGCACAAGATATTAACTTGCCAAGACAGTTAATCAGAGACAGCACCAGCAACTAGGGAGAAAAGGAAGTGTAGGGATTTAAAGTCATACAGACATAAACTTATGGGTCCCTACAATTAATTAATCATGATAGCTTAGACTACTCTATCTTATTTTTTAAGCTGTGGCTAGTATGATGGAAACCTCTACTATGGGAAGTTTTCACTGTGATGCACATGTGTATGTTTAGTCACTTTTGGTAATTGCTATTAATAGCATGAACATTTAGTCTCGTATCCTAACTATAATCTCATTTAAGACTATATATTGATTTTTCAGACCAAGTTGCACACAGGTTCTGTGCCTTATGCCAGAGCAAATGATGAACCCAGTTCCTCCCCATGATTGAGTTCCTGTGGTCTAGTATAGAAAAGTGGCATCGTCTTTATATGTAAATATATTGCATCAATACAATTAGCTAATCGCTATAAGACGAAGATAAAACATAAAATGCTTATATCAGCATGCTAATTTTTTGCATAATCACTAAAGATATAAGTTGGATAATAAATGTGTAAGTGTGAAATTCTTTCATTTAAGGGTCATTCAGTTTCAAACTATCAATTTACACTGTGTTTTGTTCTGTTTCCTGCAATTAAAGCAAATTCAATATATTTGTGTTTTTCTTACTAGCTGCCCTTTTTAAACACCCCTACTAAATAATACTACAATTACATGAGCATGGCTACAGCAGTTTAGACTTATAAAGAACCGCAGGCTGCCGTAATGAGCAAGAAACAGCAAGGGGAATGTTATTATCATTATTAGAAAGGAGAACATTTTATCCTCTGTACCCAAGTGTGTAGCTAGTTTCAACAAACAATTTTTTTTTATTTTTACCAATACCAGTAGTTTTATAAACAAAGGAACAAAGGAAAAATGCTGTAAAAGTGTCTATGAAACATCCATGAGACTCAACCATTAAACCTTTCAGTGTAAATAGAATTTCAGTAAGTCATGGGTGAGCAACACTGTACTTGTCCTTTAAAGAGCACATACACATACTATAAACATACCATAACTATGTTCCATGTAATTATTGTTGGTATGCTACTTCCAGCATATTCTTAAATATTATCAATGGTTGAAGCTTGCTGCATTCAAGCAAATAACTCTAACTCATAACTCTAGATGTCCCCAATTCTGACTACGACCAGATTCGTAGACCCAAAAATGGAAGAGACATAATGAGAATTCAGTTTGATTTGGAGGAGGATAAGGGAATGTAGTATGATAAACAGGCCAAGGCTAGACCACTTAAAAGGCACTGTAATTTTTTTTTTTTTTTTTTAAATTAAAAAATGTTGGGAACCAGTCAATAAATAGCTCCCTTCTGCCAATGAACCATTTAATGCCACAGTGCTGTAGTCTAGTGAAAATGTCACTGCTACTGTCACTGTTCAATGTTGCTTTTTCATATAATCATCACAAATCCGGAATCCCATAATCCTAAATTATGTGAAGCCCATCTAAAGTCTAAACAACCCTTTTGGGTTTTGTTTTTTAACAGACGTGTTAAATTGTATAATTTTGTACTGTTTCTGTAATAATTAATTTACCTCTTCATTTTCTTCAAGCAGGAGTCAAATTTTGATGGTCAGCCAAATCTCAAATCATCATTAGGAGGATGTCCCTTTGGCTAGAAGATATATCTGTCTTTAAAAAATAACTGACTCCAAACTATTTGTCTCTTTTAATGCAAAACAATAATAATATATGCCTAACTGTCCATAAAAATCTAACTCCTGTATGAAGAAATAATGAGGGAAGAAAGATTGTTGAAAATGGTTACTGGAGGTTATCTATAAAGGCTTCTTGTTTCTGTAAAACCCCAGGTTCAAGCATTCCAGATAAGAGATCCCATACCTGTATGTGTTAGACAGTTCGTCTTTTCAATATTTTTTTATGTAATTCAAAACTGCTTTAGAGTTGCTTTACTCTATTTCTATTGTTCTGCTAATATGTCCTGTTAAGCTCTCAAAAACCTGCCATGAAAGCGTAACAAGCTATTACTGGCCCCACAGCAAATTGTTTTTTAGGCCTGTTTTACTTCTATTTATTGAAATTGTATATGAATTAGGGCCTCATAGGGCTTCGATACTTCCTGGACCCCCTTGCAGCTGTAGGGTCTGTTTCCTCTGTAATTACACCCTTGAAAGTGATGTCAAAAAGGAATCTAGACCAGAGTCAGCCATGTGAAAGGCACCTACATAAGCATAATTTATCCCTAAAACTTCAGTAAGTCTTCAGTAAGGATTACAGGTTGTTTTTGGGCACACATACAATTTTTGATATATTTAAGAGTATATATTTAAGAGTAAAGTCTTTTCTAAGAGTGAATTACTGGCAAGCTATTTGTTAGCATCAATGCCATTGTTTCTTTAAAGGCCAAAAGAGCATACAATTTGAAATACACTTAAAATATATCACACAGTTTTACAATTGTGTTATTCACCATGCTGTAAATACAGTCCATGTATACCCAGAATACAAAAGGGCTTATTTTATTGGAGCTAGATCTGATGAGTTGAGATACATTATGTAAAAGTACAATACTGAATAGATTTGGAGAATTATAATACAGGACGTAAAACAATGTATGCTTTGATGTAAATTAATTCTTTCTTACCCAAAGAATCTGATTCATTTATTGTGGCATGACCTACGACTCATGAAGTCACACATGAAATTACAGTTAATTAGAAGTAATTGTGGGCTACCTGTTTTGATCATGTTGCTAGTAGCACATTTTTTCACGTTTTCTAATGTGTGTGAGATATAAGAATGTGATATAAAACTTCCATAATAATGATCCTCCACTCAAATGTTACTTGACTACAACTCCCAGCAAGCCACAGTATATTAAAGATGTTTAATTATATTAGAAATTATGATATCTGGTAGCTTGTGGCATGCTGCCAAATGGGTAATTCAATGGCCTTTGTCTTTTGTCCTTCTCTGGCACACCACTATATGAATACTTGGGCCGCTGCTTTAACTCTCCAGTTACTTCACTCCTGCAGAAGGGAAGTCACTCCCAAAAGCTTATGCTAGCCATCTTTTTATAATAAAAGAAAAGTGTGGGATTTATCCACAAAATATGTGCACTTCTTCCAATTTATAATCTTAAAATCCATTACAGCACATTAACAGGGGACATAAAACCCTCTATAGAGAGATTAATGGGCATTTTTTTCTTGTTGATATTAAACTCTAATAATGGCATTTACAGTGTTATTTAGGTGTTCAGTGTTAAAAAGTGTTTCCAGCAATGGCTGCTGGGAACAAATAAAAAATAAGGGGAAGCAGGTACTCCTCTATTCATTAGACTCTTGGCCCTGGAAATCTAGTGTAATTGGTCTATAGTTGGACTACATTAAACGGCAATTTTCTTTAAAATGTGCTTGATATTGAGATACATTTATACAAGCAATGTTTGAAAAACAGTGTGTAGGGACCCATAGGGTTAAAGGAGAAGGAAAGGTGAAAACTAAGTAAGCCTTATCAGAAAGGTCCACCTAAATATACCAGTAAACCATCAAAGTTGTGCTGATCTGAGTCCTCTCGCTGCATTTCTTTCCTTCTATTGTGCACACATGGGCTTCTGTATCAGACTTCCTGTTTTCAGCATAAACCTTATCCTGGGCGTGAGCATACTCCTTTCTCCCCTCCCTTCTCTGCTGTAATCAAGCCCAGAGGCATAAGTGAGCAGGGAGAGACTCAGGTAAGTGATGTCACACCAATCTAATACTGCAGCTGCTATCCTAAACAAACAGAGAGCTTCTAGAGCTTTAGGTATGGTAAAACATTCTACAGAATAAATTTAGTATTGTAGCTTGCACTATTGCAACTAATCTCTTGCCAATAAAATGCCTCTGTAGCTTTCCTTCTCCTTTAATGTGCTCCATGGCTTTAAATCCTGAGACTCCCTAGTTGCTGGGCAGATGCCCATGTAGCTAGTTGTAATTTGCATAGTTGTATTATTGGCCAAGAGGTGGTGTAACCACTTCTTGTCACACTTTGGTATAGTGATTGTGAAGGGGTGGATGTTCCTCTTTGGCTGACCCAGCTGGATGTTTCCAGGGAGCCTGGGTACAAGGCCCAGTAAAGCCCTTGTGCCCTAGATTGACCAGTACCTCTAGAGATGAGCAGGGACCCCATGAATGAGGCATTAGATGCAGTGGCTGGTGTAGCTCCTGTAACAGTACCCTCTAGGGGCAGATTTAGATTAAAAAAAATAGTAAAGCCACAATTTTTTAGAGAATCTTGGAAAACAATGAATGCCCCTTAAATAATATCAAGACTGACCAAGTTCTGATTCTTATTTGTAGGTATGCTGCTAGGGTGTGCAAATCCATCATTGGGGGCAATAAAATCTGTACTTTTGTATTGTTTCATTCTCCTTTTTAAATTGTTAGCTCTATTATGCAAGGCCCTCTTTACATCAATTATCTTTACATTATTTGTATGCAATTGGCATGTATAATGTATATTTCCTGATATTGTACAGCACAGCAAAATGTGTTGACACTTTAAAATACATGATAAAAATAATAATATAGTTCCCACCTCTCCATATACGGAGCCCACTTTCATGCACAATGACTGATACAGCAATGTATTTCTAAATGTATGACTTTATTACTTAGATTAATGGCCCTTTTATCTTCATGCTTTCAGTTTTTTGTTTAATAGGTAGGTTGCAGTACTGCGAGCCACTTATATATCCTCAGCCCTAGAAGAAAAGGTAGCCTGCTACTGGATAATGATTTCATTCATGCATTTGGCTTTAGTATAAAAGATCACAAGTCAGAGCGCATGCACATATGGTTCAAATGTGCCGTTACACCAGTAATCATACATTAAGAGGACAGGGAAGTATGAATACCATTTAAGCCGGATGTGAATCCAAGCATATCCACAATTGGAAATGTGGAATAATACTTACATCCCGTAATGTCAGAATTTAGCCCGTTCAGCATTAACTAAAGATATGTGTAATTCAAATAATTATTTAGTCATTGAAAAATGATGTGGTATTCTGAGAATAGATTGGGGGAAACCACTTATGAAATAGTTTGGCCTAAAGTTATATTAAGGCTGAATATGTATGATTAAAGACTTTTTTTAAGTCTAAATATTTTAACAAAAAGTCGGCAAATGGCTTTATGAAAAATAAACATTGAGCTATAATTTAAATCCGCATACATCTACATCTACAGAAATTAAGTAATTTGCCGCCTTTCTAGTGTCTGGTATGTCAGCATCAATTTTCATAGTTATAAGTAATTGGGGGTTTTCTGCATAAGGATTTTTTCAGAAAATCTGAAACTCTGTTAAAATATGTTAAAGAATTATAGAGTTCATTTATAATCACAAGCGCAACTGGACTTGCACATATTTTCCCACAGTCATGAATTAAAAATGTTTGCATAAAAATGTGCTATTTGCTCTTTCATTTACATGCACTCACACCCACTGCCTTCCTGCTTTGCTCCTGCCTCCTTTTCCAAATCATGCGCCTCTTATACTTATATCCCACTCAGGCAGGGGAACTCTGGAGCCAATATAAATGAAAATGTTGTGGACAGCTTCAGAGCTGACCCAATAAGCTGTTTCATCCCTGCTGCTGCCCTTGCGAGATGCCAGATACTCCATACTGCCGGTAGAATCCTTGTAACATAGTAACATAGTAAGTTAGGATGAAAAAAG
>CM044439.1:80738900-80759026 GCA_024363595.1 Xenopus borealis
CACTTAGATCACATGCAGTTGTGCAACTAGATCTCCTGCATACTGGGCGCTAGACCAGAGGACGATGCAAAGATACAGTCGTTGTGCAAAATAAGCGGCTTTATTAAAGCACACACAGCGGAAATTTTAACTTACACATTTCTTGCCGTAAACCTGCCACTTACTCAGAGAACTCTGGAGCCACCTCCAGATAGGGTTGACACCTGGCTGGTATTTTACCAGCCTGGCCGATATTTTTGATGGCTGATCCCAATGTTATTAATAGGAAAAAAAGATAAATAAATATAGGAAGGCCGGTATTTTTTTCAGGAAAAGGTGGCAACCCTACCTCCAGACCAGATGGCAGCTCCAAGGTTCTGACAGTGCCCTGCATCAACAAGCACAGCACACAAAGGTCTAAGAAATCAGTAATTTTCATGCAGAACACTGCGAAATAGAACATAGAAAACCTTTCATTGCAATTACTTCAGATGCATCGAAGTGCAAGTACAATTGCATTAATCTTGATGCATCGGTTGTAATCGTGTCAGACCCAACCTCTCTAGCAACCACAATAATGCTGTAATTCAGGGGAGACACAATGCATGTGGGAAAAATGTGATCAATGTGCGCAACATTGCACTTTGTTTACTGCAATGCTGTATATACAGTTGTTTTGTATTGGATTTGGTGGCACATCTGATTTCCCAGAATTTATCAACAGTGTTGTGTTGATTAAATTAAAAAGTCATTTTTCATCAGTTTAAAAGAATTGGCAATTTTCTGTAGAGTTCCCATCTTACGATTTAGCCAACACTTAAAAAACTTTCACCAATCCTACTCCATAAAAGTTGTTTCTAAACTCAAGGGTTTATTTACTAAAACTTTGACTTTTATGAAAACAAAGTCGACCAAACTCCCTTCCATTAATTGAACTTATTTAGCTATCATTTTTAGCAATAAAACATTGAAACAAAATCTAGCATGAATTCATATTGTACGATTGACGACCCAAATTTTTGCAGTGGAAACTCAAATTTTTGGTAATATCAGATGAAAACCCTGACTATTATCCAGCACAGATCTCGATGTCCAGAAACAACTTCAGGGACATCTGCCATTTAATTCTACATGACCTTGAACATATTCAAATGGTTCAACTGACCTCTGCCATTGACTTATAAATGAACTAGTCAGGTTTTAGATGGTGAATATCGAATTAGAACGGTTTTCAGAGTCGTGGTGTGATAAATCTCACATTAGAATTCAAATTTGAATTACACATAGGGACAGATTTAAGTTTCGAATGGTAAATGCAAGTTTTCAAATTTTATTTTGGTCAAAATTCACAATGTATAAACAGAATTACTTCAGCAAAAGTCCGTAATTTTTGTCTGTTTTTGCTCTTCGTCAAAAAGTTTTAAGATATGACTGTTACCTGGAATTTGCAATGGTTTCCAATGGTCCAAAGCGAATAAGTCCAAAAGTAATAGATGGAAATCTAGGTACTCAACCAAGCTTATTAGAAATATTTATATCATCATTTAAACTACATTTGGAGGAAATCCATGGATTTCTGTGGAATTTCTAAATGTAAGTTGGATACTTCGTAAATGTGAGGGATTGAGAAGCAGTGGAAACTTATCCTTCATTTTCTGTTTCAGAGGGACAAATCAGAGGTGAATTAGGAAAGATTTATGTTCCTTTTCAGTGTCTATATTTCTTTACGGAGACTCTGCAGGACATTATATACATATGATGGAAGCAACTCAAAGATTGATTAAACATGTGGTTCTCTGTTTTATAGTAATTCATAGTAATTCTTCAGTAACATACAGAAACCCGGTGTCATTTTTGGCTCTGTATGCTATGTAGTAATTTATCAAGAGATATTCATCAAACTGGCTTGGAAAGAATGTGAAACTGTAGCGTCCAAGCGTAACTGAGGACTATTGTATAACGTGTGAAGGCTTAGAATGATATTAAAGATACTTTCCATTCTGCTGTACAATTAGTGGCAGTCTAAATGCTTGAGTAGCCACTTTTAACTGACCGCGTATTATCTCTTCAGACGGTATAAATATATTTTAATGACTCTAGAAAGAACAAAAGCAATACAGAGGTCAGCAAGATCAGGCACAGTGCAGGAAGAACTTAATAGCTTTAATCAGAAGTTAACATGGTTGAATTAAATTATCCACTACTGAAATGCTGATAGCTATGAAATAAGTATTGTACATTTTTGATCTAATAATCTTTCATCTACATCCATGTGATGCTATTAGAACAACTTCCTAGAAAGGGGTTAGCTAAACTGTAAAATGGAAGCACAAAAGGAGAGAAACTGTACAATTCGGAGACACTAGAAAACTTTTGTCAGGGTTGAGTATAAAAAAATATGTATTTGCAGCCTGAAATGGGCAATATACTGTACACTTGTGTCCGTTAGTCCGATTAAGAGTTAAACTTCCTTATAATAAAATCCTTAGCTAAAGCTGGCCATAGACACAAAGAGCCGATTGCATGAATCCTTGATTCGTACGATTTTCAGAACGTGTGTGGAGTGTCCCGACATTTGTCTTGCCATGCTGATCGGTTGTTCAGTCGATTTCTGTTGGCTGCTGATGTGGGAGACTGTCGCAAGCTTTGTCGGACATAAACTTTCATATGATTGCTGTCAGGGCAGAACATCGTCTGATCTGTTCTTTTGCTGCTTTATTTGATCTGAATAGTTAGTGGCAGGTCAGGAGATGAGAACGTACAATCATTTTATTGAAGGTCATTCTTTGCGTTTATGGCCAGCTTTAGGGTAGTGACACACGGGCAGATTCAGGGAGATTTAGTCACCTGGCGACTAATCGCCTCTTCTTCTGGGCGACAATCTCCCCAAACTGACTTGGCGTGTCTTCCCTTCCGCCATAATGAAAAGTCGATGCACTAAGCACACGCGGCACTTCATTTTTCCAAGTTGCCTCACGAGGAAACTTCGGGAAATGAAGTGCTGCGTGTGCTTAGCGCAGGTGACTTTTCATTATAGCTGACGGGAAGACATGCAAAGGCAGGTCGGGGAGATTGTTGCCCAGAAGAACAGGTGATTAATCCTCCCGGAATCTACCCGTGTGTCACTACCCTTAGAGTTAGCTTCACAGGCAACAAATGATGGAAAGGGGGGGGGGGGGTTAAACAGACTTCTGATTACAGATGGATGAAGGGAAAAGGTAAGGGCAATTATTTATGCAGCAAATTTCACTTCCATAGGACCCAATGCCCTTAAACAATGTAGGTATCTACAAATATATATTGCATAAACCAGCTCATCTATAAAATCCTGCTTCATCCAAATCACCTTTTTATCCGTAATTGTAAAAACTTGCCTTCATGCCAGGAATTCTAAAATAAGCACCTGCTTTCATGCCACTGGGAGCAACATACGAGGGGTTAGTGAGCAATATGAGCACTGATCTAAATAAACTGCTTTCATAAAAATGTACTTTTTAGTTGTGTGCATTATATCTGGTCATGTGATCTCTGAGGCAGAGAGAATATCATAAAATAGCGGCTCATGATAAAAGATATGAAAGGGCAATATTCACTGATATCTATATTTCAGTTTGTTAATAGGCATGATTAAGTACCAGGGGGTACGAAACGCGTAAGGCGGAATAACAACTGGTCTGTATGCCTTTTTAATCTTTGATCAATAAAATATGTTTTTTAACTTTAAAATTGTTTTTGGAATATATCTAAGGAGTTAAAGATTATTTAATAGGCCACTTAATATGATATAAACTATTAATCTGTTGATTAAGTATTCATTCTAGAGCTATAGTTTTCTTTTAAGTGACTTGTCTTGGGCCACAAGTAGTTGCGACTGAACCGAACCAAACGCTAGTATGAGCGCTCATATGAAAGACTGATGACAACCTCGAGGTCAACTACTAAAGCTGAAATAATTATCCGTTAGGGCTTAAAAATAAAAAAAAGCAAAGAGCATGTATGGGTTTCTTTATTTAAAAGACAGCATTATAAGTCCTGTTTTTACTACTTTGGTGTATATTGCTTTGTTAAAAAAGAGGAAAATGTGTGTATTTTAGCATGCATTTTCTGGAATGACAAATTAATATGCATA
Organism: Xenopus borealis; assembly: GCA_024363595.1. Taxonomy (NCBI): domain Eukaryota; kingdom Metazoa; phylum Chordata; class Amphibia; order Anura; family Pipidae; genus Xenopus; species Xenopus borealis. Next base: position 80,743,009 of record CM044439.1, read on the forward strand.
CACCAAAATAAGTTGCAATTGGCCTGTAGATATAGTTTTTTTTATTTTACAAATAATATGGCTTCAGTAAAATAAAGGTTAGCATGCTGTGTGAAATTCCGGCAGTTGGAGAAGCTTAGTTATTCTAGTGGCAGATGAAGGCAATTTTGGGCCCTATGGAATAACCAAGGTACACTCTTTGGCAGCCTTTTACCCAGGAAGGATTAATATATGAAATGCATAAATTATGTATATACTTTACAGGTTAAATCTCTTAACAAGGAAGATGGGTAAGGGGATTAAAGCAATACATGGGGGTCCTGTTGCGTGAAAGAGCACCAATGACAAAAAAAAAGCCAAATCATCCATCATAGTAGATGAAAAACTGTTGTGTGCAAAGCAGAAAAAATTGCCATACTGATTGCAGGATACAGTGACAGAGTTGCATATATACAGTTTAGGATATATATTGCTGGTGAGAGTTCAAATTTTGCTAGGTCACATTTTCTCAGTTAAGGCTCTCTCTGGTATGGTACCTATGAACTGGAAGAAAGATAATGTAATTCAGATATTTAAAAAGGATTACATTTTAAACCTAGCAATTATAGGATGACAAGTGTGGTTTTCATGGTATTTGAACGTTTTTTAACGGATATACTTACCTTTATAGGGGTCATTTACAACTGCAAATGGTGCTCCTAATTTGCCTAAAAATGTAATCAATATGTACTTTCCCAAGTCACCCATTCACCAACCACCCTCCCTTCTACTGGGAGCTTGTTACTAAGACGTGGAAGGCTGGGAGGTATTTATGCCTAATTGTTAATTCTTTCCTGTCCAGTGACCTGATAGGCGGGATTAACCATGTTGGTGAATGCTGCCATGGAAGTGACTTGGAAATAGAAATTACGGTGAGTATGAAAAAATTTCTATATTTTTGCTTTACTGTCTAGTTTTGTTCTGCACTGCTTGATTCTTCCTGCATCCTGTCCTGAATTATGTGCCTTCTACATATGGGATACTGCCTGGTTAGGAGGTTTCTACAGTGGCCTACATCCATCACTGTAGCACATTAAGTAAATGACCCCCTTTATTCTGAAGAATGTAATTATGTGTAATATTTAGCATGGCCTTAGGAAAAACAGATGATGGCAAATAAATTAAATAAATTAATTGCGTTTATAATGGCATGGGACATTGGAGAGGGTTGCAGTAGATCGATCTACTTGGATTTTTCCAAAGCAAATGCTACGACCTGTCATAGACATAGAAAGCTGTATATTAAAAGTACTTTTCAAATGAAACATGACACCCAAATTATTTTTTTTATTCAAAAATCCATATCCATTATAAACTCATTTAAAAATCTCAGCTGTCAATCATATATTGCCTGCCCCTCCTCTTTGCCAGAGGCACATCTAATCGGTTAGCCAGTGCAAGGACATGGGCATCCCCATTCTGATGCATAATCAAGATTTGGCATTATGAAAACAATGTCCAAAAAATGGTGCCTGTCTGCTTCATGTGATTTTGAATTGAAAGCATAAGTTAAGTTTATTTTGCTTGACTAACATCATTTAAGAGGATTTGGAATTATTTCTCAGGGTGACAGGGCCTCTTTAATCCCATTAGGGTAAGCACTGAATATAGTGTATTTGTGTTTACTGATGACACAAAACTATGCAAGCCACTTAAATCCATCTAGAATAGGGCATCCCTGCAGCAGGATTTGGACATACTGGAAATCTGGGAAACAGATGAGTTTCAGTGTTAATAAATGTAAGTTAATGCACCTGTGATGTAAAAATATGTAAGTAACTTATACCCTTAATACCTGTAGGTATTTATGGATAACAAACTCAGCCAGTAGTCAAGTAGTGCATGCCAGCAGAATGAAGGATCAGCAAGATTTTGTCATGCTTTAAAGCAAGATTTATTGGAGAAGAGGGGAATTCTTTCTATATACACATATCTATAAATAGATATATTTATACTCATGAAAAAGTTTGGTAACCCCTCTCAATTCTTTGGAGTTTTGTTTATCATTGGCTGAGCTTTCAAAGTAGCAACTTCATTGTTTCATGGAAACAGTAGTATTGCAGCAGTGACATAAAGTTTATAGGATTAACAGAAAATATGTAATATGCATCAAAACAAAATTAGACGGGTACATACATTTGGGCACCCAACAGAGATATTACATCAATACTTAGTTGCGCCTCCTTTTGCAAATGTAACAGCCTCTAGACGCCTCCTATAGCCTTTGACGAGTGTCTGCATGCCAGTATTTTTGACCATTCATCCTAGGAATGCACCAAATCCACTATTAGGGATTCGGCAGAATCCCCAAATCCATCATGAAAGATTAGGTGGAATGCTGACCTGAATCCTAATTTGCATATGCAAGTTAGTAAAAAATGAAGGTCAAAAGTGGAAACAGATGTTTTACTTCTTTGTTTTGTGACAAAAAGTTACAAGATTTCCCCTCTTGACCGTAATTTGCATATTTACATTTGGTTTGGTCAGGCACAAGGATTTGGCCGAATGCTGCTGGAAAAGGCCAAATCCTGGCCAAATCACGAACCGTACATCCCTAATTCATCCATACAAAATCTCTCAAGTTCAGTTAAATTTGGTGGCTGCCGAGCATGGACAGCCTGATTAAAATCATCCCATAGATTTTCCATGATACTCAAGTTGGGAGACTGTGGTGGCCATTCCAGAATATTGTACTTCTCCCTCTGCATAAATGCCTTTTTAGATTTTGAAGTGTGTTTAGGGTCATTGTCTTGTTGGAATATCCAACCCCTGTGTAACTTCAACTTTGTGACTGATGCTTTAACATTATCCTGAAGAATTTGTTTATATTAGGTTGAACTCATCTGACCCTCGACTTTAACAAGTGCCCCAGTCCCTGAACTAGCCACACAGAATGATGGAACCTTCACCAAATTTAAGAGTAGGTAGCAGGTGTTTTTGTTGGAATGCTGTGTTCTTCTTCTGCCATGCAAAGCACTTTTTGTTATGACAAAATAACTAAATTTTTGTCTCATCAGTCCAAAGCACTTAGTTCCAAAATGACTGTGGCTTGTCTAAATGAGCTTTTGCATACAACAAGCTATTCTGATTGTGGTGTGAGTTCAGAAAGAGCTTCTTTCTCATCACCCTGCCATACAGATGTTCTTTGTGCAAACTGAGCTTTATTGTAGAACGATTTACACCATCTGCAGCAAGATGTTCTTGCAGGTCTTTGGATGTGATCTTTGGGTTGTCTGTAACCATTGTTACATTCCTCAGAATGTCACTCCTGTATTTTTCTTGGTCTGCCAGCAACTGTACCTGTGGCCTTCCATTTCCTGATTGTATTTGTTAAAGTTGAAACTGACAGTTTAAACCTCTGAGATAGCCTTCCCCCTAAACCATGATACTGAACAATCTTTGTTTTCAGATCTTTTGAGAGTTGCTTTGAGGATCACCCTTCAGAGGAGAGTCAAACAGAAGCACAACTTGCAATTGGCCACCTTAAATACATTTTCTCATGATTGACCTGCTTATGAGCTAATCCAACCAATTTGAGCAGTTACATCTATTCATATTAGTAACATTACAAGGGTACCCACATTTTTGCACAGCCAGTCTTTTTACTTTTGATTTAATTTCATACAACTGAATACTGCTTCACTTAAAATCTTTGTTCAGAAAACACCCCATTACTCAGATGTTCCTGGGAAATGAAAGACATAACACTGTTATCTTTTTTGTTGAAAGTGGCGTAAATTATTATGCAACCTGAGAGGGGTTCACAAACCTTTTCATATGACTGTAAATATACATACAGTACACGGGATCATGGGATAGGTTATAAGAAAACCCACTATCCAGAAAGCTCTGAATTACAAGAAGGCCATTTCCCACTTTATTTTAATGAAATAAATATATTTTTTTTAAAGAGATTTGGTGACAAAACAATCCTATTATGTCTATTTAATATTTGCATTTTTTTTAAAGACGTAAGGTATAGAGATCCAAGATACAGAAAGGTCCAGAGCATTCTGGATAAAGGATCCCTTACACCCAACACAATACACACACACACACAAAAACCAGGAAATAATCTTTCTTCTGCTTTATAAACCTTCCAGCAGATGCAAGGGCATCCATTTGGTTACAAAAAGGGTCTTTTTTACAGTTGTTGCATTCCCTTCCTGAGGCTTTTGTACTGGCAGATACATTGGATTGTTTCAAGAAAGGGTCATATGCCTTTTTTAGCAAATAAATACAAGGTTCCTGAAATTAACTCTTAGTCCAAAGTTGATACCTAGGCACACATTAGGCACTTTCACACAAAAAGTTGAGCTACATGGACATAGCTCTGTTGCAGTATTAGATTTGGCAGAAATAAAATGGTTGAATTCTCCTCAGTCTTGATTTTTGAAGTCTACTCATGTTTCCATATATACATAACACAATTAACTATTAGAGAGTGATATTCTGTGATAATTTGCATCTGGTTTTTGTTATTTGTGTTACTTAGCTTTTTATTCAGCAGCTCTACCGTTTGCAATTTGGTTTCTAGGGTCCAAACTACCCTAGCAACCATGCATTGATTTAAATAAGAGACTGGAATATGGATGAGATGTCCTAAATAGAAAGATAAGTAATAGAATTTGGGCAATACGAGAGAAAAATGTGAGCAATTCAGGAAAAAGTTTTTTAATCAATAAATAAGCTAAAATCGTGTTTGGTCATGGTTTTTTTTTTTTTCTGGAATATGCCCAATGGCGAAAACAGCAATCACTTGAACAAAGTACATGGAGCCGGATAAGACAGAATGAAAGAATTATCTTGTATTCAATTAGCCCCTTGCCTTGGAGAGCCAAGAACATTTTCACTAGAGATGCACCGAATCCAGGATTCGGCCAGGATTCTGCCTTTTTTCAGCAGGATTTGGATTTGGCTGAATACTTGTGCATGGCTGAACCTAATCCTAATTTGCATATGTAAATTAGGTGTGGCAAGGGAAATCACATGATTTTTTATCACAAACAAGGAAGAAAAAAATTTTTTACCCACCTTTTCCTTTCCCGTCGCTAATTTGCAAATTAGGATTCTGTCCGGTATTCGGTCAGATCTTTCGCGAAGGATTCGGCCAGGTCCCAAAAAAGTGGATTCAGTGCATCATTAATTTTTACCTAGCAGTGTTGTTTGAAGAATCAATCCAAACCTAATTAGTCTTAAATCCATATCATGAACAGTTTAAAAGAAAAAAGAATGCATTTTATATATATATATATATATGTACTTATATGTACTTAAAGGAACAGTTCAGGGTAAAAATAAAAACTGGGTAAATAGGCTGTGCAAAATAAAAAATGTTTCTAATATAGTTAGCCAAAAATTTTATGTATAAAGGCTGGAGTGACTGGATGTGTAAAAGAACAGAACACTACTTCCTGTTTTTCCGCTCTCTAACTTTGTGTTAGTCAGCCACTTGAAGGGGGGCCACATGGGACATACAGTTATGACCAATGTGGCCCTCCCTCAAGTCACTGATTGGATACTGCCTGGTATCCAATCCTGAAAAGCAGGAAGTAGTGTTCTGGCCATTATATTACACAGTCACTCCAGCCTTTATACATAACATTTTTGCCTAACTATATTGAAAACATTTTTTATTTTGCACAGCCTATCTATTTACCTAGTTTTTACTTTTATACCGAACAATTCCTTTAATATGTTAATCAATATTGTTACTTGTACGTGTGTACTTAATGTACATACATTCTCTGCAAAAATCAGAAGTTTTAGATTTTTTCTATTAAACTAAAAACTATCTACATATATTGTTTATAAACAATTGGATCAAGTTGTTCTCTGGTAAGATCCACATTCATTTCAAATGGTAACATATGCTCATAATGTGTCGGCCTTTCAACAGCTATCACTGGAAAGTTTCTAAATGAATGTGATCCTCTAAGCTTTATTGTTGGTACTGCAAAAAAAGGAGCTTAGTAAAGCAGCTTTAGGCCAAATTGTTCTCCTGAATGCTAACAAATGTCAGCACCACAGTGCAACTAAATTTCCAAGGGAGTAGGACATTTTTTAGAGTTTACCAAGAAATATTTATCTAAAGCAAGACCAGGGAGACCTAAAGCGACCACAGAAACTGAAGGTCACCTCAAAATTTGCCATTGCTTGTACATGAACCTATAATGTACAGCATAGGTATGAGACCTGTTATCCAGAATGCTTGGGACCTAACTTAATGTTCCAGTTAAGGGATCTGTTTCACAGAAGCTAAAATAAGTGTTGTACATTATGTTTTGTGCTTCTGTACCAGCCCCAGGCAACCAGTCCTTTAGCAGTGTCCAAATATACCCCAGTAGCTCCCTATCTTTTTTTCTGCTGATTCACTGAATATGCTTTGTACTGCTGTCACTTACTGAGCTTAAAGTGCTACTGACACGTTTCTATAAAAATAGGAGGCTTTCAGCTGCTTATATTTCACGTGCAGCTTTTCTTCACTGATACCAACACATTCCTTTTTTTATCATGTCACTATCATTTTAATATAGATAATTACTGCATGGTGGCTCAGAAACCAGTGCAACTAGCATCAGAATTTAAAGGAACAGTAACACCAATAAATAAAACGTTTATCAAATTAATTAAAACATAATGCACTGTTGCCCTGCCCTGGTTGAACTGGTTTGTTTGCGTCAGCAACTCTACTACAATATATATAAATAAGCTGCTGTTAAATTGTGGGGGCAGCCATTCAAAGCTGAAAAGCTCTGTAGTATACAATGGTATGGTGATTTGCGGGTCCGGGTTGAGCTCTTTTCCTGCTCTCCCCGCCTGCCACCTTGCACTGCCGACTTCCACCTTCTTCTTTTATAGACGCTGCACCTATGGCTTCATATGGAAGTAAAGTTAATAGGAAAGAAGAGAAAGGCATTAAAAACTACAAATCTACAATATTTAAAAAGGGATTACGATCTCAACCTGGCAATTATAGGCCAGTAAGTTTGACATCTGTAATGAGCAAATTATTTGAAGGCTTGTTAAGGAATCACATTCAAAATTTTGTCCTAGTGAATGGCATTGTGAGCAGCAATCAGCAAGGTTTTATGTCCGACAACCAGAGCGTGGTTGTTAAAGGTACATTCTCTACTTGCAGTAAGGTTCTTAGTGGGGTCCCACAGGGCTCGGTATTGGGTCCACTTTTATTTAACTTGTTCATTAATGACTTAGGGGAGGGTATTGTAAGTAATGTATCAGTGTTTGCAAAACTATGCAGCCCAATTAATTCCATTCAGGATGTGGCATCCTTGCAACAGGATTTTGACAAACTGGCAATCTGGGCAGCTAAGTGGCAAATGAGATTCAATATTGATAAATGTAAAGTCATGCACCTGGGATGTAAAAATATTCAAGCCACTTATACCCTTAATGGGACTGCACTAGGCAAATACATAATGGAAAAAGACCTTGGAGTCCTTGTAGATGATAAAATTGGCTGTAACAAGCAATGTCAGTCAACAGCATCAAGGACAAATAAGGCCTTGAGCTGTATTAAAAGGGCATTGATTCACAGCAGGAGGGGGTGATTCTTCCAATTTATAGAGAACTTGTAAGGCCCCATCTAGAATATGCAGTACAGTTTTGGTCTCCATCACTCAAACAGGACATTATTGTATTAAAGAGGGTACAGAGAAGGGCAACTAAGCTGGTATGGAAAATCTTAGCAAAGACTGGCTAAATCGGGGATGTTCACACAGGAGAAGAGGCACTTAAGGGGTGATGATAATTGTGTATTATGATGATGATAACTATGTATAAATATATAAGGGGATCATATAATAATATCTCTAATGCTTTATTTACCAGTAGGTCTTTCCAGCTGACAGAAGGCCACCCATTCCGATTAGAAGAAAAGAGGTTCCCCCTAAATATTCGGAAGGGGTTTTGTACAATGAGAGCTGTGAAAATGTGGAATTCTCTCCCTGTACAGGCTGAAATATTAGATGACTTTAAAGTGTTACTGACATGTTCCTATAAAAATCATAGGAACGTGTCAGCATGAAGAAAATGCTGCAGGGAATACTTCCCCCGCAAAGCCCCCACACCACAAGGCCTGCCTCAATACCGCCCCCAGCCCTGCGCACTTTTCGGAGCCGACTATTCACTAGACTGACTGATCTTCGGGGTTGCTTCATTGATGCAGGGCTGTGGGCGGAGCGATCCTGCCATAGGCTGAAGTACCGTTTTGATTCGTAATCAGCCTATGGAAGGATCGCACCGCCCCCAGCCCTGCATCAATGAAGCAACCCCAAAGATGTACAAAACAGTTGAGGAGATCCTTTAGGAAGGGAAATATTTCTTGTGCAGCATTTACCTTATACTGACATGATCCTATGATTTTTATAGGAACATGTCAGTAACACTTTAAGAAGGCATTGTATGGCTTTTTAAAAATTGAGGAATACAGGGTTATAGAAGATAGCTCATAGTACAAGTTGATCCAGGGACTAGTCTGATTGCCATTTTGGAGTCAGGAATGATTTTAACCCCCTCTGAGGCAAATTGGAGAAGCTTCAAATGGGTTTTTTCCCCTCTGGATCAACTTGCAGTTAGGCAGGTTAAAAAAAATGAACTTGATGGACCTGTGTTTTTTTTTTCAACCTAACTTACTATGTTGCTATTTATTAGTCAAAAACACTTAAAATTTTTGCTGTTACTGTTCCTTTAATGATCGGCATCGTAGCACCAGCTTATATGAGGACCCTTAAGATTAGCTGCTCGACAGCTGCTCAGAGCCTACTGAGCATGTAAGTGTCGCAGACACCATTCCAAGATGGTGACCCCCTGTGACAAGTTTGAAGTCCTGGATCATTGCTGCTATTGACAAGCTGAAACTTTAGGCTGGTGCAATTTAATATATAGAATTTTTTGCCATATTCATTTATAGGGTTTAGTTCCGCAGTCAGGAAAGCCCTCTGGAGCATATGTCTTATTGATAATGAATAGCAATAGAGGCGTAAGAAATAATGTTTCTGCTATAGAAACTAGATTAGGCTAAGGTGGAACTTTGGGCCCCATGGAGTCATAGGCATTTAAGGGGTAGTTCACCTTCAAATTAAAGTTTAATATAAAGTAGATATATAGCAGATATTCTGAGACAATTTGCAATAGTTTAAACTTTTCTTTTTATGGTTTTTCAGTTATTTAGCTATATTTGTTAAGATTTCAGCAGTTATCTGTTTGTTCTTGCCTACCTTTGCAATCAGGCAGTGGTTTGATGGTTTGAAGTAGTGTTTCTAAAGAACATTTCTCAAGATGCTGTTCACCAACATTTTGACTGTTCATACTTTTTCATGGAACCGTTACAGCAAAACACTTAAGATTGCAATCATTACCTGACTACAATTGCACCCTCAATATTTTGCTAATACTCCCTTCGTCAATGGGTCTATTCCATAGTTGCAGTGGAGAATGAATTTATTTCATTCTGGTTGATAAACAATTTATACTACAGTCAATATGATTTTATTTGTTTATATGAGAGCCAATTAAGAATTGCTAAATGTTAATTGGAACACAGACTGCAAAGAAAGGCAAAAATATATTCAAATTCCTGTTACCTGTAACTCATTCCTACATTTTGCCACTTCAGCGAAAGCTTTAACACAGACAGAATGGGCCCTCAAGGAATTCTTTACATTTCATCATATATTGAACAGTGGGGGACCTACACGAGAAATGTCTCTGGCAAATGTAGTTCCACCATTTATTTTCTGGAAAAATAGTTATCCAGATATCGGAATATTTGTTTTAGATAAACAAAAGGAATTCTGGGAATGAATTCCAAATGTGCTCCAAGAAAATCCCATTTGCATGGGTTTATCCTATTGGCTAAAGCTCACCCACTGGGTTCTTAAGCAAAAGCGAGGCAGTCTCCTCAACCCTTGTCACATGTTTGGAAAACCACATGGTGGCTCTACTTAAGCTGATCAGACAACCTGCACTGCACTGACGAGCCTCAAGAAAGGCGAAACCGGTCTGCAGTTGGGAAATCTGATCAGCTATTATCCTGGCTTTTGCTTAAGAACCCAGTGGGTGAGCTTTAGCCAATAGGATAAACCCATGCAAATGGGATTTTCTTGGAGCACATTTGGAATTCATTCCCAGAATTCCTTTTGTTTATCTAAGTCTGTATGAGGCAGTCTCCTCAACCCTTGTCACATGTTTGAAATATTTGTTTTACAAAGCTTTTGCAATGAACCATAACATAAGGCCAAAGGTTTGCTTTTTTTAAAAAAGATAAATCAGAACTGGGACTCCTACCTTGACCTATGCTTAGCTTGCTATACGAATGAGGGAGGTCTTGAGCCTAAAAGTAAATTATGAGACTTTATTTTTCTTTGTGACTTCAATGTGTTTGATAGTCTGGCTTTCCTGATTTCACAGTTTAGCAGATATCCCAGGAAAGTTCTTTGTTCCACTGTGTACGTAGATGATATTACAGAAGAGGTAGAAACTTGAGGCAACAACAATAAGTTAGTTACTAAAAAATATAGATGAAACAGAGATAAGTTAATCATTGTTTGGTTAAAATTTGCTATAAAACCCAAACATATAATTTTTCCTTAATGAAAGAGAAATTACATTTAAGCAACATTGCAATATAGTTTCATCACAAATTTTCAATTATTTTAAAGTATAATGCAAATAGAAATGCTATTGAGAAGAGTATGTTTCCATAGCCAGGTCCCCTTCATCCAAGACTTCTGGAAGGAAGGAAACAGTTGTGTGCATTGCTTTGTGTGCAATGGACTCTAAATTGCTTAAGAACTGATTACTACAATATCGATAATACAGGCAGTCAGAACCAACTGTGCAATGAGTAAGAGAGGACATGCAGACAATAGCAATGACATTTACAAATAACACAATAATCAATGAAAATATTTGATTACCTTTATACTGGGCATTTACATAAAATTTAATTTGCATTAAGGAAGCAAGATATATATACGAATATGGGGCCTGTTATCCAGAATGCTTGGGACCTGGGTTTTTAGAGATAAAGGGTCTTTCTGTAATGTGGATCTTTTATACATTTGATCTTTTAAGCCCAGTAGTTTTGTTCTGCCTTCAATAAGAATTAATTATATATAATTTCATGTTTCCTTACAGATAAAAAGGAAAATCATTTTTCATAAATTTGAATTGTTTGCTTAAAACGTAGTCTATGGCAAATGGCCTTTCCATAATTTGTAGGTTTTTTGGATACCAGGTTGCCAGATAATGGATCCTATACACTTTTTTTATGCGGCTGATAAAGGATGTCCTTGGACTGATTCCTGTATTTGTCACCGTTTTAGCTGTTTGTTGTCTTGTCCAATAGGGTTATGTAACATTAGGTGCAAAGTGTGGTACTGCAATCAGCAGGTAGCATTTACAGGCCAACTGATAAAATCTTATCAGTTGTGTTGGTTACATATGGGGATCTTCCTTGCACCTCATGCACCCAATTATAAGCTCTATAAAACAGGGACCAATAATTATAAGTACTGCATAACAAACAACAACATGACTGCAGATTTTTGTATAAACAAAAGCATGTTGTACATGTTTTAATTGATGCCAAGAGAATCACAAAAAAACTTTTGTCATTCATTGATATGAGCACTAACAGCAGTGTCTCAAAATGAGTCTGTAATCCCTTCAAATGTTTGATTGTGTAAATATTTGTCTCTAACACCTTAACTGCCTGTGGGACATTCAGTGCTCTCCGGACAGGAAATAGGGTTAAAAGCTGACTAAAAAAATGCATGTGCTGCATGTCAGCTTATGTAAATAATAATTAATCAAAGAAACTTGGGCTTGTGAGACGCATCTGGTTTGAATTAAAAAATGTAATGCTTTCTTGGAAAGTTGCTAAAGGAAACCAGAACTCATTAAGAGATCTCCATATCTCATTACTTTATTAAAGCCACATAAACACTCAATCCAAGCACTTGTAATAAATTGAATAAGAGGTAAAGCCTATATTTCTGTTATGATAGGGTATTTTAATATTTTGCTTTTTTTTCAGTAACTCTCAATAATCACCTTTCTACATCTGGTAAACATTAGCTCAAAAGAATATCCAAGATTCAATGTCAAGTAAGTATTTAGTAACCCCACCTATAACCATCTGCAGCGGCGGAAATCACTTGACATTTTGGGAGCGGATAATAGCAATTGTTTGCACTATTGGCTCAGTTTGATGATTGTACAGCCAATATCAGATGTAATTAAATGAGAGAAAAAGGGCCCTCCAAAGGTACATTAGACAATAGCTAACAGATAAATATTAACTTTGAGAGATCACATAAAACACCATTTAACAAACCATTTAAAGGGGATGTATACACTTTTTCTAAAGTATTGCATACCCCCTTGCAGTTTCACTTCTTTCATTTCAGGAATATGTTGTAAGCTTTATGTTGTTCTGAAAACAATAGTTGCCACAAAGAATGGTTTCTACATATTCCTATTAGTGTGTAATTATACTTCTGTTACTATATGCTGTATATGGCTATACATGAAAAAATATTACAATATTTAGGGGGGTTATTTATCGAAGGTTGAATTTTAGAGTTTGTATACCTCCAATGACCTCCATACCTGATTTCTTTCTAATTTAAGAAAATACCCAAATGGAAAAAAACTGCGAACTAGGTTTGAACAATAGGAAAGCTCAAATTAATAGAGTTTTCCAAGGGAAAAACTTACATTTCCGAGCGAAAGCAACTGAAAAAAACTCAATCATAGAGGCTAACATCTTCATATGGTTGAAGGGACCTCTGCCATTGACTTTTACATGACCTTGCCAGATTTTAGCTCAAGTATTTTCAGATTTGAGCTATTTACAACATTGGGATATAGTATAATAAATCTCAAATAATTTGAGTTGTTGTTGTTGAGTTGATTTTTAACTGATAATTTAAGTTTTGGACCTCAAAGAAATCAAATTTTTATGGAAACACAACTTGACCTTTAATAAATAATCCCCTGTACAGAATATGGGAATGCCATTAACCAAACAATTATTATTTCTCAACTTTTTCCATTTTGGTAATAATAAATGCTTTTAACTAAGACACATACTATAAACCCATATTGGTAGCAAAATAATGCTATTTGGCCCTTTAATGTTTAGAATTTTCATAGCCTTGAGATATGGTACTCCACATTATGAAAATCCCTGTGTAGCAAGCATTCCAGGCAATAGACTTTGTATCTGTATAGTGTAATTTAAAAGACTGTAAGAAGACATAATAAATATGAATTTCAAGGGACTTCACATATGACTACCTAAAAAAGGTCCCAAATATCCGAAGTACATTAATATGTACAGCCCACTAAACAAAACTCACTGAGCTGGCAAGGAAGCCCACTTATAACATATAAAATAGATATAATGGGAAGCTATGTAAGATGGGTAAATCAGCCAACAACTACAGATGTACAGGAAATACATTGCATCAGACTGGAGCAGTGGGGCCCTCCTGGAAGCCTCCATGGCCCCCTCCCAATGTATAAACTCTCCCTGTCACTCTTTTTCTTCTTAACAGAGGGTGGCCATTGGGGGAGCAGGCCCACAAAGTTTTCTCCCATTGTCCCGCCAGCCCAGTCCGGCCCTGTGTTATTTAGTCAAAAAGGGGTGTAAGCTCTTTCTCCAGAAAGTAAGAGAGGAGGTGCTGCAGCTTAAAAGGTTGAGGAGGAAATACAAAAGGGTCTGTGAGTAAAATAAGTATTGGTTTGAGTCAGATTATTAGTGGCTGAGGCACTTTGGATAAAGGAGTCTTCCTAAATATTTAGCCTGACAATAAAATGTTCACTATGGAATTGTAGAAAAGTGCCCTATTTTGTCGAAAAAGGCTCTTCCTATGAACCCCCGTAATATATTCAGAAGGTCACATGCAAATAGAATTCAGTATACTTTTTTATTTACATATCTACATAGTTACATGCATAGTTTTTGGGTTAAAAAAGACCAAAGTCCATCAAGTTTAACCCCACCAAATGAAACCCAGTGCCCATATATATACATACTTATAACAACCTATCTATCCACTCACATATATAAACTTAATATCTAAATATCTATATTAGTTGTAGATCTTAGTATCACAGTAAACATGCATGTTATGCTTGTTGAAGAAATCAACCAAGCCACTCTTAAAGGCTTTATAAGAATCTACCTTCACAAAGTCATCTAGCAGTGCATTCCACAACCTCACTGCCTTCACTTTGAAGAACCACCTACACTGCTTCAAATTAAAGTACAGTTCCTCTAGTCTAAAGGGGTGACATCAAGTGTGTTGTTCATTCTTGCTTATTATGAGCCTTAGCTTTGTACCAATCTGGGTTTTTCGTCCTTGTTTATTATTCAGCTTTGTACCTGAGTGGAGTCAAGAACAATTGCTGGATACATGGATTTATTTCAATTGGCTGTAGTCAATGAACATAAAATCTATGTTGCTGTAAGCAACATAAGGATTTCATAAATATATTTTTATCTACAAGAGTGCTTGAAACAAATGCATATCTGTTGAGATAGTAAGTATAGGTTACACCTATTATAATAAAGTATATTATATATAAAAGTAGAGATGTCATGTGTTCTAAGTCAGGCTTTAGGGAAAATCAGTAATGGCTGAATGAGAGTGACTGTATTATAATAGGATCTGAACATTTTTTTGTCTTCCAATGAGATCACATTTCCTCTAAGGCAATATGGAGACATTCAGCTTTTTTTCCTCAAACTCATTCAATAAAGAACTATAAATCCTAAAAACCAATACATGAATCCTTATGACCACTTGCTTGGTTACTTGCAGTTTTCAATCCGAAAACGCTAATTCGCGCTAGTGAACCAAGTATAAAATGACATACAAAGCCACTTAGAACCTTAATTTTTTTAAAAAAGGGCAATAATGTACAGAATTAATCTAAGGATCAGTGCTTAGAATCAAATTAACCCACAAAATCAATGATCACTTTATTAAAAATCAATTACATTTTAATAGGAGTACAACATAATAAAACAATATATAAAATACAAATATGAACCCAGCTGACTTGAAGAATGAGCTTAATTCATGGGTGCAGATAAGGAACATTTACAGGGATAAAAATCCATACGAAGTTAAAAAAAAAGGCAAATAGGAACAATACAGAGTTTGGATTTTGAGCACTAAAATATTGAAAATAGACTCTCAAAAATGAACCACCAGGAAGTACCTCTAGAATTTTGTGGGTTAAATTGATTCTAAGCACTGATCCTAACTGATTATATTACTTTCAGTTTTGCTAATATGTTTAATAAGGTATGTTCTACTAATTGTGCATTTATTTCTCTATGTTCAATAACATTGACATTATGTATACAAAACAGGTCATTTTTAAACGGTCCGCATTCCTTTTAAGGAACTGCTAGCATTTCACACGTCTGCCTGTCACAGCTTTTAGAAAGAAAAAGCAGGCAAATTGTATATTTACAAAACAGAAATTTGCTTTAGGGCAAAGTTATGTGAAGTTCAGAAAGGCAAAATGAAAAGGAAACATCTCGAGCTGGGTTCACATCTGTGTTCTCAAAGATTTATTGTGTAAGGGAAGAGAAAGATGCATTTAAAAATCGGAAGTTAATGATATTAGACTGCTTAACAGTACACAAAAGGATTAGTCTTTTCGTTTTAGTAAAGAATTTCAGTGAACTTATAACTGTACAGGGCATATGAAATGATCAACAAAAGGAGGGGAAACATTCTTCATATTTGAAAACATAAATCATTCTTTCTTTCATCCATTACTCTATTTTCCCTTATGAGCTGTCAACAATGTGAATCAATCAAAGCCTCTCCTTTATAAAATAGTCTAAAATGTTTTAACAGGTTTAAAGTCATTTGGAATCTGAAAGCTGGACTTTGGAGGTCTATAATTCAAGTAACAATTCATACGTTCCCTGTCAAAATGAAATCTAATA
>CM044439.1:80783446-80802626 GCA_024363595.1 Xenopus borealis
CCCGGCCTTGCCCAGAGTTCCTTGTATTTGAAAGTTTGCTACAGGCCTGTTTGCCTATAGCAATCAATCATAAGGTCATGAATTTGAAAGCAAATATTGGATTGGTTGCTGTGGTTTTCTAGAAATGGGTAAATGTTTTGCCTTTTATCTTATTTCCCAGTTAGTTATTTGCATTTCTGATACCAATTCTACTTTCTTGGAGTTCCATTTCATTACTTGCTGTGCTGATCCCACAAATATTGGTGGCTAGCTTATAATATACCTGGCAAGGAAGATATATATTTAAAGTATGCATTTTATTGGCAAAATCTTTTACATGCCTACACGGTGGCTCTGGTGCACACAGGTTATTAGCCCAGTGTGGCTGTAGCCCTAAAACATCAATGTAAAATTCATATGGCAGTCATATACATTCTAGGCTAGCATCTACTGTACCTAGTTGGCTGCAACTTTTGGTAAAGTCTCCTGATTATTGAAAATGGTCCTGAGGGCTGATTCCCCCTCCAAAACATTTTATGTGTTAGAGATGTCCAAGATCAACTTTTAAATGCATAACAGTCTGTACAGGGGAAGGTAAAACCCTATGATTTGTTGTGGAACAGTTGCAGATGCACTCCAAGGCTAACTGAAGTACAAGTAAAGTACAATCAAAGTGAGACTGACCTTACCTCATAGCTTAAATAATACAAAAATGGAGGTTTGATTAACAAGCATAAAATTAATTAATCTGGTTATTATTATTAGAACACACTGAGTTTACAACTAACTTTTTTAATTGGCCAACGTTTCCTACATGGGATGGAGAGGGAAGACACATTAACTGCTATAAAGGCATTTCACCAAAAGAACACTAATAATACAAATAAAAGTGTTTTGAATATGAAGTTATACCTTGTTTCACTTTGGTTGCATAGCTGTGTGAAACTACATTTTTAATGTTCAGTGGAGTTTGAAAAGATGTTGCATTAGGAAGACTCAGCCTACAGCTTTACAACGTACAGCTAAAGGGGACTGCAATGGACAGAAAGTTGGGACAGCTCAATACATCTCAGTGTAAAAGAGTTATAAAACCTTCTTTAAAACTCTCCCAATTATGCTTCCTTGTGACATGCAGACTAACCTTAACAGTATTGCATGCTGGTCAAAATTTTTTAAAGAAGGTAGTGCTTTTTAGGTATTTGGTGCTAGAAAAAAATGAATGCCTTATAATATTATACAGTTCCAGAAGCTTATTACAGTTACTGTACCTGAATAAACTCATACAGTAGTGATGCAATAATGCACTGTAGATTTTAAATTGTGCTTTATGCAGATTACAGGGAGCAGGACAATTTGCTTGAAAATGAACAATACAGATTATGTTACAAAAATATAATGGCAGTTTAAAATGGCTGTTCACCTTAGAATTAACTTTTAGTATGATGTAGAGAGTGAAATTATGAGACAATTTGCAGTTGGTTTTCATTTGTATTATTTGTAGGTTTTTTTTATGTTATCTAGCTATTTATTCAGCAGCTCCCCAGTTTCAGACATCTGGTTGCTAGGGTTCAAATTGCCCTAGCATCCATGCATTGATTTGAATAAGAGACTGGAATATGAATAGGAGACAGCCTGAACAGAAAGATGAGTAATAAAAAGTAGCAATAACAATACATTTGTAGCCTTATAGAGCATTTGTATTGTATTGATGCGGTCAGTGACCCCCATTTGAAAGCTGCAAAGAGTCAGAAGAAAAAGTCAAATAACTCAAAAAGTATAAAAAATAAATAATGAAAGTTACTATGAATTCTATAGCAAAAAAGTTACCTCAAAAGTGAACCACCCCTTTAAGGAGTATGTGAAAAAATAGCAAATAGGTTCTAACAGAAGTACCATAACTAGTCTAGATAACAATTGAAACTTTCACTGGCCTGTCCTAACAATAGGTAACAATAGGTAAATTAAAGATATACCAGGGCAAATATGTTGTTTTATACGTGATATATTTCAACATAACATGCCCAAGCTGACAAACTCCTTTTAGAAAAGCATTACTTTTTAGAACAGGTATGGGATTTTTTATGTGTAAATCCAGAATGCTCAAAATTATGGACCTTGCTCATTGGGGCTGATTTTCTAAAGGGGGAAGTAGCAACAATTTGCCAGAAATCCCATCTGCAGGGACATCGCCAATAACCAACAGGTGCAGAGGACAATTCGCTAGCGAAAGAGACTGTCGCTAGCGTAAATTAGCACGTCAGATGACTTTTCGCTCAGGTGAACGGTAGTGATGGGCAAAACTCCCGCATTTCGCGTCGCCGAAAAATTTGCGAATTTCCAGAGAAATTCGCGAATTGGCGAAAAATTCACTAAACGAGTCGCGCGTCGTTTTTTACGCGCGTCGCGTCGTTTTCGGCGAGTTGCGTCAAAAACGACGCGTGACTCGTTTTTGTAGGCAAATTTTTTGGCGGCAAATTTTTGCTGCCGTTTCGCGAATTTATTTATCGTGGGAATTCAGTCATTACAGTGTGAATTTTGAGCGTTACCTCTTTCGCCAGAGTTTCCTTTGCCCATTAAGACCAGGCAAACTGATAAAAGAAAGTTGCATCCTCCTCAATCTTATGTTAGTGACATCATATGCTGTATGCCTCTTTAATCTTTATTTTGCCACCTTCGACATTTGTACTAATAAGTGGCATTTGCACCAACATCTCTAATAAAGACACATACACATCCTATATATACCGGCCCTAAATCAACCTGAGAAGCAACTTCGCATTTGAGTGAGTTAGCGTAGTGGTAACGAATTTAAGCCTGACCAAGTGTGGCGCCCTCTCGTGAATTTGCCCCATTGACCCAATTTTAAGCAAATCATTCTCAACATGATCTCCTTTTTTCCTCTGTAATAGTACTCTGTACTTGAGGGTAACTAAGGTGGCATTAATCCATATTGGTGGCAAAACAATCCTATTGGGTTTATTTAATGTTTAAATGATTTTTCAGAATAAGGTAGAATACAAATTACAGAAACATCCCATATCTGGAAAACCCCCATATTCTAAGCATACTAGATAATACATCTTATACCTGTACTTCATGGCATATTTTTAGCCTTAATTTTTATAAACATAAGAATCTACCAGAGACAGTATTTGTATCATATTAACTCAAGATACCTATTGAGAAAATAAAAGTCTGATGCTGGTTGTCAGCTTATGGTTTGAGGTTATTGAATTAGCAATAATACTTATGTCTAAATTAACTAATTGAATTTCAAACTTGCTCTGTCTCTGACAGACCTCCATCGTTCATATACAAGTTATGGAATGCTAAATGAGTACAGCAAGATCTACTGCAGCATATAAAATACATGATTATTGAGATCAGGACTGTTTATAGTATGTTCAGATAAGTTTAGACAATTAAAAAAAATAATATTAAACTTTTAATTAAAGTTTTATATGCCAAGGAGTAAAATTAATTATAGTTTTTAAGTAAACATGCTATGTCATCAGTTGTTATCAAGAGCTAATGATAACGAGCTGTCCATTTAACAAATGTACACATTATGCAAAAGAAATAAGTATAAAATTAATGGGATTCCTTATCCAGAAACCCAATATCCAAACTATAGAAATAATTTAACTTTTAGAGATGTATTTGCAGAGATATGTGAACAAGTTACCTTCTTTTCAAAAAGATATAGGTGTTGCTATGAAATCTGTGAAAAGGATTGGGAAGAGGGAGATATTTTAATTATGGATGATGTCATCTTCCCATATAATTAGAGTTCACAAGCTGTGACTGTGCTTAATTAGGTAATTCTTAGAAGCAGACACACAAATAAAGCCCAATGGAAAAAAAACATTATCTTAGAGGGTATTGTGTTAATCATATAGAAACTATTTTTGACTTGAGTAAGAGTTTTATCTCATATTTATATATCTCATAAATGAGTATGGGGACACTAATTTGCCCCAAGCTATGTAAAGGTATTTTACCTGAAAATTTCCATGAAGTTACTCAATAAAAACAATGCAATATACAGGTATACAATCACTTATCCAGAAGGCTCCGAATTACAGAATTGCTATCTCCTATAGACTTAATTTCAAGCAATTAATTCAGGTTTTAAATGATTTCCTTTTTCTCTAAAACAATAAAACAATTGATCCAAACTAAACTGCATGAATCCATACTGGTGGCAAAACAATCCTATTGGGTTTATATAATATTAAAATTATTTTATAGTAGATTTAAAGGGATGGGAAAAATGCATCAGTTAATAGTGCTGCTCCAGCAGAATTCTGCATTGAAATCCATTTCTCAAAAGAGCAAACAGATTTTTTTTAGATTTCATTTTGAAATCTGACATGGGGCTAGACATATTGTCAATTTCCCAGCTGCCCCGAGTCATGTGACTTGTGTTCTGATAAACTTCAATAATTCTTTACTGATGTACTGGAAGTTGGAGTTGTTCTTTTTTTTTTTTATTCATTTCATGTGTGCATTGAAGAGGACACCTGGGGGGGGGGGGCACAGCTAGTGTCCCCAGAGAGAATGTACAGGGGTATAAAATGTGATATATATCCCTAGCAAATGAGAATGCGAAGGTGCAATGACCTTGAAACATTGTTTTGTGATTAAGGGATAATGATCTACAATATAAGGAATATTTGGGAGACTGGAAGCCAGGGCCGGATCTCTTCAAGTGTCGCCCCACCAGATGCTTTGCGCCTACAACCCCTCCTGTGGCTGTGTGGTCCTGCTCTGTGCGCAAACAACTGCACTCAAATACCGGGGGGTGCGCGTGGTCCTAGCACTGGCCCTGTGCGGTTTTAAATACCGGAGCACTCAGTGCTTATTAGGATGTGGCAGGGCGGCATGCCATCCCTAAAATTAATGGGAACTGAAAGGGGAATACTGTATTGAGACCCTTTTGAGACTGTACTTACATTGTTAAAATGATTCTCTGTGACATGTCTTGATATACTGTGGCCTGCATTACATACTTTCAGGAACATTTGTTTCTAGGTATCAAAAATGTATATTGCATTCAGGCAAGACATCCAATTCCGATAAGACTAGATGTCTAACAAAATGAATGGAATTGAAAATAATTTACAAACATATGCTTTCGATGTAAAGGTCAGTACCAACAGCCTAAAGGAATAAAATGACCTTTTTATAACATGTTTTTTTTTAACAAATATTCTATGACATCTGTTGCTATCAACATCAAGGACTAATGATGAAGTAGATGTCTAGATAAAAACGGCCATTTAACAAATAAATGACCATGTCATGTAGGGTATTGCTATATGTTATGGTATTTACAGCACATTACGCTGGCACATGTGCATTTTTTATACTTATGTCTCATTATGCCCCTTTTTCAACAGTGGTTCGCTAGCTAGGAATTGTGCTGTACATACTTTTTTTCTATTTTTTTTTAAATTAATATATATGTGGTGTATTGCATGAAACAGGGCAACATTTAAAAATTAAACTAAAACCATATTCAAATTTCTGGCCCTAAAGACAACTTAAAGTCACACAAATGAGTAGTTATTTTACACTGCTTTCGGTGGAAGTTGCTCAAATAAAAAGGGTGTTACAAATGACAACATTTTTATGCTGTTTTTTTTACATAATGATATCTGGCAATGTGTGTCAAATTATTCTACTGTTTTTTACACCACATAATAAATGTGCCTCCTAGGTGTCCATTACTATTGGAAGGTGTTTCATGTTTTGTCAATCCATTGTGGCTGCTGGTTTTACTTACAGAAAAGCAATATGTGGGTTACGCATGGTTTTACTGCTAATTGGGTAGGTTTGGGTTGCAAATGTGGTTGGCCATTGCTGGCTTGGGTTTGGCTCCTCTGCTTCCAAAGATTCCCTGTCTTGGAACCAGAGATGTGCACAGAAGTAATGTACAGAGTGAGAAGATGCAGGTACAGGTTTGGCGCAGGATTAGATGCATGTTACACTGTGCAATGTTAAGAAAGTGAAGGATTGTAATCTCGGTTTGAGGACTCCCAACAGGCCTTATATGATCAAGCACTTTCCTATTCCATGTTCCATATTCCAAAGATGTGTCTTTGTCTTCTACAACAGGACTCCGTTTAAGGGTTTTATCACAAAAATATTTCAGAAATTGTAATTTGGAGGTAGTATGAAAGCAGATAAAAGCAGATACACCAAATGGCCAACAGACTGATTTAAACACAAAGCAATAATAGAAACAACACATGTAGGGGGTTATTTACTAAAATTAGAATTTTTCTGATATTTCTTTTGGGCAAAAACACAATTTTTTGAGTACATTTGTTTTTCGAGATTTATTATATCCTGATATTGCAAAAATCCTGAATCCGGCATCTCAAACCTGTCAAGGTCATGTAATTCAATGGCAGATGTCCCTATGCCAATTTGAAGATACCATGGCCTGTGCTAGGTGTAACAAGATAATCTGAAAAATTCTGTTTTCACCAAAACAAAATGTAAAAAATCAAGCAATTTGGGAGAAAAGTCTTTCTGTGATCCCATTTATTCAAGTTATTTTAATCATAAATAAGGTAAAAATATGGATGGGATTGTGGTCAAGCTTTGTTTAATAAAAAAATGAGATGAATTCTGATTTTAGTAAATAACCCCCTTAATATTTTTGCTCCACAAATGCTTTGGAGACAAGCCTAAAGGCTAATTCCATGACTGGCAGTCTTTCACAATTACTTAAAGGGATTCTGTCATGGGGAAAAAATATTTTTTCAAAATGTACCAGTTAATAGTGCTGCTCCAGAAGAATTTTGCACTGAAATCCATTTCTCAAAAGAGAAAACCGATTTTTTTATATTTAATTTTGAAATCTGACATGGGGCTAGACATTTTGTCAATTTTCCAGCTGCCCCAAGTCATGTGACTTGTGCTCTGATAAACTTTAATCACTCTACTGCTGTACTGCAAGTTGGAGTGATATCACCCCCTCCCTTTCCCCCACCCAGCAGCCTAACAAAAGAACAATGGGAAGGTAACCAGATAACAGCTGCCTAGTAGATCTAACAACAGCACTCGATAGTAAAACCCATGTCCCACTGCGTACTGTTCAGTTACATTGAGAAAGAAAAACAACAGCCTGACAGAAAGCAGTTCCCTCTTAAAGTGCTGGCACAAGTCACATGACCAGGGGCAGCTGGGAAATTGACAAAATTTCTAGCCCCATGTCAGATATAAAAAAATCTGTTTGGTCTTTTGAGAAATGGATTTCAGTGCAGAAGTCTACTGGAAATCATTATTGTTAATCTTATACATCAGTTGTGCAGTTCAACACATTATTAGTGATTGCTTCTAAACCATTTTTTTGTGCTCCCTTGGAGAGAACTTCCATGACAAGGATCATAGTCTTTTAGTTTGGATGTATATTGTGGTCTTCAGAAACCACTTTTCCAAAAGACAATGCAGATTTGAAAAAAAAGCTATTTGCAAGCATTTTCCATTAAAAAATGTATATGCAATGCAAAACAGATTGCACGAGAGTAGAATCTCAGGGAGAACAATTACTTTTATGCATCTTGATTTTGATAATTTTCTATAGGAACTGTGAAGTGTTAGTCTACAGGTTAAATTAATGACAGAAGTAATCTGAAATATGTATATTCTGCCTCTTAAATTGGCGTATGGGAAAGTGAATGTGGCTAAGGCAAGAGCAGTCATTGGTGGGAATATAATAAAAGTAATAAATGGAACAAATATTCAAAATGCAACATTATTCCTCTCGACTAACAATTCTAACTTCACACAAATTTTATGTAGCTTAGTGAACCCAAAATATATTTAGGAACCTTTTTCACCAGAGTGCATTGTATAGTTTATACCAGAACATGGTGTTTGTAATAAACTTAATAGAAATTAAAAAACATTTATGTGTCTAAAGAATATACAACTTTTATGTAGGCCTTAGTGTGCAATGTACAATGTGTAATCACTGTTGAATGAAGACTATTACACTGCAGCATACAAACAATTTTTATTTGTGCAATTGTTTTCTGCTTCAGAAAACAAGTCTGACCTGAAAGCCAAAAACCAGAAAAAATTTTTTTTTACTATAAAATCCATTTTTTGTGAAAAAAAAGAAAACTCAAATATTGTGTTATTTAATATACCCCAAGAATGGAAAAAGTCTGAATCTTAAAATCTGGCATCTCAGAGCTGCCGATATATATAATATAAATCAGTGGGAAAACTCCCAAAGATATCTTGATCTGCTCTGGGATTCATGCAATAATTCAAAGATTTTGTGGTTTTCGTGCTGAAAATTAGAAAATTTTGTATGATCCAAATTTTTGGGAAAATGTTGCTAAATAAGGGGAAAAAACCAGTGTGGATTTGGTTGTATTCTTTTTCAGTAAATAATGAGATAAATTCAGACCTTGATAAATGGGCCTCTTAAGTGTTCAATAACCATTATTTATGCCCATAACACAGGCACAGTCCTGAATTAAATTAGATCACCCTGCTAAAAAGCCAATTACCTACACTAAGCAAAATGACTATGTGCAATAATCCAGAACAACCAGAGACTTCTGTCATTATTCTACCTTCACACAACTGATAACTGATTAGATAAGTGCTTCTGCACTGGGGCAAATATGTCTAGTGCTGATGAACAAGCCTAATTTTTTTTAAAGAATGCTTTTTATTGAGTTTTATAACAAGCAAAATAATATAAGGAAGAAAGAAAGAAAGAAGAGAAGAGAGTTGATTGGAGGCTGTTGGTGCTATAACAGTGACGTTGCAGGAGAGTTGAGCCAAGGAGACCAGATATTGTGGAATTTCCCCGGACATCCTCTTGCCAAGTAGGTAAGCTTGTATAGTTCTAGCTGTGAGTTTATCAATGTAATCCATTTGGGTAAAGTTGGAGGGGACGGGCCCATCCAGTGCAATGCAATACTTTTCTTCCTATAAAACAAGAGGAGTCTCATTAAATTCCTAGTATTTGTTCTGGGTACTGTTGAGTCCAGGAGGCCAAGCAATCATGTAGTTGGGTTAAGTATTTGCGGTAGATCCAGTTCCGTGCCCAAAAAGTGTATAATTGTTGGCAGTATCGTTGCACTACCGTGCAGTTCCACATTAAGTGTATAAAATCAGCTATCTGTGCTGTACATCTCGGGCAATACAAAGAGTCTTGTTTACCCATTGCCTGCAGTTTTTGTGGCATAAGATATGTTTGATGAATAATTTAGAATTGTATGAGTTTGTCTCTAGTGCTAACTAATGGTATGTAAAGATTGTCTATGATCGCCTCCCAATCTTCAGGGTCTACCTGAATCCCTCCTGCTTCCCATTTAAGCTTAACCCTGGGTCTTGGATCATACTTCCTAGACATTAATAGTTTATAGGTACTGGAAAGGAGTTTACTCTTAGTTGGTTGGGCTATGAGATTTTCTAGATGTGAGTACTGAGCCTGTGGTGGGTCTGGGAATTCTGCTAAGCAAAGGTGCGTTATTTGCATATATCTGAATTCGGACAAGTCAGGCTGGGAAGTGGCCTGCTGGAGGAGTGGGCGCTTGCACATTTCCCCATTTGGGTACAGGTGCTTGATACGTTTTACCCCTAGTTTGGCCCATGTTCACTCTTCTGGAAAGGCTGCAAAGTGCAGCAAATTGCTGTTTCCCCATAAAGGCATATCTGGAGTTATGTCTCCTGTTCTTTTGGTTAGCTGTACCATATTATCCCATAACCGCTTAGTAGCATCTAGCACTGGTGGCAGTGGGCTCAAATCTTTCCTGCTTCTATATAGGGCATTACTTAAGCTTTCCTCTGGGGTGAAGTAAAGGGCTTCTTATACTGACGCTGGATTTTCGGCATCAAAGATTTTCCAGTTGGCCACAGAACAAGCCTAATTTTACTTTATGAAATAAATGTAATTAATTTATAAAAGAATTATACACTTGTCAGCTAAATTAGCCCACTCCACACACACAAAACAAACATAAATGCCTCAATACATGGGATATCATAGGAATTCTCTCAATGAACCACAAGATTAATATTCTTCAATTAAGCCACCAAAAGTTAAGGGTCCTTTCATTAAGAAATTCACAATAAAATCCTGGTCAGGAAGCATCATTAAACAGAACTATTTATCAACATGGATCAGTTATAATCTACTAGAGCTACAGTATGATTTGTCCAGAAAGACCCCTTGAGAATGTCTGTAGATGGGTGGGGGGGCAATCATGCATGTCGGAACCAGGGGATGGTCCTGGTGCAATAAAATGGTTGGTGGAGGCAAGAAGCAGTTGTGACAGAGTCCCAACTGTGTACTCAAAGCCTTTAAAGGTGTTGCCTGTTGTAGTTCTGCTATGAGATCTTACATGAAATTGATACAATTGATTAATCTTCCCTTGGTACAAAAATAAATAAATAACTGAAGGTTGTTGTTGCCTGTTTGAATCAAACAGCAATAAACCAATGTTCTAAATAAGACATGTGAACACAGTGAAACATGCTAATACATAAGGAGACCCCCTACACCAATATCTCGAATAAAAAATATTAAAATATAAATGTACTTCAAAGAAGGATTGGCCCTTCAGCTTTTCAGCATCATCCATTGATCCCAAGCAAAGCTGGGGATCTTTAACCAGCAGCTACAAACCCCCACTTAGGGGCAGATTCACTAAAGGGCGAAGTGACTAATGCTAGCAAAAATTTGCCAGCGTGATGTCATTTTGTTACTTTGCCGATTTACTAACGAGCGCAGGTGCCACTTCGCTAGTGGAGGTGATGTAGGCTACCGTTGCCTCGTACTCTAACGCCAGGTGAGTTTTCGCTCTGGTTAATGGACGCAACAACGCAAATTCAATAAGATTCAGATTTTACTGAACGTTACCTCTTTTGCCGGACTTGCCTTCACCAGCTCTGACCTGGCAAAGTGCATTGGAGTGCATAGAACTTACTCAATCTTCAGTTACTTACATCATGATTTTTAAAGTACAAAAAACGCTGGCATCTTTTCAATTTTTCAGGGTGTTAGGCATGTCTAATTATCAGTGTAAATGTAATGTATTAGATGCACCATTTAACATAAATAGCTGTATCCCACTTTAAATTGCCCGCCATTTGCAAATTAGCCTGAGCGCAAGATCTCTAGCGAAGTTGCGCTCGGTATAATTAAACACTAGCGCAGCTTCAATTTGATTTGCTCGCTCTGCCGAAGTAACGCTAGAGAAAATTCGCTAACGTCTGGCACCCTGGACGCAATTTTGCACTTTAGTGAATTAACGTTGTCCGAGCTAATTTTTGCCTGGCAAAGTGTTGCGATGGCTTCACTCTTTAGTGAATTTACCCCATAATTGTTATCCAAAACTGAGGGTTCAAACTAAATTTATCAGCAGGAAATGATAATCATGTTCATGCTTATTAACGCATTAAAGTATTTCAATAATATTTATTTTCTTCTTACTGCTGAAAAATTAAGCAATATTCGGAAACATATTAGAGATCATCCATGAGCCATGGGGTTGTGAGTTAGAGTTTACTATTTGATAAAATTCCCGTAGGATTGAATAGAATGTGTTTAAGTTTTTTACATCTTGGAAATCTGACCCTATATGTACACATATCACACTCTCTCAACTTGAAGCTCTAAAGTTTTAATTGCGGAAGTGTTTATAGCAGAATTGTCTCATAACTCCGGAAGAGGTCTAGAGGGTATACAGCACTTGTTTTTTTTTTGTTTTCTGTTTGTATGGTGTGTGTTAGACTGAGCAATTATGATTTCTTCTCTTAGATCTAGAGAGAAAAATGTCACTGGGTTAACTTTATATTTTCAAAATGGCACATGCAGCATATATCAACATGATTAATAGCATAGTTTGGTATAACATGCCATGCATTTCATAGAAAATTGAAGTCAAGGTGGAAACTTATATTGAATATGAGTTCAAAGCTGTCACCTGGTGTGTTGGAGGGATAGATGAGATCACTTTTGATGACAGTCTGATATACCTTCTGACGACACCTTTTTTTTAGATCCTAAGGTAAAAGATAGTAATTAGTTAAGAAAATGTGTTTCACGAGTAGACTGCAACTATGTTAAATTAAGAGGGCTGTACAGGTTAGTTACCGTTAGTAGTTAATGTCATTCATAGCATATGTCATTCGTTTAAATCTCCAGCAGCCTGCATATTTTTTGAAAAAGATTACATGAAGACAAATGCTATAACATTAACAGTGTATAATATTTTTTAACAATATTATTATTTTTGCTCAGGCAATCTTTGCAACAAAGTACTGTGTTTTAGATTTTTTCTTGAGTAGATGTTATTTTCTATTATAAAGGCAGTGATTGTCCACATGAAATGGTTAAAGGAGACTTTATACTCACATCTTCAGCATTCATTAATACATTAAATACAATCAAACCCAAAGCCCATCAGTCAATAGCTTGGCTGTGTGTCTCTCCCATGATGATTTCATTTTCAGGAGACATAAAATGTGATGTCCCCACAGGTCAAAAAATTTTTCATAAATACAAAAACTTTAATTTTATTTAATAAAATGGTAGGGTGGGGTACATAGGTTTTTAAAATGTTTACACATGCTTGTTTTTTAAAATGTTTACACGTTTTTGTATTTATGAAAATTTTTTTTACACATGGTTGTATTTATAAATTGGATCTTGCTTTGTCTGATCCTAGAATATAGGTGGTATGACTAAAGGATTTTTGAAGATGGTAACAAAAGCCAATGAAACACTCACGTTTCACTAACAAGGGAATGGACACTAATTAATTGATTTGAGAGGTGGAGCCATGTCTAGTATTAAAAGTGTGTTCTTGTTTGCATGAAATTCACTTGAAAAAGGATCCATGCTGGTCCGAAACATGTTGTGATACAATAAAGTTTTTTTGCCTGCTCATTTTGTGTGCTCCATCCAACTGCAATTCGAAAGATATACACAAAGGTCTGCTGGTGTGGCCTAATATGGAATGTGAGCACTTGATACAGGAGGAAGCATTGAACTAAATCAAGTAATATTGTCCAGATAACAGATCCCATACCTGTATATGATACAGAATGGCTGTTTCAGTATACAAGTCCTTTTGCACCAATTGGGCCAGGTGTTTAAAATATTTACATACTATTGAGTAAAAGTACGGTAAAGATAGCAAATATGTGTCATTATTGTTTGTGTCTGTGCTGTGGTTAATGTAACCCCTAATTAAACATAAAATATTTATGTTTTAGAATACTCCTTGATAGTTTTAACACAAATGTGTCTCCCAAACATATTTTCTACAGTAATTTCATCTTAGTGTGCAGTAATTGTGATATAATTGTCAGCTGAATGAGAAAGCTTAGTGTGTTTTGTCTAACGCAGATGAATTTACAGGAGTATAATGAATTTAATATTTGCTTCCTTTTTCCTTCCTTGAAAGGATATTCAATACCCTATTATTTTCCAAGGCTTTTGTGTATATATTCAAAAGTTCCCTGATATGATCCAAGTAGTTTGATTTATAAAAAAGGTTAATTTACAAGAGCTTTATGTAGAAGCCTGATGTTTTTCAATGAAATGTTACAGAATATTCTACTTTTAACACCGTATTTTAAGAAAAATACCCTCAAGCAATGGAAATTTACAAACAGTATTAAACTGTTAACATATATGCAAATATTCATTCTGACACTGATTGCCATGAAATGTATTAAAAAGATTTTATTCAATTACATAAATAACTGAAGTTAGTAGAATTCAACAGGATTATCCTGTATGCACTAACAAGAAAAATTAAAAGAGATTATTATGCGTATACTCACAGATCTGTGTAAAAATGAAATCATTCATTTAATTAGCTATGATCACCGCAGGCTTTTTGAGCATATATGCGCATTAATAGCTACTTAATTTCACAATAACATTATTTCTGCTCCATATAAAGACACATTTTTTACTCAATGGATATACACTTGCTTTTCATTAATCTTTCAAGAATTCTATTTATAGGGGTGAGAGGACTGATTTACCATCATTACTAAAATCCTAAAATGCAAGAATTGGAATCCCATCTAGAAGGTTAAAGACAGATAAATAGATATAGATGATATATAGATGATAGATAGCTACCTGCCTCTGTATATAAACCTGTACCAGTATCTATAAATAGATACAAGTAGGGGACAGGGGTATAACTGCAAAATAAGCAGACCCTGTGGCTGCAGGGGATGCACAGGAGATATAGAAGTCCCATAAGATCCTAATTCATATACAATTTCAAAAACAGTTCAACCTGTAGACATTTTGGGGGCCTTAAAAATAATTTTCTGTGGGCTCAGCAATATCTAGTTATACCAAAAGCTCTGACTTATGGGAGGGCTTTCCATTTTAAGCATATAATTGAAGTTTTTGAAAATGACTTCTTTTTTTCCTCTATAATAATAAAACAGTACCTTGTACTTGATCCTAAAATATACTTAATTCTTGCTATAGGCAACACAATGCTATTGAATTTAATGTTTCAATTATTTTTTTAGTAGAATTAAGATATAATTAAGATAGAGGGATCCATATTACTGAAAGACCCATTATTTTTGGAAAACCACCAGTTTCTGAGCATTCTTAATAACAGGTCCCATACACAGGCTTTATGCACAGACTAGGCCTCTGTGATCTGCATTCTCCTGTAATGACACCCTCCGGTGATCTGCTATAAAATATTAATAATCATTAGTTAGTCTCCCAAACAGCAAATACTGTAGCTCTACAAAGAGCTATGTTGTTTCTGGTGCAGTTGTAAATTCTTTATTGCATATAAGATACACACAAACTGTACTGTTTTCACAATAGTATTTTTACTGCACGCATAGTCATTATTAGAGGTATGTGAAACTAGGCCATACAGTTCTGACTGGCTAAGGCCCCCACTCGTCTTTTGAAAAAAGCAGAGCATTAACATGTTTTTTAATGTATTCGTGTTTTAAAAATGTGTATTTATAATTTGCAATTTGGAGCAATTTTATTGTGTGGGCATTTGATTTCCACATGGAAAAAGCTCTAGCATTGCTTTATAACTTCAAACCATATTCTGCATCGTTCATGGAAAATGGCAATTTACTTGATGTAACCATAGCAATACCAATTAAAGATTAATCAAGTCATAGCTAAAGGCAGGTATAGCGATGCAGCAGAATCTAAAACTGCTAGCCGTAGCAGAGCTTTGAATAGCAAACAAAAGGCCTACAGATTCAGAATTCAAGAATGTAAAAAATCAAGATGATTCACAACAAATTTATATGTATGTATGTATTAATAACAAATCTTATTATACAAGGATATATGGACATGTATGAACAAAACTGATGTTCCTGATTAATAAAATATATTGATATTTTATCTCACATAATTACTGAAATTTAGGTTGATCTAAAAGAATGAGAGAAATGCACATTCAGCTAAAATGATAGTCAAGTAGCAGGTGGACAGAAGTGACATCTAGGGGCAAATTTACTATTATTCCCCAAAAATAATTCGTTTCTATTTATTATTCGATTAGCATTCGATTTTCGAATGTTAATCAAATAGTTTTTATTATAACTTTTATTCGATATTCGATCATTCGACGATTGAATACAAATCTATTCGATCAGTCGAATAAATCATTCGACTGAACGAAGAAATCATTTGATCATTCGTACGATTGGAACGATCGAAGACTGGAACCATCAGGACTATAGGAGTGCTCCCATAGGCTTCTATTGCAATTTGGTAGGTCCAATCTACCGAAGTAGGCAATCGAATAAACTTAAAAATTAAAATCCTTCGCTGGCCGAATGATCGAATATTCGTCCATTCGACTCTATTCGAATGTATTCGATCGTTCGTCCATACCCTATTCGATGATCGAATATGCCAAAATTCACATATTTGACCAAACGAAGAAATCCTACGTTTGAAATTCGATCGAACTTCGAATCCTTCACGTGAATATAGTAAATTGGCCCCCTAGTGTGTAAGCTCTTGACAAAGACATTTTTGGCAAATGCTTGCTTTACATTAATGTGGATCCATGAGTCAAATGCAAAGCAATATTCACAGTATTTATGTAAAGAACAAGAGTATTGTTGCATCTTTGGATTTTGTAACAGTTTTAGTGAGTTGAATATGTATACTGGTACTGTGCTTTAAAAAAAATACCAGCCTGCAGTAAAAGACTAAATAGGTTATGAGCCACTGGCCATACTGTGGCATGGAATGGATCATATTTGTATGCTAGGCAGAAAAGTGGTTAGGTTCCGGAACATTTAAGTCTTTTAATATGAACATGTGTTAGTTCTCAAATCCTAAATTCTAGAGATGCACCAAATCCACTATTTTGCAATTCGGTCTAATCCCCAATCTTTCCTGAAGGATTTGACCAGAACCAAATCTGAACCCTAATTTGCATATACAATGTTAGGCAAGGAAGGCATCAAAAGAACAATATGCAGCAAATTTCCTTGTTTTTGTAAAGAAATGTCATGCTATTTTAAGAATTCAGATTTGGTCAGGCACTTGAATCATTCTGAATCTGAATACCCTTGAAAAAGGTTGAATCCTGAACCGAATACTGCATTCTGTGCATCCCTAATGGTTATATGTATTAGGGGTACCAGCCCTACAAAAATGTACTACCAGTCCCATGATGATGTACAGTACTATGAAAGGTGCTTAACTGTACAAACACAATTACCCCTAGAAATATAATACAGAAAGACTACATAGACAGACCCATGTGTCTGTCTGTCTATCTATCTATCTGACAGTCATTTAACTATCTCATCTAGCTATAAATTTGCTTGAGTGAGAATTAAGTTGCAGAGGCAAATTCACTACAGCGTTAAGCGTCTAACACTAGCGCTAATTCACCAGCGTGACGTCATTTCAACAGTGTCCCTGGTGAAAATTCACTAGCGAAGTAGATAGACTGGCGCAACTTCACACCCTTACGCCCGGCGAAGTTGTGCACTGATGAAGGGATGTAACTAGGCTAATTCACTAAGATTCCTATTTTGATGAACGTTACCTCTTGCGCTAGACTTTACTTCACCAGGTCAGACCTGGCGAAGTTCAATACAATAGATTGGAGTTTGTAAAAAAAACTTGAAAGTCCAAAAAAACACTGGCTTCTTACTTTTTTTTAGGTTGAAAATAGCATTATTTTTTCTTCTCACCTACATTTCCTAATATATGGCAACTCAACTATACAGGGAACACATGTTTATGGCAATAGGACAACTTTATTTTATTTGTTAAAGGTTTCCTGGGCTTGTGTAGTGTAATTTAGTGGCTGTAACATATACTTTAACTTTGCACCGTATGCAAATTAGGCATCACTAGCGTAAATGCACTTTGTCTAACGAAGTTAGGTAGCGCAACTTCGCTACTTTTCGCCTCTCTGAGCGCAAATTCACATTTTAGTGAATTAGTGGTGGACTGGCGAAAATTCGCCTGGTGAAGTACGGCAAAGGCATTGCTATCGCATTTTCGCCGCTTAGTGAATTTGCCCCTAAATGTTTTCACATAAGCAGTTAAATGTAATGGTCTGGTTAATTATCTATTACTAATATATCACTTACTGCCAACATGGCTGAAATTACGTGATAATTCCAACATTCCTATATTAAATATATGGTTATATTATTAATATTATCATTAACCATAAAAATAATTAGAAAAGTATCGTTGTGTTGCTTACGGGTTTGTCCATTAAGGTACATCTGAATTAAATTTTTTCCATTTTTATTTTTGAATTGTTTCTTTGTGAGTTTGTGAACCCATCCACAAGCAAAATAAATATTGGCTGTTTCAAGGAAAAGTTTTGTGCAAACAAATTCCCTACATATATAATACAATAACCATGCAATTAAAACCATCAATTTAATAATTGTCTAATATAAATATTGGATTGGGAAATGCAAACTTTTTCTGATGAGTACCTTTATTACATACCAGTGGCTCCCTTATATTTATTAGTGATGTCCCACCTATCACTCTTGATGCATTGTATAACATTTTTCTTCCTTCCATGTCTGAATCCTGCACTTGTGTGCAAGCATATGCTCAACTATCTTCCTTTATTTTTTACACACCTATAGACCATTTAGTTAGTCCACGTACCATTAGGCTCAAATTCTGGGATCATTTGGATTGTTTTAGAGGTCCACTTACTTATTGGCCATTTTTGCCACACAAAGCAGTATATTTTATTAGTAATAGCAATATATGCCATGAAATATGTATGCACAATGTACATTTTGGGGTCTCTAGATGCCAAATAGTTTTCTTGATCCTATGCATACTAGGCATCAAACTGTAGCTTTGCCCAACATAAAATGGAGTAAGTGTGTTGTCTTTTCAACTTGGTAGTTTGGAGCAGAAAGACAATGGTCAATATTGGATTCATTGTGTACAATTTGTATGCACTAATGTTATTTTGGTGTGTCTAAATGCCCAACTTTGGGCCAGTTTCACTTCAGTGAGAAAAGGGTTTATCAAGTGACAACTCATAGACAAGATTCAATTTGAGATGCAATTCAATTCAGCAAAAAGTATCTCACGGTTTATCATGTGAAAACTCCATTGAAGTCTATGGGAAAAAAAACTGGAACTGAATTTGGAGAAAAGTCTTTTCTCTTCTAATTTAATCTTGTCCATGGCATTTCACGTGCTAAATTTCACTGAATTTAATCTGGCATGTGTTTGTTGATCCTATGCGTACTAGGCATCAAATGGTTTGGCGGACTACTGAAACTCATATCTAGAAAAAAAATTCTTGGTACCTAATGGGGCTTTCCAAAAAAGTTGGATTTTCATAAAAAAAATATTTTTTTGGTATATATATCCCTATAAAAAATATTTTTCTTTTTTCAGTAGTTCTGAATCCTATTTCAAAAGTGGAAAAGAGTGAACTAAGTGCAAAATAAAAGCTAGGCACAGACAGATCTGCATGAACATGATTAGGAGCTAGTGTGCACACACTGGTAACTCAGTAAAGCAATAAACAACAAGGCCAAAACTCTAATATCTATAGCTTCCAGGTGCTTATAGCCTAGACTCACAAAAAGGTGACTGTCATGGACATCCACAGCAAAATTTCCAGGGGGAGCAAGGGCATCAAGCAAATGCAACAAAGCCTCTATACAGGTGTTAAGG
>CM044439.1:80804728-80848182 GCA_024363595.1 Xenopus borealis
GAAAAAAATATAAAAATATAGGAAGGCCGGTATTTTTTTCAAGAAAAGGTGGCAACCCTAGCTGTGATACCCCTCCCTGGGAATATCTTTGATCCACAATCACGAGGCTGAGAGGTTTATTGGCAGAACACTGTACCTTTAACTAACATGCATATATACAGTATACCAGCCAGGAGAAACGTTTCTTCAGAGTCCTGAGAAGAACTCCCTTTGGCTTTCCGTGCCCTGAGAAGAGCACACTTTGCTCTTTACAGCCCTGACAAGGACTCCCTTTACTTCTGCACCCTAAATAGAGTGTGCTTTACTAGCACTGGGGTTCCCCACTCCTTTTCTCACACAGTAATATATGGGACCTTGCAGCAGCTTTCTCTCACTCTCCCTGCTCCTCTCTCCCAGCACTTCCTCTGCAGCATTTCCTGTCAGCTCACAGTGGTGGGACCATTCCCCCTCCTCCCTGCACAGTAACAATGCAGAGGGAGGGACAGGCATTCACACACACAGCCTCCCTACACACAACACAAAAAAAGGTGATATTATTTGAGAAGAAAAGTTCCATCCTTATTCCACAGTATTGTTAGTCACAGGGGTCCAGGTTCAATAACCATCAGGTACTCGGGATCTCTTCTAATCTATCCTTTGCTCTCTGTGTACTCATAATACAGTAACAGCAAAGCTCATGTGGCCACATCAGCAGTTTAAAAATGCCATACATCATTTTAAGCCTTTAATTTGCAATATATATAGTTAAATTGTATTGAATTCACTGATACACAGAACATTTAATTAATCACATTATATTGCCTGCTGTACCCAGAATAGGTTTAGAGCCAACAGTGCCACCTGAGTACACAATAAAACATACCATCTAATGCTTGGTGTAGCCTCAGATAGCCATCCCCCACCAGCACCTTGCTGCACACAAGCAGGTGCACACACAGTCTCATATACAAACACAAAATCACACACAATCATGCACAAACATACACACCCTCATACATACATGGATGCATTCAAGCTGTTATAGATATGAATATATGCTCACTGTTTTACAGACACAATCACATGCATGCACAACATAGTAAGATAGTTAGGCTGAAAAAAGACTCACGTCCATCAAGTTCAACCTTTTTTTTTTTTTAACTGCCTAAATGCTAGTTAAGACAAGCAGAGACATTTTCTAACACAGTTTCATTCTCACACACACAGATCATACGGGGGTAGGGTTTTTTTTTAATGAACGGTTTAGTTCTTCTTTAAACACCATTATGGGGATCTAGAGAATTTGTTTTTGTGCTGTTTAACTCCAAGGGTAGCCAATTCCCCCTTCTGCTTGCTCCTTCCTGTGGAGGCCTATGGTGAGTGGATAGACAGAAAAATGTGGGCTGGTAAAAAGCAATGACCTCAAACATTGAAGTATGAGTGTAAAATGTTTATTCAGTAAAAATACATCTCTATAAATTATAGGTCTTTTGTATTGCACCTAACATAGTTTATGACCAAATGCCTTTTAGTCAAGCCAAGTGTAATGCCTATTATTTTATGAAATAATAGTGGAGATCATGATTGGATGCCAACATCTCATTACTCAACATTCCACAATAATCTACAGTCCATTGCACTTGCATCACTTAAAACTAATGATATCCGATATATATGCTTCTATTAGTCTATGAGCAAGACTGTTCCAATCTAACTGCTCATTGAATTCTTGCAAATTTGCCCATTGTGCCTATTGTGTTTTACAGAGACAATGCATCACAGCTAGCCAGCATGTGGGGGTGCAGCATGGTATGTATTATCTGCCAGGTAAAGGAGTGAAATATTTGTTTTATTGTGTACAGTATTTGTCTACAATGTGACGTGCTGTGCAGATCTCTGTGACATCACCACACAGGCATAGGATCTGGCACCAAACTCGGAACTGAAGATGCCTGCTCAATGCTGATTGTAGGTCTTTAATATGAAGTTTCTGAGTGCGCTCTAGATTTACTACTTTTGCAGATTTATCCATTCTTGACTCCTTGCCTGTTTCTGACCATTCCTGATTTTTTTCCTGCCTCTACCACTGTCTGTTTTTCTGACTGACTCTGCCTGGTATTGGTTTTTGGCTGTTTCTCCTGTAGATTACTTCGACCTTGGTCCTGACAACCACTTACTGAGCCTTAATGGGCAACAAAAATGCTTTCCCCCCCACAAGGAATGATTGTTAATATCACAGCAAATAAAAAGCCAGTGCAGCATATTGCCTGCAATTATATTACAGTAGAACACCCATTTTACATTTTTCAGGGACCCAGAAAACAATATTGTAAAATGAAAATGTAAAATGAAGGAAATGTACTATGCACAATACAGTATATAGGTGTTATATAGCACAAAAAGTAATGTAAACTAAAGGAAAACTAAACTCAGGTTATATTAAATTGAGGTTTTACAAAAATTCTGCTAAAGTAAAAAAGGAAATCAGTTAACCAAAAATTCCCAAGGTAAAACTACAGATGGAAGCTAGCATGCATGTTTTTATATTTGGTTCCACAAGGCCCTCTGTTCTTCTGACACATGACACACTGAGAAACAAATAAAACTATAGTGTGAATCAAGTCTTTTCTGACTCCTAATAGAATATTTTACTTATGCAGGACTCATTTATTGCTTAGATGATTTGCTGTGTTTGAAAGGTAATTTTTATTTATTAATACTCTCTTGAATAACCTTGTAGCA
The DNA here is from genome assembly GCA_024363595.1 of Xenopus borealis. Classification (NCBI taxonomy): domain Eukaryota; kingdom Metazoa; phylum Chordata; class Amphibia; order Anura; family Pipidae; genus Xenopus; species Xenopus borealis. The sequence continues at coordinate 80,807,450 of CM044439.1, forward strand.
CACTACTGTACATAATAAACCTTTCAGATGGTCTTAGTTATTTTCTGTAAGGGGTAAATCTAAGTGATAAAAGAAATATTAAACTGTCAAGGCAGCAGCAATATAATTTTAAGCTTTGCAATACTTGCTGTTTTAAAATGAAAGAAATGTGACCATTTACATTAAATGATGTATCACAGGTAATAAAATCAAGCTTCAGTGCAAGTCATCTTGTACACTGAAGACCTAAAAGTATGTATGAAAACACAACACAGATAAAAGTTAATTATTTTTCCAGCTACACTGCTGGAAAGAAACTGCGGACATTCAAGGTTCTGAATAAATTCACATGTGGGAATGGTTAGGTATTCTAACAGTCTAGAAAGGAACTGATCTCTTGAGTGCAGCTAGGAGTTATGTCTCCTTACTGTAATGTCACTGAAAGATCTATTATTCATATTGTGAAAGCTGATGAAAAACCTGAAATTAAGAAATAGACTCCATTTTAAAAGGTTGAAAAAATATCACTATTTATAAAATATCTTTATCATAACTGTACCAAAATAAAAGATGAGGAGACCTATATTTATTTACTTAGTGGCTAAAATTAAGTTTTTAGATTCCATAATTACAGAAGTAGTACGGTATAGTCTTAGACAAACAGAAAACCTTACATCATCAAACATACATATGTTTGCAACGAATTTATGTGTGATATAGTGGAAAGCAGCAGTGTAAGAAAGAGACCAGAGAGGTAACATAGCAGTTTGGGTCAAAAAAATAAATAAACATCCATTAATTTGAATCAACTTGAACATGTTAAAGCTAAGAAGAAGAATCTACAGTGAAATAATGTGTAAGAGAGTTTATTAAATGTTCCCTGTATATACCTATAAGAATTGGGCTGTTGGGGCATGGTTCAGGAATATAGAGAACCTAGTAGGTATCGAGACTGATGCACAGTTTGAATAAATGTGTAAGACATAGATAACTTATCCAGAGTTTTGGGGCAATGCTCCTTCTAATCATGTGCTCATGTGCACAAATTACTGTATAAGGCCAGTATGCACAAAGCTTTGAGGAGCACACAAAGAATTTGGTTGAAAACACACCTGTGCACAAAGAAATATAATATCTGAACACCTGTTAAATAATATAAAATCATTTTTTGCGCACATGACAAAAACAATTAGATGGAATGGAGTTCCCAAAGTGATATGTGAACCAGTAACCTCTAATTACCACTCTGCATTACAGCACTCAAAAGTTAAAGAAATAATTTTACTGCTTAGATCCAACATTTCACACAAAAATAATAATGCCTGTGCAAACAAATAAATTCCTGTTTTATAAAGGGTGGGCAAGGAAAACTTTTAAAGTAGTGAGAGGAACTGAAGGTACAGTATTTGCATTTGTTTCAGTAAAAGTTGAATATTTGCTTTATACTGTATAGTCAACTCACTATTGTATGATGGTTGGGATTAGGTCCCCTGTGTCCACGTAATTATTTATGTATTACTGTATATTTGAGTGCATGTCACCACAACAACCTTGTCCATGCCTCCTTTTGAGTGTAATGAACTGTGGCATGCTACCCTGATTGACTGGATTTACTTCTGAATGCTTTAAAAAGGTCTTATGATCTGCAATGTGTTTTGTATTATCATTGTTCTTCAAAAAAAAAAAAAAAGAGGACAACCAAAATAAATGTGGTCAACATACACAAATCCTTATTGTATTACTTATTTTAACAGTCCTGCTTTGAAAAAAAAGTAACACTGACTAAATGAGGGAATGCTTTATGTTAATATATCAGTCATCCATAAGGATATGTTTAGTTATCTATTGCCCATTTTGTGGTTTAAGTGTAATACCATTATCACTACATTTAAGCTCTTTACAGCAGGGCATATATTTAATAAAACTCAAGTCATGCCAGTGTGAGATGCAAAGAAATTCTACACTGAACAAGTTCATAGACATTTGAGCTACTTATTTACAATATACATTTATGGATACACCTATGGCAACATCTAAGGGATCATTTTGAACTTTCTCTGGCCAAAAAATGGGTTCTCATTCCGGTTTGAAAAACAACAAGGGTAGTGCTCTGCTCTGCACCTTGCGCCAGAGGTGCAAAGAACAGTGCCTGTGGGCAAGGGCAGCCCAGTTAGTAAACATTTCAAGTGTAGGTTTATTTAAGGGGCCAAGTGGGGGAGTTTTGATAAAGCTATTGACACCTGAACAATCATGGTACTTCGTAAATGACCCTCCATTTAGGTATTCATCTAAACCGTTTTATACAGTCACTGTATAAAAAAGATAGTATACAGCTGACAGCAAGTAGATCCGTTATTGTTAGCTTTAGATTAAGAAAACAAGCTTCTCTTTGAATGGTTTGACATTCAGATGTGTAGCCTTAAAAATGCATAGTAACCCATAAATAATTTTCAATTAAATATGATCGTTTTAATTATAACAAAATCTATTTTTGGGGATCGTACAATAAGCTCTCTAAAGCTTTATTTGCCAAAGGTCCTTCCTGCTGACAAGAGAGCACCCATTCCAATTAGAAGAAAAGAGGTTCCGCCTAAATATCCGGAAGTGGTTTTTTTACAGATAGGAGCAGATAAAAAACCCTCAAATTCGACCATCTGAATAGTTAGGGAATAAAAATTCTTCGAATTTGAAGGATTTTTACCACTATTCGATTGGTCGAATGATTGAATAGCAAAAAAATTTTTTATTCGATCAAACTTTTGAATCCCAATTGGGCAGCATTGATCTTGCAAACTAGGCAGTTGAATAAAAATTTAAAGGGGAAGTACTTCGACTGTCGAATAGTCGAATATTCAAAAAGATTTTATTCGACATCATTTGATTCGATCGAATTTTCAAAATTCACTGGTCGAATTTGTAGTAAAAAAAACATTTGAAAATTCAATTAGAAAATTCATTCGAATTCAAAACGTTTTGAAAATTCGATCGAACTTCGAATCCTTCATGAGAATTTAGTAAATCTGCCCCTTAGAGTTGTGAATCAGTTGTACTGGCTGATACATTAGATGGCTTTAAGATGGGAATGGATGACTTTTTTAGCAAGTGAGGGAATATAGGGTCATGGAAGATAGCTCATAGTTGATCCAGGGACTAGTCAGATTGTCATCTTGGATTAACAGTGAAAAAAAGGAGGCATGCTTTCCAATAAAGGGCTTTTATGCATTTTTCCTGCATAGTCCTGGTGGATTATTTACACATTCCATGTAATATTACCATGTAACATGCCAACATTGCCAATAATTCAGACAGATTGTTGCTATTTATTTCACAGGTAGGTAATTTCCGCTCATGTGGTAAGTGGAGTTTCTGAAAACATAAATTTTCAGAAGATTCCTCCTTTATTGATAACCTTAGTTTTGTTGTGCCGCTTAAAGGGTATACCCTGTACAGTAGATCTTCCAACAGGAGTTCAATTAATGGGTTTGAAAAGTGTTCCTGAGTGGTGCAGAATACGGTTTGTGATCATTTAGTATCCCCTATGTGGACTGGCAGCCTTCAGGAGGCTTTCTTTGGCATTACACTTGTTTTTTTATGCAACCAAAACTTGCCTCCAAACCAGGAATTCCATTGGGAGCAACATACAAGGGGCTGGTGAGTGACATGTTGCTCATGAGCCACTGGCTGGGGATCACTGCAGTACACAGTTTATCCTCCTGAATAATTGACTCCTGCTAACATCAAGGCGTTGTAATGTATTGTGTGTTTTCTATATTTCCAAATTTCTATATTAAGACAAATATAAATTATTTTAAAGGAAATACAACATTCTCTTGTCAAGCTAACCTAAAAAAATGAATATGGCTAAAAATGGCATAATTTATATACTGAACTTATTACACCAGCCAATGTTTCGGCTTATCAATAACAGCAATGATCCAGGACATGCTGAGCAGGTTCTGAGAAGCTGTTGAGAAGCTGAACTTGAGGTTGGCCTGTAATATAAGCTGATGCTACAGGGCTGATTATTAAAGTCTGATGCTAGCTGCACTGGTTTCTGAGCTGCTATGTACCAATAATCTGAATTATTTACAAATCAGCCTTATATTATACTTCGAGATCCACAACAGACGCTTTCTCCACATTAAGGCAGTTTACACACAGGATACAAAACAAATCATAAATCCTGCCCACTGGGTGTTACTTTTACACATGAAGCATTCCTTTACTAAATTGGGCCCCTTGTGGACTACCACTAAGAAAACATACAAGCTGGGGTCACCCATGTACTTACGATTCTTGTGAAGGATTGCTCAGCCTCCTGGCTTTCCTGTCACTTGGGGGCCGATTTACTATATTCACGTGAAGGATTCGAAGTTCGAACGAAGGATTTCTTCTTTTGGTCGAATATGTGAATTTTGGAATATTCGATCATCGAATAGGGAATGGTTGAACGATCGAATACATTCGAATAGAGTCTAATGGACGAATATTCGATAATTCGATCAGCGAAGGATTTTATTTTTTAAGTTTCTTCGATTGCCTACTTCGGCAAATTGGACCTACCGAATTGCAATAGAAGCCTATGGGAGCACTCCTGATCGAATAGGCTTCCTACAATCGAAGTGTTCGATCGTTCGAATCATACGAATGATTCGAACGATCAAATGATTTCTTCATTCAGTCAAATGATTTATTCGACTGATCGAATAGGTTTTTATTCGATCGTTGAATGATTGAATATCGAATAAAAGGTAGCCAAGAACTATTCGATTAACATTCGAAAATCGAATGCTAATCGAATATCGAATAGAAACAAATTTTTTTGGGGGAATAATAGTAAATTTGCCCCTTGGTCTCCTCTCTCTGTACCTTGCAGTAGCAAATGGCACCCCAGCCCTTCTGGGAGTTCCTCGCACAGGCAGGTGTCCTTCCTACACACACAGGGCATACAGCCCTGCTCTGAGAGAGCTTCCTAACAGCCTCACTAGAACTAAATACCTTTCCACAGGACAGCCTTCCTGTGGAAGGTGAGCTCTAAAGCTGGCCATAGATGTAAAGATTTTTGAAAGATCCAATTGTTATCGTGAGACCACAATTGTCTCAAAACGATCGTTTAAATGCCTGATGTGTCCATCAACTAAAAAGACCATTTCAGGCGATATTGCCAGCAAAACTGAAGTATCGCAGCCTGCTTGACCCTGCAAACATAGGTAGATTGCATGGGGACCGATAAAGATTTTCTAACCTGGCCGATCAATCATCAGACCAATGTCGGACGAAAAATCGTAAGACGAACGATCGTTTGTATCCCACTAACCGCACGATAATTTGACAGATTGGTCGGACTTCCCTAAAATCGGTCGTTCAGCAGGGAAATATCGTTGCGTCTATGGGGAGCTTTATTCGTGAGTGGGACTTCTGGATCGGAGTATCTGGTTTGCCTGTTCTTTCCAGAATACTCCAGCTTCGAGGACCTGGCCTTTAAACAGATAAGCTATTCTTTGTTTATGAACACCCTTCCCCATGATTACCTCTCCCACTAAAGAAAACTTAAACAGAAATCACACATTTTTCCAATATTACCAATATTTTAACACATTTCTTATTTTAGCAATAGAAGAATTGATGACACATTTTCTTGGTGTCAAAAAGCAGACTTCTGGCAAAGCATATTTCAAAAGGAAGCTAAAACATATTTTTTCTATTCAACAGCAGTATTTTGTTTTCCTTTTACAAACAATTCACGAGTCGAATTCCACCCCATGTCAGAAGAAATTGTGAATGTTTCTCAATGAGTTGAATTCCACCCCATGTCAGAAGAAATTGTGAATGTTTTTTACTTTAAAGCAGTAGAAATGTCACCAGACACTGAGGTTTAGTTTGTGTGGTTTCACTGTAATCCAGCAGATCTCCTTTTCTATTGTTGGTCCAAGTTCTCAGTTCAGCTCCTAAAACCTGCCATGCTTGTCTGTAGGAAAACATATGGTTACATTTGAATACCTCAGAACAGCAGTTAAAATATGGCTCTGCTGTCTGGCTTTATGGGAATGTGATCCCCTTGGTATTTACTGAGTTCATATAATGAAAATCTTGATTGCTTCAGGGAACTGTTATTGTATCCAATTCTAAAATCCATCCTTCTTTGTGATTATTATCATTCCAGGAGCTTTTTGGTATGCCTCAAATCTACCTCTGCTTTCCACTGCAGATGTGGCTTAACCCTTAAATAAAGTTTCTGCTCCTAGGCTTATATTTTGATAAAGTGCAGTGTTTATATAAATGCAAATTACAGATCTCACATTATCCTATAAATAATAATGACATTGGCATTCTATGTCTATAAAACAACTCACTGTGTATGTATATAGTGCAAATTCAAATCAAAGCCACATAGCCTTGGTGCTAGTAAAGTATTTGCACTCAATGCAAAAATATTGTTCAGATTTTTCATATTATATTTCCTCTTTCTTAGTAATGAAGCAATACCTTGTATTGATGTTGTCTAACCTAGAATAAATACATTAGTGGCAAAACTATTTTACAAGGATTTTGAAATGTTTTTTTTTCTCTGCATTTTGTGTTTTCCAGAAATACTAAGCACTTTTGAAACCAGGGGAAGCTTGTCATTATATTATTATTTGCTAAAAATATTTTGTTAAATGGTCTTCAACGTTTATTTCATATTGTTTTTGAAGGCTGTACTGGATATTACCAGCTTACAATGAACATGATATGTTGTTGATGGGGAGGCCTTGTATTTTATTATTATAATTTTCCATTTATATTTCTAATCAGAACCTTTTCTATTCATTTTCTTTTTCCATTTTCCTGATTGCCAACTGGTTTGTAGGGAGAATAATCCTTATTAAGCCTTAGGAACCAGATATTAATCTATATTATGGAGGTAATTTACTAAAACTGAAATTAATCAATTTTTTTTTAATAAAACAAAGTCGACCTAACTACTGTCCATGAATGTAACTCATATATATCAATAATTCTTCTAAAAAAAGTGTTTTGGGAAAATTATCCATAGGGGAAAAACTATATTTTTAGAGATCATACCCCAAAGCTGCTAATAGTCTGAATTAAAAAATCTGCCATCTCAAACCTGTTGAGGTCATGTACAAGTCAATGGCAGATGTCCTTTCTACAATTTGAAGATATAGTGAGCTGCGCTGAGTTTCATGCAATAATACAAATATTGGGGCATTTTGGGCAATAATTAAAAAAATCCGTGGTATTGAGACACGATAGGTATTCAAACAGTTGACAGCAAGTAGATCTGGTATTATTAATCACTGCAGCAATACAAAAGTTGTAGATTAATACAAAAGATTTAGACTAACAACTCTGCTTCTTCTTTGAATGTTTTGACATTTAGATGTGTAGCCTTAAAGGGGCGGAATGCTCCTTTTAGACATAAATAGGGCTTGTTCTGAACATATTGTTTGTTTTAATAATATAAAAAATATGTTTTATTTTCTTAAACTAATCATGGCAAACTGGTAAACTGATGGTGCAGGTATGGGATTCGTTATCTGGAAACCCATTGTCCAGTTAGCTCCAAATTATGGAAAGGCCATCTCACATAGACTCCATTATAATCATATAATCTGAATTTTTAAAAAATAATTACCTTTTTCTCTATAATAATTAAACAGTAGCTTGTACTTCATCCAAACTAAGATATAAACAATCCTTATTGGAAGCAAACCCAGTCTATTTGGTTTATTCAATGTTTACATGATTTACTAGTAGACTTAAAGTGATACTGACACCATCTCAGCCTGTTGGTTACAGTTTCTAATACTAACAGACTCCTGCTGCACAAATATGGCAGCCCCCTCATACAGGAACATGAGGGATCCGACAGGTAATGTAAAAGCATCATGCAAATGCTTTATGGCAAAGTTAGAAGTAGCTTTCAAAAAATATAACAGATTTAAAAAAGAGTTCAATTTCAGGTACCAGTCAGTATTTCTTTAAGGCTGAGCTCCACGGGCGATTTCAGAGCGATCCGATGCGCTGCAACAAAACGCCAGCGTGGAAAGTTGGAGCGACAGGTAAGGTAAGTGTAACGAACAGTTTCCCTGGGGGTAAAGTGGCTTACCCCCCATGCATGCGGGAGTGCCCGCCATGCCTCCAGCGGGGACGCTCACTGAGTGCATCCTTCTCCCTGCTTGCCGGCTCCCCCTAGTGTGCGCACGGTGCACTTCCGGGTTGTTTAAAGGTGCAGGGTGCAGACGTGCTGATGTGATGACATCAGCGCGCAATGGCGCAAATTCAAATAGTATATAAAGGGAATCTGGGCTACAGTTCCTTGCCTGTTGTTAGGTTCTATTTGGAAGTTCCTGTCTGTCTTTCCTATTTGATTCCTGCCTGATTGACCCTTGCTTTCCTGACTACTCTGATTATCTCCAATCCTGACCTCTGCCTGTTCACTGTCTGACGATTCTACTCCGCTTGTGCTGGTCCGGCCCGCCTGTTCCACTTTGGTGGTATTCTTCAATCCAGTATCCTTGGTGAGACGATTGTGCGCCTGTGCTAGCCAGAACTCTTAGCTTTGCACCTCTCTGTGGCATCTGAGTAAGCTGAGGGCTCCTCCCGAAGCCAAAGGCGGTCACTTAACTGGTGAAGCCGAGCTGAGACCAGGGGGCTTAGCAACTGTTCTGGTATTGGGTGCCGTTCGTGACAGTAAGAGATAGAAATATTGGATGAAGTCGCAGCGCTCATACGACACGCCACAACTAGATACAGACACAGCGCGCAGCGTTTGCATCCAACAGTCAAGTCAGATGATTGCTGCGACTTCATCCTACATTCCCATTACTTAGCTTATTTCCGTTGCTCTGACTTGACACCGGAATTTGGTCGCAACACGCCGCATTGCACTGAATTCGCCCCTGGAGTCCTACACTTAAGGTGTGAAGAGCTAAACTACGTAAAGACCTGTTATCCGGAAAGCCCCAGGTCCCAAGGATTCTAGATAATAGGTCCTATGCCTGTACATGTTTGGTTCTTGCAATGTAGATACGTTAAATTAAATTTCTAGAACAACTCTGTACTAAAAGATAATTAATGCAAAATATTTCCCCATAATTATTTTATCTTCAGAGGATGCTTTTTATAATACAGAGCTAGGTGAAACAATCAGCCCCACCAAAGAAACAAACTTGACATTTCTGAAAAATGTTATATAGCCACTTCTATGGCATTATTTAATCATCACACTCACTACATCATTTGCATCAATAAAACTGAATTCTTGTCTTACCTCTGTAATGGAAAGGAGTTATAGATACGCACTTATGTTTCAGAGCACAGGTGTCTCAGGAGACATAGCAAGATCAATTAACCTTTATCTGAAAGGCTGCTGTTCTGACTTGGAGGCCTTTGACCAAGTTACTTTAGATATGAATGTGGGAAGATAAGAAATATTAAAAAAAATTATAAACAGAATGCAAATCCCTTTCTGTGACAGAAAGCACAGCAATAGTCAGATGTGCTTTAAAAAGCATACAGTGTAACTGTAATCTAAAAATGATTTTAATTAAGTGATAACAGTATCCCTTGAAGTCCAATACAAAGCCACAAAAATCTTCAGTGCCATTTAATCTATTCACAAGGTGATTAACCTCTATTCTTCAAATATTTGCTTATATTGCTTTGAAGTATAAGGCTGATGCTTCTGCCTAATTAACAAGCACCTGGGGTTTGCGTATTATCCTGGTAAAACAAATAATTTCATCCAGTGCTAAAATATGTGCCCAAGGCAGAAAACAATTCATGCTCTGTCAATATTTATATTGCATATTCCACTGTTGATTGGGAATAGTTTAAAAACTGTGTTTGTCTATTGTTGTCCAATATCTTTGAACTTGTTCAAAGCATACGTGCCATCAGAGGTGGTGTTAAGTAATGGCATAATATACGGCATGAAAAAGATACCACCAGTTCTTTTTAATAGTTGATTTCCATGATTGCAATGGAAGAACAATGTACAGCTTTATAGTATGACATTTACTTTACACTTCTTTTTACACTTTTTGTGGTGTATATAATTTTGTACAGCTTTAAAGTATAAGTACTATTGGGCATATTTTTATGATTATCCTTTACTGCATATTTTGCACCACAAAATAATAAAAAAGTTCTAAAAGACATGGTCCCCATTGAAATACAGAGATTAAACAGATCCTATTGACTATGCACTTGCTCTCTGTTTGAGAGGATACCTCCAGAGGGAAAAATGGCCCCTTGCCCCCACATGGACACTTATAGCCACATACATAGGAAAGGGTAAATTAAAACAGTATGGCCTGAGTTGTCAATTTAACACTTTGTACTCTACATAGGGTTGCCCCCAAACCCCTTTAAAACTGAACACGTATGGAATACACAGACTGCATGGGTAATTATCAGTTGATTTAGATGCAAGTCATACTGTTTTAATTTACCCTTTCCTGTGTATGTGGCTATAGGTGTCCATTGGGGGGCGAGGGGACATTTTCTCCTCTGGAGGTATCCTCCATATCGGAGCTGAGGTAAGTGCACCATTACCACCTATGTAGTATGTGCAGCCATGCATCTAAATAAATTGCTAATTAGCCATGCAGGCTGTGCATTCCATATGTGTTTGGTTTTAGGGGGTGAGGTGGCAACCCTAGATCTACTTCATATTAAAATTTAGCACATGGATCTGCAGACTAGATTTATACTATACCACAAGTCTGTCTACAAAATTGTTCATCTTGTAACAAAAATGAGCTTAACTTATAAAAAAACTTAAAAAATATATACTCTTGTAATTCATGCTTTCCCAACTAAAAGAAAATGCCCCTTCTGTACTTGAGAAAAGATTAACAATCCACTCTATTTCTCATGAAATATTCAGTTAAGCACTTGAGCTCGGATTTTATCAATATGCCATCAAGAATTTCTCTAAACAACACCAGTGTATAACAACAAACATTTTCCAAATGCTTGTTTTGATGTTGTTTGCAAGTTTGACTCATTATCAGAGTTTAGCAGACTTTAAAGCCCTTATAAGTGTTTCTAAAATCAATAGAAAATAGTAATACAGTAGCCCAAAATTCAGCCTTTTAGATAATAAAAACACAGTAATATCTAGTAGTAAAAGATGAACAAAAAATCAAAAAGTTCCAAAAACACTTCCACGGGAATAATATTTGCAAGGCCCCTGATTCTCATTAAATCATTAGGCCTTACTAGTGATTAGGACTCTATTGACAATGCAGATCTGACATACAAAAGTTTGGGCTGTCACTCAACAACCATGGGCTCTACTAAGCAACCTTGTGAGAATCAGAAAATTAAGCAAGCTACTAAGCATGGGAAGGCTATAAAAAGGTTGTGGTTTTCACTGTCTGTTATGTCAAGAAATGCTGGGTTAAATGATTTAACTGTGTTAATTAAGGTCAGACAACCATAGAAACCCGTTTGCACGCTTGTGACTATCAGAGCAGAATCTTGCCAGTGCACGTGAGGTGGCTGGGCCGGCCAGGCTGCTTAGGGTGCCTGGAGGCACCTGGGAAACTGACAATATGTCAAACCCCATGTCAGATATATAAAAAAAAATCTGTTTGCTCTTTTGAGAAATGGATTTCAGTGAATAAGTCTGCTGGAACAGCACTATTAACTGATTTTTTTTTCTCATGACAGTATCCCTGGTGAGAGGACTTACTGTCATATGTGCAGAATTATTTCAATTATTTTATTTACTATGAAGTTTAATCTTGTCATTTATCTTGTAATTTAACTTTAACTGAATTTTGAACTGTGCAAAATGCTAACTAATTTATTATGGCTACAAAAATATGTTGGGGGGTATTTACTAAAACTCGAATTTATCTTATTTTTGTATTAAAACAAATTCCACCTAACTCCCATCCACTAATTTAGCTCATTTATCAAATAATCAGCTCAAAAAAGTTTGGGCGGGAAGAGTCTTGATAAAATCGTACACATTTTTCGAGTTTGATGCCAAATGCTTGATTTTTCAAGTTGTCACCCAAATAACCTGTCTTTTTCAGATTATCATACGAAACCCAGCACAGATCATGATTCAGGAAACATCTACAGGGACATGTGCCATTGACTTCTACATGACCTCAAGTCAACAGGTTTGAGATGGAGTATTGAGATGGATTCAGATTCTGTTCTGCTAGGTTAGACGTACAGTCTAACATTTTTGGCTAACTAACTGTATTTAAAACATTTTTTATTTTGCACAGCCTATCTATATACCCAGTTTTTATATTAATCAATTCCTTTAAGATTGTTTTGTTGTTATCTGTCAAAAATTGCAGTCATTTGCAATCTCAAATGGAGTCACATACATTTCCCCTGCAGTTGATGTGTGAAAAATCCCATTCATTAAAGGTACTTGCATCAAAAAATGCTCCTTGTACATCTATATAATTGTGCTTGGTACTGATCAGTCCATCCTGCCCCCCTTTCTGAATTTGAGTGTGCCTGCTGATGCAGGTTGCCGTGGAAACCCTGGCGATACCACCATCTTTTCGGGAGGTGGTAGTTCCATGGTTCCTACAGCAACTTGTGTCAATCACCATGGTACACTTGTGTGTAAAGAATATGAGGCAAACAACCATTTTGATTGCAAACACTAGAAGCATAACCACAATTAAGCCAGAAATATGGGAAGGATGTTGAAGTGTATGTTAAAAAGGTATTTTGGCACAGGGCCTACCAGGACAGGGGGCCACCAGCAGAGATTTCATCTAGTATAGTTTTCGACAGAAGCATCCCCCTAGAGATGCAGACCCTCATTTTAAGTAAGTGGAAGAGTTGTACACTATGGTTATTGCAATCTCTTTCCATGGCTGTTGGTAAAGGCCAGCATGCCTCCTGACCATGGCTACTTTTAGTAAGCAAAGAATTTCTTTACTATCTTTATTATTTTGAACTTCATGTGTTTGATTGTTATTCTATCACAACATTCTTGGGGACTGACAGGCCAACAACAAAATCTTTGCCTTGGGCCTGCTGGTACCTGAAAACAGTCCTGGATGACTTTGACACAGCTGGCCAACTAGAATATATGGACGGCAAATCCGTGTTTTTTTTTGTTCTTTTTCAAGGGGAGGGCGTTTTTTGGTAACTGGATGCACAAAATGTCTGTTCTTGATAAGGGTAAGTGCAAAGGATTTCATTGTATTAATTTTGTGTCACACCCTCATTGCACCCCCAGAGCAATAATTGATAATAAAAATTGTATAGCGATGAGCACATCTGTCCCTTTTGCTATAGATTATGACAAGCATAGTGAAATATTATAGATGGCATTAAAGAACTTCAGCTGAATTGCCAGCAGCCCAGCACACATTGACATACACTTGCAGTATATCTCTTGATGAAGATAATCCATCTTTATGGCAGAACCTAATTTGTTACATCCATTCAGTTCATAATAATTTATTTTCCATTTCTTTTTCCTGTCTTGCAATACAGTGTTTGACAGTGTATTTAAATTTTAAGGAATAGCTAAATATAGCAGGTCTTGATTCATCTTTGTCAGTATTAATGATCCAGTAGTGAGCATGTTGTATGGATGTCTTGATATAACTTATAATTTCTCAGTTATGTAAATGAATAACGAATATGTTATGCAGTTAAAATAACTAATAGTATTACTGGACCTTAGCATACGAGGCGTCAGAATTTTTACAAACCACCCTAGAATAACCAAATCCATAATATTATGTGAAAATGATAATTATAATAACATTACAAGAAGTAATACAGATGTCCAAAACTACAGCTCTCCAGCTATTATGGAAGTACCAAGCCAAGTAGTCATAATTATAGTGTCATTCAAGTTATAAAAACAATAAGGTGAAATAAACTGAAATTGGTGCAATACACTGTAAATTCTGCCAGGCCTGTTGTCCATCACTGTGTATTGTGGAATATGTTTCCATATAAGGTATATAGGCTTGCCTACTTTCTTTGAAAAATATTCTGACTGGAAGGGCAGGACAATTACATAAATGGGTAACATGGGATAGATCGGGCACAAATCCAGCAGAAAATACATTGCGGGTAAATTAATAATACTGGGACCTGGGGTTTTCCAGATGAGGGGGTTTGTTTAACCATACCTTATGTCTGCCAAAAAAAAAAATTAAACATTAAAAAAAAAACATTATGATCCTTCACCACCAACATGGATGTATACAGCTTAGTTAACATTAAGTACAAGGAAATATGGCTTTACTTTGACTCTATATATCTGCAATTATGCTTGGGATGCCTACTTTGGAGCACTAGGGCAGTATAAGAGTTGATTTTAGGCAATAAAAATTGGGCGTTTGTTTTGGGAATATCTCTCCTTTAAAAGCCTGATTGCTGGCTGGGGAGGCTTTAGCCTTCAGTGAAAAAACAGCGTTCAACGGACATTGAATACAGGTAATGCTAGAATGCACGTAATAAATAAAACAAGTTAGGGACCGCCATTCGGGGTTTACCTTGACGTGTTATGGTGGCTTATCAACTTTATGATCATAACTTTGTAACAAAATAACCCCTGTTTTGGGTGTATATGCATTAGCATCTATAATACGTACAGTATATATACTTTAAAGCCTTTAGAGTGTTCCCACAACCCCCCTGTTTTGGTATTATATATATATATATATATATATATATATATATATAAATTTGCACTTTTATTACATTCCTGCCATTAAAAGAAAAACTATGTGCAATGCTAGAAATTTGTGCTTTGTGCAAACTTTTTTAATATTGATAATTTAATTAGCTTACTTAGATTTATTATTGCTTTTGCAAACTCTTTTGCAAGGAAAGTATTTAGAGGCCCCATGCTGCTGTGGATGAACGAATGTGAGTTGTATAGTTTGCACCAGTTGTACAGTGTATGTAATAAAACATCTTACTGAAAATGTAATTGTATATGTTTAGAATATGAACTGTATTTTTGAGCACTTTCAGCAGACATGGTTCTTCTGAACAAGTTTATCTTGTTCAGAAATTCTAATCAAACATTGACCCAATTCTTGGTTTTCTAAAGAATAAATGAGATGAATATTGTTTACACCACTACAAAATAACTTAAAAACATGTTACTACATGGGTCTCTATAAAATTCTGGTCTTGTGAATAGTTTAAAATGACCCCACATGGCTCAATTCTTTCCATTTCTATGAGCTACAGTACTTACCCTATGCAAGATAACCCAGTATTAATGCAGACTTACCAAATCTAATGTTGGGCTCAGGTGCACATGCCCCTGGCATACAGCTTGAGGTGTATACTTAGAGGAAATAATAATTATTGGCTAGCACAACTGGACCACATCAGTGCATAAGTGCAGTAAAAAATTTGGTTATTTGGGAAAAAGCATCCCATTATGTCAATGCAAATGACAATCACAGGGCACAGTGCCGTGTGGCGGTAAGGCCTTTTTTTTTAACTGCACTGATGTTGTCCAGTTTATGTGCCAGCCAACAATTATTACTCTAATAACCACCCTGTAGGATGGGTAAATTGCTGCAATGCCATCTAACTCCTCACTTTCTAGTAGAGAGAGGGATTGCATGTGGAACTATCACTAACCCTAACCTGGGGTTCAATCTAAATGGTCCACAAACAGCAGTTGATGCGTTTAATACAATGTCAAGGCTGACTAGGCAAACTTAGGGGCAGAGTTATCAAGGGTCATATTGAATAATTTTTAGTTAATTTTGTGTACTTCGACTAGGGAATAGTCCAAATTTGATTCGGATTTGCAGAAAATTGGAAAATTCTAATTCGACCATTTGCCGTCTAAAACCTGCTGTCCACAAGGTAATGATCCCACCATTTCCTGCTTCCTGTATACAGTATATACAGTATATACAATATATACCTTGTACCTCTGACTCCCTGCCTCCTGCTCCAGGGCCAGATCTAGGGGTAGACAGAAGAGGCATGTGCCTAGGGTGCAAAAATTGGGACGGTCACAAACATGTATCTCTTTTTCCTGCTTAATCTGATCCTTCTGCTGTTCCTCACAAGACCTTATGCTCCTCCTCCAACCCACTGGGTCCTCCCCATACCGACACTCCCTGCTCATTGTGTAGCTTGACTAGAAAGGCATTGAGGGAAATTTATTGAGAAGGCAGAAGTGGTGGAGAGAGGAGTTAGAGCCCAGGATGGAAATCAGCATATCCTGTCTTGGTGCAATTAGCTCAAGGCCTTGTACTATCCTGCTCCCTAAAAAGCTACATATGCCATTAACCCAACCACGGCCCTACTTAACCCTGAAGTCATTGCCTTGCCACTCTACCCATCCTAAGATTGTCCTTTGAACTCACTTGATATTAATAAATTTAAATATTAAAAAGAATGATAAGTAATAGAAATTGCAAAAGTGAGCAGAAAAGCTATTTTACATGATTTTATTTTTTATCTTTCCTTTCTCTTTGTAGTGTTAGATTAGCACATATCATAAAACTATATCTACTTATCAAATACAAATGAAACATTTGTGTATGGAGGAGCCAGCAGAATATTTGTGCAGTCATAAACAGTGGAAATAAAAATAACCCACAATATAAACGACTTTTGCAAGTAAAATTATATTTTGGGGGACATATAAAGTTAGTTAAAACTAAACAATTTTGCTAGCTTTTTGTTTTCTTTTTTTCATTTCAATCTTACAGTTGACCTCACCAGAGAAAGAAAAATGAGGTGGTCTTGGTCATTAAAAGAAACACATAGAAGCTATTTGATAATGAGATGGCTGATAAATTGTGTCACAGCTCTGACTTCAGAGTACTGTTGCTGCTTTGGCACTGAATAGCAGCATCTGATCGCTGCCAAGACGGGTGTCAGCTGGTGAATTATAACATTGG
Organism: Xenopus borealis; assembly: GCA_024363595.1. NCBI lineage: Eukaryota > Metazoa > Chordata > Amphibia > Anura > Pipidae > Xenopus > Xenopus borealis. The sequence continues at coordinate 80,824,327 of CM044439.1, forward strand.
CACACAAGAGAGAGATAAGCAAAAATACAATGACAGCTGCTACACAGACCTATTCTTTCTGGCCCAGCAAGCGCAAAAATACAATGAATGAATAAAGACAGACAGCTTTATTATGCAATAGTCTGCAGATAGGCCACCACTGACACCTTCAGTTCTTATGGTGTTTACAAACACTGCTGGTAAAGATGTCTGAAGCATTTGGTCCTAATAGTAATGAAGACATAAAACTGAATATTTGCCTCAGAATTAGCTTTTTTAAAAAGCCTGAATGTTTTTATTAAAGACACCCTTGTGTTTCTTCTGTTTCTCTTTATTTGTTGGAAGCATTTTGTTAAGAACAAAATTACTTTATCTCACGCTAATAAACATCTGATAAATACCTTAGCTATTCTGTTTGCAAAGAACAGTTATGTTCCATTTTATTAGTTGTAAAAGTGGCTAGTAGTAATCCTGCATGCTAGTACATTGTTTTGCCTTTCCACATGCAAAAAATAAAAGAATGGTAAAATGTAAAAATGGGGGGGGGGGGGGGGGGACTGGACTAGAACATGATATAAGAGTATCAGGCTGTGGGTGCAATATTAAACAATATAAGAACATTTGTGGTTTTTATGACTTTTACACTGAGGACACACAGGGAGGAACATTTATGAAAGGTTGAATTTCGAATTCATGTGAGTTTTTTTAAAACTCCCTTAAATTAAAAATTTGCCCACTCAAAATTTAAAAAAAAAATTTTTTTTTAAACTCTGATGAATTAAATTGCATCAAATTTGATTTGACTCAAACAATAATTGAGCAGGTTTTAGGTAGCAAAATAGTCAAATTCAAATTCTTATAGGGCAGAGTATGATAAATCTTGAAAATTGAATTAAAAAAACTCAAATTTGAATAACTGCCCAGTCCAAATTGACATTTTTGCGCATAAAAAAAAATCGAACATTCAAGTTTCGAATTTTCTATTTGACCCTTGATAAATCTGCCCCTTGGTGTGCTTGTATATTTGAGTTTTTACTGGTATTCTCACATGACTCCTAACTAACTATAAGTACCTTTGGGGCATACAGTATGTATTATGCACAAAATCTATGGCGTATACACAAGCATTTTGTAAAGTGAAGCATTATTAGCATTTTCCAAAGTTACTCAGCAGTGTTAAATTATCTGTCTTATGGTCTTAATAATAAAACTGGACTATGACTACGAGACAGGAATACAACAAGCTGGACTGAGTGTTGTAATCCATATCACTCATCTGGTCTCCAGTTACATTCCTATCTCAGTCACAATCCAGACCCTGTTTCCAGTATTTTATTTTAGTTATGTGAACCAGTAGTAAAGGTTTCATGTTTAACAAAATGAGGTTAATATGATCTGTCAGTCTAACAGGTTAGATAACTTCAAATTTTTAGTTCTGGGAGGACCCAAGCTCTCATGGGATGTACATGGATTAAGGTCCCTGGGTAAAAAATACAAATATGCTTTTATTCTTTTTGTTAGGGTAGTTGTACGTAATGACTACAGAGCTAAAAAGATTTTGCAGTATATCAGAGGCATGAAATTATTTAAACATTGGCTAGCGTGTACAACATGATTTAAGTTTTTACTCTGCACCAAGGGTCATATGAGGCAATCTCATTCATGGATAGTTGACATTTAAAGTTGACATTTCATATTATTTTACATTGGTGTAAGTTATTCCAATAACATTAAGTCAGAGCTCATCTCATATTTCTGGCCTCTAAGTATCTTTTGCAGCTGCATTTTACTGTAAATATCTCAATCATCACTATACCATGAGGCTTATGGGTGTTAGCTGTTTTATGGTTACTCAGTTGAACTTATTACAGTTTCGAAAACTTGCATACTTATATGACAGTATGTCAACTGACAGTGTTCCAACCATGTCAAAAACATTAGGACATTTTGCTCTCAGAATATTTGTGTATTTCACAGAGTTGTGTTTTTTTAATAACAAAGTAAAAGGCATTTGAAGAGACATACACTTTTTTCCATAGCATTGTTGCACCACCCAAATATTGCTGGGCTACCAGGAATCTAGACAATATTATCAAAGGTTAAATCATGATGGGAACTCTAGTCCAGCAACCAAGGAGATTACTTTTTGAAGCAACACTGTACAACACTGTATAACATTTTTCAACCAGAAGCCATGTTGATGGAGTAGGATTCTCCAGTGAGCATCCTGCTTACACTCTATCTTCTCTTAAAGCTCTTAACACCAAGCAATACTGAATACTTACCTATCACTATATAAATGATCAAATGAGGGATACACTAAACCACATTAACACACACTAAACTTTTCCAGTACTGGATACAAGCAGCTATGGCTAACTCATCCTGATATGCCCAAACTCTACTCACTTTCCAATATTTACATATTATAACATATTCCCATTTCCCATATTTACACTTATAACAATAAGATGGCATTGGATTAGTACACTGTATACTAAAATCTATAAACAATACACAATGATACACAGAAAAATATGTTACTTAACAGAAATCTGTTACTTAACTGTTTAAGGTTACTTAAATTCTAAATATTAAAGTTTCCATGCATAACTCCTGTTACCAGCAGCCCCTAATAACTCCAGCAGGTAACTTAACATGTTTACTCCTTGTTGACCATGCTTTGGAGGCATTTTACCAATGTAATACTCTCTAAATTGCTTATAGATCAAACTCAATATCCCAAAAATGGAAACTTCCAGACCTAAATAAGCCTGCATCACCATCTTCAAGTTTTTAATGATGAATTACCCAAAAAGTTATGGACTAATGTACTAAAGTTTGAAATTGAATGATTCAGATTTCACTTACACCTAAATCCAAGATCACCTGATTTCTCAAAAATCCCCTGGAAACTACTACTGGAACATGACTTCAGGTATCATCACAAATAAATCCTTTTTGATTAAGGGGCCGATTTACGAAATTCACGTGAAATGATCGAAGTTCGATCGAATAACGATCGTACGAATTTTTTGTGAAATCGGATATTCTAATTTTGCCTCTCCGTTCATCGAATACTGAATGATCTAATGATTCAACATTTTTAAATTATTCGACTGCCTACTTGGCCAGATTGAACCTACTGAATTGTAATAGATGCATATGGGAAATCCCCCCATAGGCTTCTGAGACTAAGTCCTGCTCGAATACCATCGAACGATCGAAGCATTCGTACAAATTCATCAAGACATCGAATGTCGAGCAAAAATGATAGCCTAAACAATTATCAAATTTGATCGAGCTAATTTTGGGGAATAATAGTAAATTTGCCCCTAAGAGTCATTCACCCTGGTGGTCTAGTGGGACTGTCCACCGCGCCATCGGTGGGGACACCCACCATGATGCTCCTCTCCTGTAGTGCTGGGTTCTTAGGACACGCACGGCATGCATCTCCTCCTTTTATAGGCACATTGGCACTGGTGTGATGACATCAGTGTGCAATGGTGCGAAATTCAAATGCTATTTAAAGGGAACAGAGTTCATTGCCCATTATAGGTTTATCGCTTAGAGTTCCTGGGTGATATTTTGTCTGTTCCTGATATCTGATTCCATGTTTTGACCCCTTCCTGATCTGACTTATGTGATCCTGACCCCTGCCTTGTAAACTGTCTACTCAGATATCTATATTCAAACCTGTGCCTGTTTGACCATGTTGATTGATTCCCGACTTTGACCTCTGCCTGTTTGACTCCGCTTGTGTTCTGCCCGCACCGACCTGGCCTGGTTTGACTACGTTTTCTGTCTGCTACTTGAACTGTGACCAGTGCCGGTTTTAAGCACATTGGACCAATTTGGCACAATTGGGCACCACACTTATGGGGGCCCCGCTCCAGTGCGAGCCCTGATTCCTATTCCCTTAATTCCCCAGTTGCCCAGCCTACCCCCATCCCCAACTGGCAGCCATCACTTGGACAGAGAGGAAAGCAGGCACTATTTGCCCATCCAGCTCTGTGACCCTGCGACAGATAGCAAAGTTCCTTCTAGGGGGCCCCACCAAAATGTTTCCAATTGGGCCCCACACTTGGTACGGCCGGCCCTGACTGTGTCCTTCTGCCCAAAAATACTTTACTAAGGATCGTGCCCCTGTGCTTGTCCAGAATCCTTAGCTTGGCTCCTCTCTTAATAAGACCTGGAGGCATCCAATTAACCGAGGGCTCCTCTCAAGGTGAAAGGCAGCTGTTAAAAGCAGAAGCAAGAGCCGAGACCAGGGAGCCTAGCCTAGAACCAATGTTCTGGTTTTTGGGTGCCGGTCGTGACATTCTGAAAACAGCTATTATTCTAATTTTGGCTGAGGGAATCCCCCAACAATTCACCATTTGAGCTAAAATTGATAACACATTTTCCCTTTTTAATCCTCTAAGCCTCATCCATATTACATTCTTTAAATCCAAATCAGTCTAAATGTTAAATCCATATGGATGAATCCTTGCAAACTTCATGGCCCTACATAAGAATCCCCTATAATTCAAACCATCTTCGACAGCGCATCTATAAAAAAAATAAGTATGATTATTAGCATTGGCATCTGCTAGCACTTGCTTAATTTAAACAGGAAACCTATTGAAAATTTTTCATATCATCATTAGGAAAGCATAATTATGATACTTTCATTATTGCAACAATCTTTAATGAACAAGAACTACCTATATTCTCATTGCAATGTTTTAGTAATATTTTATTTTTTAAAACTTACAGTTTTACAGAATATAAATAACTTTCGACTCAAAATAGTTTCCAAGATAATAGCCCAAAGACTGCAAACCCTATTACCAAACCTTTTAAAAACACCAATTGCACTTTGTATGCAATCAAAATTCAACACTAGTGATGGGCGAATTTATTCGCCAGGGGCGAATTCAGGGCGAATTCCCGCAATTCGCGAATCGCCAGCGCAATTTCGCTTTCCGAAAATTCGCTTGTAATCTTTACTCACTATCTAGTATATTTTGTAACACTTGGAGTTTAGCCAATAAATGTTTCTTTTAACATAAGATATATAAAGTAGCGATTGAAGCTCCTGCTACAAAATATTTGTTTTTAAGTAGTTTTAGACAGGGGTGTTTTTTGAAATGATGGATGTAAGAATATTAACACTCTATGTACGGTTTTAATGGGTAGTTTTTTATTTGTATTTATATATTTTCTATATGTGAAAGCTTTTCTTTGACGCATTCTGATGATGTATTTGTCAAGTCAGCCAATTAACCTTTCCCGCCACTGAAAGTATTTAGTGCATTCACAGAGTGTCATTCTGTACTTTAAGAAAGGCCTCGGAGGAGGCTGAAACGTTAGTCTTCCCAACAATAAATACATTTTGTTTTTTTAAGTCCTGAGAGTGCGGACCTTATTACTTGGATGGAAATGCTAATTTATGGACACTGCACCCAGGCATATATGCACAAGGTGTCGTGAGTGCCGACTTTTCGATGGAGGTAAATATATATATATATATATATAATATGCACAAAGCAGAACTGCCATTAGAAATAGTAGACAACTCATTACTGAGATGACAACATAGACTAAATAGCATGCAGCAAACAAGGTTTATCAGAGTTGGTAGGGGAAGGGGTGATAAATGACAAAGACTATGAAAAATGACAAAGACTTCAAACCCCTCACACTTTCAAACACAGTGAAAACCAAAATTCCTGCATGTATCTACTGGTATCAATCTATTGGTACATACTAAGGACCATGAGTGGTATCCCATAGATAACCCCAGTGTCAGGCCAAGTGTACCTGGCGCCCAGGCTCCACCGCGCCCTCCCTCTTCGTGCGCGCGCACTCTCCCCTGGAGCGCTGAGTACGCGCATGTGCAGATCAACAGGGGGGAGGGTAAGTCAGACACAGAGGGGAGAAAGCGCCGGTGGGGGGGTCAAGGGGACGTATCACGGAATGGGAGAGCAGCGGCATGGGGTAGGCAGAAGACAGGCACCTGCCCAGCGCCCCCCTTTGGTTGCGCCCTAGGCAGGTGCCTCTTCTGCCTACCCTTAGTTCCGGCCCTGGATAACCCTATAAATGAGATTATACTGTGCATACATAGTAACTTAAATAAACAGGCCTTCCAAACTAAGTCTTGTCGGAGATATTGGAAGCCTTTTAAACACAAAAGTATTTAATGTGATCATTTTTCTTTTCATAACCACTGATATTGTTTATTTCTCTTTCTTCTCTTTTTTATGGTTAATGGTTATATAAATAAAAGCAATAACATTTTGCCATGACCAATTGTATTAAGCATCCCATCTCCTGGACTACCCTGGGAAGAGTAAGCAATAACGATAACAATAGGTTCATGATATAAGGATTATGTACTTTATTGCCTTCATTGTCCTGATTGTACAGGGAATGTAAGTAACAATGTACAGTAAATGTGATATATTATCAGTGTAGAGATTGTTTGACCTTTTACAATTACTGCTCAAGTAAAAAATAATTAGAAAAAAACTTTTAATAAAGAAACAGACAATGATTTTAAAGAATTGGTTGTTGGTCCTCTTCATTTTGGAAAGCCCATTTTAAACATGTGGGCATGAAAGAGTCGCTTTCAGGATTTACATCCCCCTTAAAAGTGCATAAAGTTTACTTACTTTTTTTAACCTCTCAGTTCCCTAAAGTAGGTACAGTATCTTTATTACAGAACAGATTCAAAAGTTTTCTCAAATGAGAATCATCTCTGCTAGCACTATGTTAGTCATTTTGCTATCACCATACATTCAGCTTTTTATTATGATTACACTGTAATCAATCATCAGGGGGTCATAATTCTATTTAAATGCATACTGTTAGAATACATATATTTAATGCTCTTACATTAGTTGCAATGCTGACCCTGAATATCTAGAGAAATGTTTTACTTCTTTTAAGACCCAGCCTTAATATTGTCCTGCGCATTTAGTGCATACAGGTTGTCTTCAATAAAGATTATGTCAGACACTGTCAGTCTTTTTGAACCTCAGTGCTTTGAGAACCAACGACAGATGAAAGGTGCAGCATCGAGAGCCACAGTACCCCTTCCCTTTTCCTTTTTTAATCCCAATAACTATATAACCGGACAACAGACCACACCTCGGAAAAGATGACCATAGTTGTTTACCATAACGTAACATAAACATATGTACTAGCATTAGCAATGCCACCAATCCTCCAAGACTACTGACCTTGAACTCATTACTGAAACATAAATTCTGCCTTCTATCCAAGCCCCCATCCAAGGTTATCCCCTTGGACCCCTGGCCTGCCCAGTTACCCCACCTTACCCGCTGCCCATTTCAATTACATTCAGTCAAGCCACCCCAACCAACCGTGACATAGGACATCTCTGCCACCCTGCACTGCTGTCTGGCTCATATGATAATCAAGCAAAATAAACATAACTTCATTTATAAAATCAATCATTACCCGTAACAACTTATGACATTCTACAGAAAATTATATACAACCACACATAATTGTTGTTGGACTGGATATCCCAGCAAACTTTAATATATATAATCAATGGTTAAAGCATACTGGAGGCTGTAGCCCATCAAAATCAGGACGTTGCCACTGGTGTACAAGAATAAGAATCCAGCCTGATCTGTGTAAATCTCGTTCTGTTCAACTGAAAGCTTTCTATACAGTTTTTCTACCACAACTAAATAGCAGTGTGTCCTTCTGATATATCCTCCATCATATAACCAACATCACACAAATATCTGTGTATGTAACATAATATCAAGATGATTGTCATAGGGCTGATAAGCAAAATTATTATGAAATGTGTCTATTTAGAGAAATAGGAGAAATTTTATATATATAAATATGTATATATATATATATATAAATATATATATATAATATAAACTTGTCAAAGTATTTTGTAGCCTTCCTTTCTCTAAAACCCTTAAAACTTTTAATGCAATATTTTCTTTTTATGATAAAGTTTAGAATGCCTTTAGGGCAATCCAGTTATTACATATGTTATGCAAATTGCTTCAGCAAAGACCTATATTTTAACATTCTTCAGCAACTTCAATGTCATCTCTTGTTAAGCCTGATCACAAAGAGTCCGCATCTAAATTAGCTAAGACCATAGAAAGGCCTCAAGTGGGCTGTGGATTTGCATATCAATTTCTACAAAAATATAGCCAATTAAAACTATACTTTGTGTTTAATAATAAACCCTTTACTGCAGTTCTTCCGTGTGCTACACCTGTTACAATCCACATATTTGTATTTTAAAGAAAGACTTAAGAAGTTTAGGATCCCTGTACAGGTCACACTGCCCATTCTCCAACCCTTCTGTACTCATGCACCAAATGCAGAGTTGCATGTGCAGGGACTCTAATGTTGAGAACTGGGTTTAGTTCTCCAAACCAAGCAAGCATATGTTTGTTGGAGAGTGAGATTTACTTTACTTGTACAAAAATATGGGGCCACTTGTAGGAGTCTTGTTCTAATGGTTTCATGTTGAAAATGAGTATTAATTCTCCAAACTATTGCAATGCTATTTATTATCTAGGCTTCTGCTGCTGTATAAATAGAGCATGTGGCACAATACTAGTGACTCTCTACCTTATAAGTCTTTAAAATTACTTAGAATTTTTTTTCCCTTGAGTAATACCTAATATAGAACATTCAAGGTCACATTTTTCCATGTAAAAAACTCACAAATATTAGGCCACTCATGAAAAGTTGTCTTAATAAGGGAGTCTCACTCACGCGAGACAAGTTTGATCATAGAGACCCCTGCAGACGTGTGTAAAGGGAATCCACTCTATCCTGATACTCAACACAGGATTCCCTACTCTGGCTTCTACTGAAGTTTTCTCCTTCTCTAAGATATTCTGTCGGAGGCTCCCCAACACCATTCACACAACTACACTAAAAAAGCCACAGAGACTAAAGTCTGGGATGCTATCCCTTTTATACACTAGGGGACATATTTATCAAGTTTGAAAATTGAAATTCAAAATTTTAATGTTCTAAATTTTTGTTATTCAAATTCGATTCGAGTTTTTACAAAAAATTCTAAATTTATCATACTCTGGCCCTCTAAGAATTTGAATTCAACTGTACGCCACCTAAAACCTGCAAAATTGCTGTTTGAGTGAATGGGAGTGGTCCAGGGATCAATTTGGAGTTCTATGTAGCCTTCCTGACATTCAATGTTTTTTTGGAGAAGTTTTTTATTTATTTTTTTAAATCGAAATTGATTTGAGTTTTCGAGTCTATTTAATTCATCTGAGTTTTATGAATTAGATTTTTTAAATAAATTTCAAATTTATGGGGCGTTTACAAACTCACATGCATTCTAAATGTGACCCTTGATAAATATGTAGCACACTCGCAGCTGCAACTTTGCTGTGTGTTGTGGTGGTGTGTAAAGGCCTGTGTTGCTATTCTGGTGCCCCAAAACCCGTTTGCTGGGGACTTCCCTTACCATCCAGTAGCTGCTGGGTTTGGCTACAGCCAAACGTGGAGTTTAGGGAGAATGCCAAGTCCAGCTGGTTATGCTTCAAACATGAAACTGATTTATTGAACAAAAACACATCAGCAGTTCAATTCCACACACGGCATCAGTATTAACACCCTGGGGAAATATCTTCACAAACCAAATTCGATAGTCGAATCCCTCTGAGGGGAGTAAGACAGCCTAGCTTGCCGATTGTTCCTAGCACACAGGGTCTCACGGTGGGGTCTTGCTTCTTAGTCACTTTCCCTGACTCTTAAACTCACCCACTCGTGTCCTTAACTGGCAGATTGTACACTGCAAGGGGAACTAACCCCACGTACCTCCTCGTTGGAGCCAAGACTGCTCACTAGCTTGCCTGGTCTACCCTTTGCTCCTAGAGCAGGCCCAACAGCACTGGGACCCAGTCCTGGCCCACCTTTCCACAAGGTGGGATCCAGGGAATAGAGCCCAGAGCACGTCTGCTCTCCCTTTTAACTATTTGGCACCCTGCCCCCTATTGGCTGAACCTGTCCCCTAAGTACCCAGGAAACTTTACAGGATCCTATAAATGCCCACTAAAGAAAAAAAACTGCCCGATTAATTATCAAACCTCGGGGTATCTACAAATGTGATTCCCCGTGCGATAATGCATATTCTGGCGATGAAATAAATGAATCAATAGAAACATTGTACACAGTAAATAAAAACACTAAAACTGTAATAAGCTCTGCTCCTGACTATGGAAAACAGTTACAGTAGTCAGCTTCCCCCCGTTTCACTAAGAAATCAATTAGAAGTTTCTAAATCTATGTATATATATATATATATATATATATACTGTATATAATATGTACTGATAATAATAGTTTGTAGTCAGAAGCAGACCCAATTTATAGAGGTTGCAAAGGGGAAAATCACACAAATAGTTTCCATTACTCTTTTTGACTCTTTTTGGAACCCTAGTGCCTGCTACTACTCCTTTTTTATAAAATATAATATTACTCTATGTTAAAGGATACCAAGCAAGGATGTGTTCTGTAGGAAGTCTGAAGGAAGTCTACCCTTGTAAACATGATTACAGTAGATGATAACATTTAAGTCTATTTGAGATATATGGGGCACATTTACTAAAGAGCAAATTGTGGATGTTTAGAGAAAATTCACCAAAAAGACAATTTTGGACAACCCTTTTCCCTTCATTAACATATATCAATGTTCAACACAACAATAATAAAAAGTAAACCTAACATTTCTTAACACAACCAGTACCTATAAATTCACTTTACTATGAGAGAGCAAACTGAAGTAAATACTAGATTATGTATTTAACATCAAAAAGGAACCCAGTTTGTACACTTACTTGGGCCACAGGCCTCAGCTTCACAGGATATAACAGGTTCCAGTTATTATGCATTACACAATGAGTTCCTAAACCAGTGCATAATATCCATTTAAGACTTATGGCAAGAGAATTGTTAAAACTTGTCTCTAGGTAATTGACACATTAACTGGCTCCCAATATATAAAAAAAGTCAAGGTGGAACAATCTGAGAAGAAAAATAAGGGATGCTGCTGAGAAGGCAGTTCAATGTTCTGACCAGAGCTGAATATAATGCATGATGCAAAGGAAACTAGAAGAAGTCTTTAACTCTTGGGACAGCAAGGGTTAATGATGCATTACTATAATGAAGACTTCAGGTACAAGTTGCTCAACGTCTAACTGGACCCATCAGGATCAGTGTTTGACATTAGCCTGAAACATCCTTCTGTCCTTTTCCTGCTTCTGGTGCTGGAGGCCTCTAAGCTCTGCAGTTCTGTAATGCTCTTTCTGCTGCTCAGCTTATCCAGCTCTGCTCTTTCTCCTTCACAGCAACTTATAGGTGTGTCCTTGAATTGCTGCAGTCCTGTTACCTGGTCCAGACTCTCTCAGATACCTGACACTCCTTTTATACCCTTCCAGTCATTGCTGTAACACTGCTGTTCCTGAGTGTAATATTTTTAAATATCTTGTATAAAGCTGGCCATAGATGAATCATCGAACGATCCGACTTCCCCATCTCCCAACCTGCCACTAACTTTCAGATCAAATAAAGTAGTAAAAGCACAGGTCAGCCAATGTTCTGCCCCTGTCAGGGATCGTACGAAAGTTGTACGATAAAAACATAGTAACAGTCTCCCACTGAAAATCGTATGATCTGCAATACATGCAAAGATTTGATAGCCAACCGACAGAAATTTTCTAACCTGGCCGATCAACCAAACGATCGATCGGCATGGCAAGATAAATGTCGGGACACTCCACACACGACGCGAAAATCGTATGAATCCTCGATTCGTACAATCAGATCATTGCGTCTATGGCAAGCTTAAGACAGCTTTAAAGGAAGGAACTCACAAACCCAATATTTTATACAAGATAGCTTTGTAGGAAATGAACTTTTTTTTTTCACTTAAAAGATTTTTATTATTACTTCTGGTTTACATAAGAAGAAAAAAGAAAAAAAAAAGAAAAAGGACCATTTGTTTACAACTGCATAATATGCTTGTTTGTTTCACAATATTTATACAATATGATCAAAATTGCTTCATTATTTGTATCTTAATTGTTAAACCAGATTTGTATAATAAACATAACAAATAATAACCGAATTGAGAAAAGAATAGAAGTAGAAACAGAAAGGAAGAAAGCTTTGGAAATTAGATGAATACAATATTGTTTGAGTAACAATTTGAGTACAGTTTAAGTACAATATCTTATCTGTATTCCTATATTGTAAATCGCCTTCGAAGTATATAGTCCTTCCATGGCGTCCAAATTTCCATAAATTTGTCCATTTTATCTTTTAATCGAGCTGTAAGCTTTTCCATTGCAAATATTGTATCTATTTTACCTAATGTCTTCTGCCAAGATATATCTGGAGACAACCAGCTAATAGCTAAATTCCATTTAGCATCTGAGAGAATATGTGTAGCTAAATGCCTAGCTGGTCTGTTAAGCGGTGTAGGTGGAAGATTATGTAATAATTCCCATGGATTTAGCTGAAATGTCACTGCACATAGTTCCTGTATTAATGCATGCACTTTATGCCAATGTTGTTGTGCTATAGGACAGTCCCACCATATATGAACCGATTTCGTCACAACCTCGGAAGCACAGAGGTGAATGCATTTGTGAGATCCTATGTTTTCTTTGTGGTGTCATATACCACCTAGTTAAAAGCTTATATGAAAGTTCTTTTGTTGCTATATTTTCCTATACCTTCTTGGTGGCCATCCAAATTTTATTCCATCCATCTCTAGGGAGCCTTGTTGGTAATTCTCGCTCCCATGCAGTGCAATAGTTTGTAATAGAGATTTGGGTTTGCATAGTGAATAGCGATATTTGCATGAATCCCAAACCCGCAAATAGTGTTGTACAACCATATTGTGTATCTCAAATTTATTTCTATCTTTGTGATCCGCCCACAATAAATTATTAGTTGTTAGTGGGTAACAATCCTTTGCTTCCATCTCTACCCAGACTGTAGTGCTTGGCAGAAGCTGCTATTTGACTAACTGGCCAACTTGTGCAGCTTTATAATATAACAGCAAATTTGGGATCCCTAAACCTGTTGGTTTTCTATATAATACCTGGCTTGACACACTTGGTCTTTTATTATGCCAAATATATGACAGTACCTGTTTCTGTAGATACTTCATATCTTTTAGTGGTACAGCTACTGGTAAGACCCGAAAATAATAAAGTCATTTTGGTAACCAAGTCATTTTAATTGCGCATATGCGCCCTAGCCATGAAATTGAGTAACGTTTCCAACACTCCAATAATTTCTGTAAATATCTAATTAAAGGTTGATAATTAATTGTATATAATTGTGAATACTTTGGTGCAATCTGTATCCCCAAATACCTAATGCTATTAGAGCATAATATCAGATGAAAACTTAGACGTATTAGTTTGAGTAGACTCAGGTATATTAATCGGATTCAGATTTATGTGGGTTCACCTTCAATCCAGAATAACTATAATATTGGGATAAAAGTGCAAATAAAGTGGGGAGTGCTATTAATGGTCTAGATAAGGAAAGGAGCTTTTTAACTCAGTTATTCGATAACCTAATATTTTTATTACTCCTTTTAGTTTGAATATGTTTATGACTTCAGGAAGTTCACATGAGAACTTTCTTTATTATAGCCAGGAACAGAATATGTATTTGAATACTAATAACCTAATAAGATCTCTTCTTCAGGTGTGCTTGTTAGAAGCCTGGTCAGCTCCTGATGAATGCATGGGAAGCAAGATCTGTTGTTGACCAAGTGGTTTAATGTATGAACTTATTGTTTATTAGAGCCTATAAAACCAGAGTTCCTTGTTTTGTTGGCTGAGATCTCTGTTGTGGAGTATACGCACATTCTGCACAAGGCTCTTGGTTCCTGCTTGAGACCTCTCTGCCCACTGAAATGGGATCTCCTAGTCACTTGGTGAAGATGATGATGCTGACTCAAATGGTGATGCATTTTAGTTTATTTTACTAACTTTATTGGTAATAAAATGTGGCTTAACATACCAGGTGTGGTGTGTGAATTATTTCTGAGAGACTCTACCCTAAAAAAAAGGGGCTAATTCACTAAAACGCGAAGCGTCTAACGCTACCGCTAATTCGCCAGCGTGACGTCATTTCGCAACTTCGCAAATTCACCGACTATGCCGAATTTTCGCTAGTGATGTAGATAGACTTGCGCAACTTCGCACCCTTACGCCAGGCGAAGTTGTGCACTGACCAAGGATCGTAAATTCGCAAATTCACTAACATGAACATTTTCCTGAACGTTAGCACTTACGCTAGACATTATTTCACCTGGTCAGACCAGGCGAAGTTCAATAAAATAGATAGGAGGTTGAAAAAAAAAATTTAAAATTTTTTCTAAGTCCCAAAAAAATGCTGGCGTATTTTAGCATAGGATGGTGATAGTCGATAAAAAAAGATAGATTTTTTTTGGGGGGGTTACCCTCCTCCACCCCTACATTTCCTAACATATGGCAACACAACTATACAGAGGGCACACGTAGGGCAATAGGACAACTTTATTTATTTTATTAAAGGTTTCCTGGACTTGCGTAGTGGAATGTAGTGGCTGTAACATATACTTCTATTATAACTTAAAGTTACCGCCGTATGCAAATTAGGCTTCGCTAGCGTAACATCACTCTGCCTAGCGAAGTAACACTAGCGCAACTACGCTACCGTTTGCCGACCTGAGCGTAAATTTGCACTTTAGTGAATTTGCATAGCGCTGGTGAAAATTCGCCTGGCAAAGTGCAGCGAACGCTAGCGAAGCTAACGCTAGAGACATTTCGGGTTTTAGTGAATTTGCCCCAATGTCTGTCCATGTGCTCCTTCCATCTGCTGATGACATACAGACTCCACAGCACTAATAGTATTCTCTGAAACCCCAGTTCAGGTTGTATTTTATAGGACGGCATGTTATACAGCACATTACTGGATTGAGACTGAAATATATCTGCCATTACATTATATAGGGGCAAATATGCTAAGGTTTGAATGCTAAATTAGAATTTCAATGAGATTTCGTTGGTCAAAACTCACAATTTTGAGTTTAAAACCACCAATTTGAATCTGAGATGTATCATCCCCCCTACCCAGGAAGTAACTCAGAGTTCATGTAGAAGTCAAAGGTCCGCTGACCTATTTGAAGAAGTTAATAACCTTCCTTACAGCTTTTTTTCAGAGAAAAACGCAATTCAAATTCTGTTCGAGTTTTCATAAATAAGATATCATTCGTGTTTTGAGGTCATTCGAGTTCTTTCGAGGTAAAAAAAACTCTAGCGTTCAACCTTTGATAAATCAGCCCTATAATGTATATAGTCTGCTTAACTTTGCCGACAAATAAACATTACTGTTTTTGTCTCCAATACTGACAATTTTTGTAATGTACAGTAGCTTTTATCAGAACACACCAAGCCCTTCCAAGCACAATATTTTACTTGTGCCCCTGAGAACATGACTAAAATAGTAGACAATGAAAGCAAAAAAAAAATATAGTGGCTTGGGAAAGATAGAGTGCAATGAAGCAGAAGATCCATCTTTAGCTGAAAAATATTAATTGACCAACCCTTTACCCAAGGGCCACTTACAAAACACGTCTTACACCACTTTTTATTTTTTATTTGTTTTTCAGTTTAAAGGGATGGTCTGTTCATCTAAGAAGAAAATAGGAAATTAAGGCTATTTAGGCATGAAATGAAAAGTACTTCAACAGGTTTCTATTATCTGGAAAGCTAAAAATAAGTGTTTTATTTTCTGTAATTTGAATCTCAATTTCTTAAAAAAACATTTAAACATTTTAGAAAATCTATGGATTTATGCAGCTTAGTTACTTTCAAATACAAGTTACTTTTTTACTATTACAGAGAAAATGAGAATGATTAAAAAATAGTTATTTGCTTACAATGGCCTCTATGAGACTAGGGAGCAGATTTAATAAAGGATGAAAATTCTCCAAAAGGGCAATTCGAAGGCAGATCGGCAATTGACTAAAAGGCAAAGAGGGCAATTCGCTAGTGCAAAATTGTGTGCCTGTAACGGTCGGCACCCAAACCAGAGCAAATGCCAAGCACCCTGGTCTCGGCTCATGCTTCACCAGTAGTGTGACCGCCTTTGGCTTCGGGAGGAGCCCTCAGCTACTCAGATGCCAGCTGGACTTAAACGAGAGGTGCAAGGCAGGGGTTCTGGCCAGCAAGGGGCACGACTGTTGTCAGAGTCTGGAAAGGCCGAAGGTCACGGTTTAGGCAGGAATAGGCAGGTACGAGGTCAGACAGGCCGGGTCGAGGTGGGCGGATAGCAACGGAACGTCAGGCAGGCAAAGGGTCAAACCAGGTGATCAAAGCAGATAAGGATGAGACAGGTTCAGAGTCAATAACAGGCAGGAGTCAAATCAGGAAGACAATCGAAGGGTTAAGCAGAATCACAGTCGGTTTCAGGCAAGAGTCAGGTTCCAGAGGTCAGAATAGTCAAAACAGCCAGGCAGGGTCAAACACAGGTGATAGAAAGACTAGAAGCTTAATGGCACAAAGTACAAGGCACCAGGAACAAAACCTATAACGGGCAGCGCATTGCAGAGAAAATCCCTTTAAGTACTTTTGAATTTGGCACCATTGCGCGCTGACGTCATCACGTCAGCGCGCCTGCACCTTTAAATGAATGCGGAAGTGCGCCGCGCGCACTTAGAGAGAAGCCGGCGCAGGGAAAGGAAGTGGCGGGCGTCCCCGCCGAGGGGGCGGCAGGCGTTCCTGCCGTCCCCCCACTAGACCACCAGGGTACGTTCCTTACAGTGCCTTTTCACCAGGCGAACAATCTTACTCTGCAAATTTATCAAATTTATAACCTGCAAACTTTCCAATCTGGTACCCTTTTCACCAAAGTCTGTTTCACCAGGTTCTATCTGGTGAATTGATAAAATGAAGCTACATCCGCAACATTATTATCAGTGACATAATATCCTGTATGCCAAAAAAGTAATAAAAAAAGACATATCGCTGGCATTTTTAAAATATTTTAATGTGGGATTATGTTTAAAAGTTGTAGCTATTAAATATATATTTAAAAAAATGTTTTAATCATTGGAAGCTAATACCACATTTGTTTTATGGTGGGCTCATGTCTTTATTTTGTTGCCTTGGACATTTTTAATAATAAGTGGCCACATCCAGCAATTTCACAAACACTCACTAATAAAGATATATACAGTTTATGACCTGGATGTACCCGCCATATTTAAATTGCTATAAGTATGTTAAGTTTTGATAGGAAGAAAGTAACGCTAGTAAAAAATCACTTAGAAGTGACAGTGCTGATTAATTTTCTCTGTCGAAATTTCTCCAGCCTTCATCTGCTGAGACGAAGCTTTGCATTTTGATAAATACGTGTATTCGCTGTGAATTAATGTCTGATGAAGTTGTGTGAAGTATGGCGAAGCCTTACAAGGCAAAAATTCGCCCTTTAATTTTGCCCCATGTGTTCCTGTAATTTGGAGCTTTCTGGATATTGTGTCACCTGTACTACTCAAACTAATAGATATTGTAAAGTAACGTAATATAATAATAATATTGGGCATATGAATGAATGGACAAAACTGAGAATATGGGAGATAATAGGCACATCCAAACTTACTTTGGAAATACACTTCTACACTTGTGTTTATAAGTACACTTGTGTTTATAAATGACTCCTATAAAGTATGCCTATGTCTAGTAACAAATAGATGTTTACTTTAAAACAGTTTACAGGGAAATTCTCCTTTAGGATTAGTTGTTATGGGTTACTAGACTAGTATTACTAACCCCAATGCCTTTCCTAAAGGCAGAAGATTCCATGTGTTGGATTTCAACAGACAATGAGCTGCAATTAAATACCTAGAGTTGTGTTATTTCTCAGAATAATAGTGCAGCCAGTAATTTATGGACCCCTAGTAGTAACAAACAACATCATTTTGTTTATTAATATAACAATCTAGCAATAAAATCAATGATTTCATTTATTTAATTTTTTTATGTATCCATTGGCTATCTGCTGTTATAACTTTGTGAAATAGATAGATGATATTCTGCAGGCAATTACAGACCTATTGCTGTGTAGGCAATATTCTGTGCCACTGCAGTACATATCTTTCTCTGCAGATAACATATCCCAGCAGGAAAGAAACATTTCTTCCTCTGGACTCTCTTAACCTCATGGCAGGAAACTTGTTACAGCTGGACGGTGAGCCACCTGTGAGTGTAGCACTGAATAGCTGGATATCCTGTTCTAGAACCTAATGCTCAGCAGTCCAGAAAAAAAATCACTTGAGGGGAACATAAATTTCCAAGGTTTTTTTTTTTTTTACATTCCAGTAACAAATGATGGGGGTGTACAATGTCCAGATGTTTGATATTTTGTCAATGAATTTTGCTGCATCCAAGATAAATAAACAACAAAGCAGAAACCTATGAAATGGAAAAGTCATTCATGAACTCTTCAATGTAACCAATGTGTTGTTTATTTATGAAATTGCTTGGCACATTGTGAAGAAGGGACTAAAGCAATGAAAGTCAAGAGGTTGTGGGATGTGGATTTAAAAAAAAAACTAAATCCGAAAAATGTCTTGTTTTATATAATGAACTTATTGCACCAGCTTCTCAATAGCTGCAATGATCCAGGACTTCAAACTTGTCACAGGGGGTCACCATCTTGGAAAATGTGACTCTCATGCTCAGTGGGCTCTGAGCAGCTGTTGAGAAGCTTAGCTTAGGGGTCATAGCAAATTATCAAGCAGAAAAGATGATGCTACAGGACTGATTATTAAATTCTGATGCTAATTGTACTGGTTTCTGTGCTGCCTGTAGTAATTATCCAGCCTCATATTTCTATTCTATATGTTCTGTATATTTTGATTCAGTTCCTAAGCCGGGAAGATCTGTGTCTCCAGTAGCTCCCCATCTCCTTAAATGCTGATTCACTGCACATGCTCTGTGAATCAGCAGAAAAGAAGATGGGGAGCTACTGGGGCATCTTTGGAGACACAGATCTTTACTGCTAAAAGGCAGTGGTTGCCTTGGACTGGTACAGAAGCACAAAACTTGTACAACATTTCTAGCCTACCTCTTTAATTTAACTTTCATTGTCCTTTGTTATGTAATACTGATGTACTATAATGTATTTGTAGACCATAAATATCTATTGCATTTTATACAATGCGTTCGCACATTATAATTAACAGTATAATATAATTGAATTACTGTAATAGTATATGTTAGTATGATTAACAACTCCTTACTGATTAGCGTACCTTGCCTATGGTATTATTTTTGTACTGCATTAGTGCCTACACGATATGCCATAGTTTGGTATGTTATACTTAGGGGCACATTTATCAAATTCACAAGAAAGATTTGAAATTCGAAATTTCAAAAAGACTCGAATTTCAAATATGCAAATGAGGCAAATTCGACCATCGAATTTTGAATATTCTACCGATTCGAATAGTTTGAATATTCAAATTCAATTAATTTGAATATTCGAATATCGATGGTCGAAGTACTACCCTTTTAAAAAATAATTCGATAGGCCAGTTTGCCAGATTGAACCTACCGAATTGCTTTAAAACACTATGGGAAGCTCCCATAGGTGTTTTACAGTTTTTTTTTTATCGTATAGGAAAAATTTGATCGAAGGGTTAAAATCGTTCGATTCAAAAGTTTTAATCTATCGATCAAATTTTTAATCAAACCATCGAATTTTTCCTATTCGATCTTTCGAATATTTGAATAGCAGTAAAATCCTTTGAATTTGATATTCGGTATCAAAGGATTTTATTTCCCTCACTATTCACATGGTCGAATTTCGAATTATTTTCAATTCGAAATTCGACCAATGATAAATCTGCCCCTTAGTAAAGAGCATTTTGGAAATCTTTAACATCTTTGCACAGTAGCTCCTGGAGCATTGTGATGTGACTTTCATTTAAAGGAGACATATAGCATAACTAAAAACACCTCCTTATCTTCTAGGCAATAATGAATAATAAATTATGGTGCATGTTTAATTTTGGGCTAAAAAAGTATGTTCTTTAAAAAATTGCCCCTTTATTGGAGCTTCCTTAGATTTGCTATGGTCCCTGTCCATGTTTCAAATGAACGTTGGTTGTGTACTAACAGTCCCTGCCAGATGCATAGTAGGAGGAGGATAGCCAATGACAGGTATGCATTCACATAAGCAAAGACAGGCTTCAGTTCCCTATCAGGTAAGCCTAGCTGCTGATTGGTTTCTAGCCTACAGTACATTGTGCAGAGTGCTGCTGGATCCCCTGTACAGGAGGCTACAGGAAGTGGACCAGATTGGCACTTTCCTTTAACAGAGTAAAATACACTTTCTTGTTTTTCCACCCAATAAGGGGGTTATTTACTAAACTCGGAATCCCAGAAACCTGAGAAATTTGTGTTTTTTTTAGTATAAAATGTAAATTTTCAGTGGAAAAATAAACCACCATTTTTTGGGGATTTATTATACTCTGAGGATGGAAAACGTCCGAATCCGAAAATCCAGCATCTTAGATCTGCCAAGGTTGCATATACTGTAGGTCAGTGGGAGAAGTCCCAAAGATATTTTGATTTGCACTGGGTTTTCGTACAGTAATCTTAAGATTTTGTGGTTTTCAGGCAAATTCTGAACAAATCTGTGTTTTTGGGTGGAAAAATCGAAAAATTGTACAATTCAATTTGTTCACAAAACTTTGGGTTTTTCTCACAAACAATATTTTGGGAAAAGTGTATTGATCGTATTGTCAAAGTTGTTTTTTAGAAATATTGAGAAAAATTTGGACTTTGATAAATGGGCTGCCCCGTCTCCTATAAGACATACTGTATAAGGGGGAATGTAATGAAAAAGATTGTTTAAAATGCAATTTTTGCAAATGTTTAGCACTGCTGGAAATGCAAATTCATTCACTGGTGAATATTACATGCTTAACAAAGGTTAGCATTAGCACTGCTCTGGAGTTTTGTTAAATAGTGATGGGCGAATTTATTCGCCAGGGGCGAATTCGCGGCGAATTCCCGCGATTCGCCGCTGGCGAATAAATTCGCGAAACTGCAAAAAAAATTCACCCAAAAAAATTCGCCGCGCAAAAACGAGCCGCGCGTCGTTTTTGACGCGACGCGCCGAAAATGACACGACGCGCGCCGAAAATGACGCGACGCGTCGGAAATGACACGACACGTCGGAAAAGACGCGACGCGCGTCAAAAACGACGCGACGTGCGTCAAAAATGACGCGCGACTCGTTTCGCGAATCGGGAAAAATTCGTGAATTTCTCTGGCAATTCACGAATTTTTCGGCGAAGCGAAACGCGGCCGTTTCGCCCATCACTATTCTTAAACATTTAATCACAAAATACATTTATAGTTGATTACATGCACTGCGAATGTTAGGGAAAAACATTTGGTGGCAAACTTTATGAGGATGTCGTGAAAGGAAAACTATACCCCCTGGACAATGTGCATAAAACAACTCATATGTAAAATCCTTGCTTCATGTAAATAAACCATTTTTATAATTATATACTTTTTTAGTAGTATGTGCCATTGGGTCACACAAACATAAGCACTGCTATCAGCATGTCATTAGCCATTTCTTGCATCTGTAATTAAGTTTGGAGAGAGATATTTTGCAAAGCTAGGGGCAGCAGAAGACAAAACAAGGCATATGCCTTCTGTATTAGTGTTACTCCATCCACACTTTGCTGGGCTACAAATTCCAGCAATTATAGTGACGAATTCTTAAAGACAGGGAAAGTGTCATTCATTGCAGTGGCTGAACTACCGGGGATCAGGGGGTGCCATTGGACTGGGGCCTGCACCCCCTCAGGGCCCCCGACTGTTTGCGCCCCCACTTATCTGCACAGAAGATCAATTCTGGAGAGGGGTGGGGGAGCCTGGTTGCACGGCCCACACAAAACCTTTAGTTACGTTACTGACTCACAAGGAGGGTTCCAATTTGTTGGTGTACCCCCAGTGTTGGACTGTGGGGCTCTGTACACCTTGTATGCACTCTTCCCCCAGAGTGTGCACGCATGGGCATACTTCTTTTCAGTGCATCAGCACAACCAGGTTTAGGGAAGGAGTGCAAGGAAAGGGAGTGCAGAGAGCGGATCTGGGCAGACGGGGCCCAAACAAACTGGGGCCCACTGGGTTTTTTTTCTGGTGTTCTGCCGGCCCAGTTGGACCCTGTATACCCCAGTGAATACACTGTACCCTGGTAGGTGCTCCTGTTTTCTGAAAAATGCACCAACCTGGTAAGTACCACATCTTATGGTTGTTTGGGCTTCTGCATATTTGCAGTATAGTAAAAGTACAGTTGAGATAAGCATAAAGCATAAATTTAACCTTCAAGGCCAGTGGCCAAATCAGAGAGATCCTTCCTGCTCTGTTCATACTTGACACTTTATTCAAGGTTTCATACGACCACAGCTGAAGGCATTAAAAATACTTTTTCTAGCTCACATAAAAGGACCATGTTGGTCTTTCTGTTTATATAAAGCAAGCAAAAATACAGGACATGTAGGCATAATTGTTACTGGATAATTCTATTGCATCTGTAATTAATCTTGCCTACTTTTGGAGATTGAGGCGGTGATCACTAAAACTCCAAACAGGGTATCCCGAGATCTAGGCAGAAAGTGGCAGTTCCATGTATAATATTGCACTTCCAGGTAACCTAATGCATGAAAGCTGTCAGGTGTGACTCATCTCAGTCCCATCCTATAGATGTGAGGTTGTATTGTAGCCAATTAGATGGAAAATTATTATGTATTACAGTATTTTATGTATTACAGTTTTTAAAAATCCTATTTTGCTTTGTCTGTGCCCTCCAGGGACATGGGCAACTGAGTACTGCCCCTTTACCTATATAAGAATATATCATTGGCTAGGGGGCTCAGATGGTTGACAAGTCTTAGGTTATTTTTCCCCAGAATCACCACTCTTGGACCACCATGTAATGTTCAACTGAGAAGATAAGATATATTGAAAAGGTGCAGATGAGCAATATAGGTTCTGTCATTCACATTTTGACATATATTTGTATACCCTGATCAAAAAATCATTAACATTTTTGATTACACAACATAATTCAAATCACTTTCATAGGTTATTTAATCAAATAGAAATCTAATGGCTAGAGTGTTAATCAGTGCTAAAACTTTTTCTTGTTGAGTTGCATCTGGCTTTATAGGGAAATATGGAATTGAATTAGGAGGTAGGCTTTCCTCATCAAATTGAATCTGGCCCAACGCATGATATAGGAATATAATTTTTAATGTAAGTTCTATGGGGCAGGAACATACCTTCTCTTGTTTAATCAACACTTTCGTCGAATTCAAAGGATTGTACTGCAATTCGATTGGTCGAGCGATCGAATAGGCAAAATTCGATCGATTAATCATTCGAAAGATTTTTTCGATCAATCAAATTTTTTTTATTCGATCAAAAATAACTATACCCAATTTGGTAGCTTTTATCTGGCGAACTAGGTGGTTGAATTTAAAGGGGAAGTACTTCGACCATCGAATAGTTGAATAAAATTAAATTTGAATATTCGAATTATTCAAATTCGAATATTCAATGGTTGAATTTGCCTAATTTGCATATTCGAAGATTCAAATTCAAATCTTTTTGAAATTAGATCGAACTTCGAATTCTTCATGTGAATGTAGTAAATCTGCCCCTTAGATCTTTAATGCACTTTACTTTGTATTTACTGTATTATTATAATTACCCCCTGTTTGCTTATATATAAGTAACACTTAGTGATGGGCGAATAAAT
>CM044439.1:80865779-80882078 GCA_024363595.1 Xenopus borealis
TTTTTCTGACTCCTAGCCTTCTCCTGACTCCATTATGTTTCCACTGTGTATTTTCTTTCCCTGAAATTCAACCAACAAAATGTAAATGTCCACAGGAGAAAGATACATTGTAAATGAAAAACAAAAAAAAACACAGTTTGCTGGAATCAGCATTGTTTTGCACTTTGCAGACTGTGTTAAGCTCTGTGTAGATTGACACAGGTCTCAGGGCTCTATTGTATTCCCATAAAAAATACAGTGCTGTGCAGGTAGGCAAGCAAGCATTCTCCCTTTTGGTCAATACCAAGTATATTGAATGACAAGTAAGTAAGGGATTGGCAGGGGAGGCAGTTACAATAGGCCTCAGCTGAGCCTCCTGATCCAGGGTGAGCAGAGCACATTTTACCTTGGGGTGGAGCATTATCATTTCACTGTTTATGTTTATTTGGGTTTATATAAATAATAGATAGATACATAATAGGTATACCTTGGCTATTTTATAACGTTTATTTTTATTGAAAAATATTTGACTTTGGATCCATTTTAATTCCAAGTTAACACAATTTTAATTTTCTTTTGTAAAGTGCCTATATATGATTCTCCAGTAACAGTCAATATAACATGCCATTCCCGACTGTCATTACATGAAATGTTCTGTTTATGAAAGATGCTGATGGTGACAGACAAGAACCTGGGCTTATCTCAGGCAGAGCATTTGACATTTCCGGACTATAGTTTTGACATAAATGCACCATGACAGTAAATAGTGGTTTGGACCTTAAGTCTGGAATTTTTTAAACCCAATAGACTTTGGTTGCAAACTTTATTTTATATTCAGAACTGCCTTCAGTGTCTGAAATGTTATTGCCTGTACTTATTTTGTCTTGAATATGAAGGTAATGAGCAATAAATACGTGAGAATGATCCTATTGTACTAATAGCAGTTTTAAGAGGATTTACACTGAAATCATTAGATGGCAGTGAACAGTAATCCCTTGATAGAATAATGCAATCATTCCAACCATTTCTTTGCCGCTGGTTGAGTTGAAAGCAATAATATGGCACCCACATTGGTACTCTACTGCCTAACTTGTACTTTAATGTAACATTTTAGGCCTATCTATGAATAGTATCTACACATCTATCATCATCTTTGTATATATGTGTTCTACATCTGTACTTTTCATTTTTTCTACAGAATGTTGCACCCCAGTTACTAAATGTTATTTTTTTAATCTTTGCAGGAAGAAACCCAAGTTTGGGTTATACTAGCTCAGCTACAATCATTTTGTATGTGTGAACATAAATTCACTTATTTCTGTTATAATAGATACTCTATAATGTATAGATATAAGCATTAGCTAATCCTAAGGTAAAAGAACAATGCACTTGTAGTTAGGCCACTGGTTAGTGATTTTTGCTCTTTATTAAAAATAAATCTACTATGTATTTTTCACCCTTTTTCTTTCCACTGGTTATTTAGCTTTCATTGCTTTCCTGATATTAGTAGCAGGATTGATATATATATTTTTTTTTTTAAAGCAATGGTCATTCTTTTGTTTTTTACTGTTACAAATTCTCCCAAAACAAGAGACCTCTCAAAACACCAATGCCCCTACTAATAACGATGAGGGTAAAACTGAGGAGCTAAATGATGACATCACTCCACATGATGAAGATGATTTTCAAGGGCAATTATATTGTTCTCCCATGTCCATCCACTCCAATTTCTATGGTGTTGCATCTGCTTTACTATATAATTACCTAGCCGTGACAGCCATTTTTGCAATCCAAATTTATCTCATATTAATTCAATGCAATAATGCAAAATTCATCAGCGTAGACTGAACTAATGCAGTAGCTCCAGTAATAGGTATTAATGTGTGTTATATTATTTTTGTAAATAGCGTTTTTTGCACATCTGATTTAGCACAGGATTTTGCACTTTGTACTTGAGTTTGCGTTGGATGCAGTTACCATTTCTAACTTTCGCATTTTGCAGTTGGAGGTAGATGGCAATGATAGGTTAGAGGATGAGAGCAGAGATGATGACACATCATCTACCAGCTAATATGTTTCTACCATATTCTATTTTTACTTTTTTTTACAGTGCCATTGAATCACATATAACTGCTGAATTATGGACATGTTGTATACTAAATTAACGGGCAAAATTTACCTTTTTCTTTCAAATAAGTCAGTTTTCAATCAAATAAAAATCGTTCAAAATGTTCAAATGCATCGTTCGAATCAACTGATTCTAACCTGAAGGAGGTCCCTCATAGGCTAAAATAGCAATTTGGCAGGTTTAAGGTGGCAAATTATCGAATTCAAATTTTTTAAAGAGGTAGTACTTCTATTTTCGAATGGTCGAAAAAGTACTTCAAAAGTACTTCAAAATTCAAATTTTTTTAATTCGAATTTCCATTTTGACCCTTAGTAAATGTGCCCTAATATTTCTTGAGCATCCTTTGTATATTTAAAATACGAGAATTTAAGCTTTCTGAAAGCATATTTGTTCTTATACTACTTCATTAATTTGAAGAGTCTGAGAACACCAATAATGAAGCAGAAAATATCCCTGAAATGCTTCAGACTCTCTTCCATGCTGTTACCCTTGAGCATCCCATGGAAGAGGAACTGCCTACACCAGGGGTGTCCAAACCTTTGGCTTTGAGGGCCACATTGGAAGAAGAAAAATTGTCTGGGGGCCACACATGAAATGCACAAACACTTTTGATTTGTAAAAGTAAAGAAAATACACACAAAAAACCTACAATACCAGTTGGATAACCAGATGGAGCTATAGACTGGAATATGGGGCACCTGGATATTAAATAAACTTATTATTACTAACTGGGCAATGGGCTCTAACAGGCTCTTCTTATATCTTCTATCTTCTTGTAAATAACACCTTTTATCCCATTTCACATTTGCACAGATATGCTCTGATGATTTTGCAGATTCACGTTTATAGTAAATAAAACATTTTTTTAATGATTGTAGATTCTGTGCTGCCTGCATTGTCTTAGGATTGGAGACCTTGCACAAACACTGGATCATTCACCGGTAGGTACTGAGATTCTGGAAATGCAAGTGTAACTGATATGTTCTACTATTACTCAAAAACATAACTGATATTAACTTGTTATTATGCAGGGTTCTAAAGCCTGAGGATCTGCTTAAAGACTATACAGGATATACTGTATATACATATCAAATTATGGTCTCTGCAAAGAGGGTAAAGTTTATATTTCTGTAATGCTGTAATGAATTATGCTGTAGATTTTATTATGCATGTGCCACATACCATCCTAACATTTCCAAATGGGAAATTGGCACACTTGACTATTCCCCTTATATCCACCATGTCAGAAACAGCCCTTAACCAGTAATATTATGCACAATTTAGTTAAGCCCAACCTTTTTCTGCGGGGGGGGGCTTAAATGATTTAAACTTTTAGGTTTGATGCTCTTTACCACCTATTCCACCAATAACGTTAAAAGTAAGAATTATTTTGTGTGCCTCTCTGTATCTTTGAAAACAGGTCAAATGGAAATACAAAGCAACATATCAACTTATAACCCAGTCTGTGCATTATTATTATTCTTTTTATGTAAGTGGGCTTACCCTGTAGTTGTGTGAAGGATTTGGACTTGGACCTCTGTCATAGCTGCCCCATGCCTGGAAAACAAAGTCACGGCCACCATTGCACATTTACCACTGGTGTAATATAAATGTTTTTTCTGGCAAATTTTCGCTGGAGATTCGCGAATTTATTCGCCAGCGGCGAATTGCGGGAATTCGCCGCGAATTCGCCCCTGGCGAATAAATTAGCCCATCACTACTCATCACTACTTAATTAAACCATCTTTAATGATGTGAAAAACATGTCTTTACACAAAGATCACTATTACATTAATCCCACTCTTTTTTCCTCTTTTTGGTTTCAATACCTAACCACCTATAGGGGAATGTAATATAAGTTGGTAACGCAAAAATTATTTGCAATGTGAAAAGTTAAGCCTTTGCGCGAACACATTTTGCTTTTGCGCGAATGTAATATACCTTTTGTGAACCCGGAAACTGTTTAGCAACCACTTCCGCCAGCGGAAGGCCGTTTGCGAATTTTATACTTTGTGCTAATGCGCTGTCAATGTAATAAAACTTCTTACTGAAAAAGTCGCAATGTTTGCTACAAAAGATTACGATACCTTCAAGCACTTCTTAAGAGTGCGCAATTATAGTCCACAATGCGCAATAACGATTTGCAATGCAATAACCGTTTAAGGAACAATATTACATTGCGAGATGTGGATTTTTACTCTTATTGGTGCGCAATGTTTTTCTCTTTGCGACTTTAATTACATTCCCCCCCATATTCCACTATATGATTGATAAATATCAGTGAAAGTTGAAGTGAAATGAAATCTTTATGACGTACTTTGCATGAATGAAAAATATAATGTGGGAAGGGTAATAACTTTGTTTCATATTGATAAAAAAGATATAATTATACAGTATACATTCACAAAGAAATCTTAAATATGTGTGTATGTTATTGTAGGCTATTAGCTGTTGCATTCGTCTGACACTGAGCTATATTTTACAGTTTCTCTTGAAGCTCTTAAAAACTCCCAGTGCTCCATCACTGCAGACTGAAAGCAGTTGATGAGGAACCAAACTGACAGGGTGGAAAAGCAAATGCTCAGTAGTTTCTTTTAAAAAGACACTGTTATATGATTTCTCTGTTGATTATTTCCCTTTAGCTCCTGACTTTTTGCAAAATTAATGATTTTATGTCTTAAAATATTAAGATCTCCCACCAGCAGTGTGCATGTTAAATGCCCTTGCCATAATCCACCATAATGGAAGGACAAACAATGAGCTGCAAACAAGCAGCCAGAGACACAATTTGTCTTCTGCATTTAATTCTTTTATATTCACAGTACTGAAACTCTTAAATACTAGTCCAAAAATGAATGGCATCTCAGGCACAAGTATTTATTATGAGAATACAACTGGTGTCTTTATTTATTCAGTTTCACCTAATTGCCTTGCCTTTTGCTTTGGGCTCTAATAAAATATTATCTGCAGATTTTGTTTGTCATGGGTATAGCAAAGGCAAGTAGGTGCCATTGATGTTTGGGTGGGGAATCAGGGCCGCTTCACCCATGAGGCAAGGTGAGAACCTTGCCTCAGGCGGCACAGAGCGGCCAGTTACCAGGGGCGGCAAAAAGTCGCCTCTGGTAAGAGCTGAATTTCCTTTTTTAAGATGGAAATTCGGCTCCTCTTGTGCAGCGAGCGCAATAGCACTCGCTGCACTATCAATGCGGCCCCTCCTCCACCCACTCCGACGCTACAAGTTAGAAGCGCAGAGCGGGAGGGGGGCGGCATTGGGAAACGCCCCTGTGGGGAATATTTCATGAAAATATTACCATGTTATTAAAAACATTTCAAGTAATTTCTTAGTATCTTTTAATATTATTACATAAATACAGGTATCTGTGTAACTATTAGTTAAATGGGTTGTTCACCTTTAAATAACATTTTAGTTTGATGTAGAGAGGGATAATCTAGGACAATTTACAATTGATTTTTTATTATTTGTGTTTTTTGAGTTATTTAGCAACTCTTCAGTTTGCAATTTCAGCAATCTGGTTGCTTGGGGTCAAATTACCCTAGTAACCATGCACTGATTTGAA
The DNA here is from genome assembly GCA_024363595.1 of Xenopus borealis. Taxonomy (NCBI): domain Eukaryota; kingdom Metazoa; phylum Chordata; class Amphibia; order Anura; family Pipidae; genus Xenopus; species Xenopus borealis. The sequence goes on from CM044439.1 coordinate 80,871,465, forward strand.
TAAGAGACTTGAATGTGCATGGGAGAGGTCTGAATAGAAAGAGGAGTAATAAAAAGTAGCAATAGCAATAAATGTGTAGCCTTACAGAGAATTTGTTTTTAGATGGGGTCAGTGAAAGCGGGAAAGATTCAGAAGGCAAATATTTCAAAAACGCTAAAAAATAAATAATGAAGACCAATTGAGAGGTTATATGCATAAATAATTTGTATAGTGCTTCAAGCTCCAAATTGAGAGGTTACTTAGCATTGGCCATTCTATAATATACTAAAAGTTAACTTGAAGATGAATCACCCCTTTAATTTAATTACCGTAATCCCTGATAATTACTACTTTCTGCTATATAATTTTATCATGTACAGTAGTTCTCTGCTGAATCTGTGTAAAATAAAAAATATATTTAAAACAAAAACCTTCAAGTTCCACCATTTGGGTAGAATGTGCCTCGTTTCACCACAAAATCAGCAAATTTGTATAAGATGAAAAAATCCCATGGAATGCATTGGATAACAGTCTTCCTGACTACTACTTTTCAGCAGTTTGGAGACATCCTCTTCCCATCGTCCAAGGAAGCATCCAACTAAATAAACTATATTTACTGTACTCAATATCTAGAGATACCATATTAACTAATCTTATAAACTCGTGTAAAGGACATTTATACTGCAGTTTGCCATTAGTTATATTAATTTACCAATGAGGAAGAAGCACCAAGAGCTATCAGACCAAGAGGGTTTGGGGAAACCTGCAATCTGCAAGGGCTTTTAAAAAAAGTGAAAGCACAACCTAAGAAAGCTGTGAAAGAAAACATGTTTGAGATCATATCAGACTAAAAAATCTGGAAACTAATTATAACAATGCTTAGCAGGTCTGTAAATACTGCATTGAAGCATGTTGGGGAGGAGCGTAGTATTAATAGCATAGGGAGTGAATCCTGTTCTAGTATCTGCTATACTTGGTAGAAACTGCTCTAAATGTTGGCAAACAGATTCTGTATGCCCAATTTTCCTATTTGAAAGATTTTTATTCCTCAGCAAAGGTTCCTTCTCGGGTGGCGAAGAACCATTCCCCAGTGCTCTGGAAAATCTAATGCATCTTCCCATAAATCCAGGCCTGGTCTTTGAATGTCCTTTCTGTAAATGCTATTTGCAGGCTGTGAATATATCTCTGTGCTGCTCAAAGGAAAAAAATTGCTAAGGCTAAGGTGCAGATTAGTGACAGTTTAATAAACTGCAGGAAGAAAAAGTGGTACACAGTGTCGGACTGGCCCACCAGAATACCAGGAAAACTCCCGGTGGGCCCAGGTGTCAGTGGGCCCTCATGCTGTTAAACATTTCATGGCCATTCCCTATTTCTATGAGAACAAAGAGGCTAAATAGATGGAATAATTGATTATAGTATGTAAAGAAAACAAACTAGGAGAATAGAGGTTGAGTGAGGAGAGGAAGGATAATAGTACTGAGAGTTGGCCCCCTGGTCTGAGGTTTTTGGTTGGGCCCCTAGTCTAAGGTTTTTGGGTGGGCCCTTAGTCTAAGGTTTTTGGGTGGGCCCTTAGTCTAAGGTTTTGGGTGGGCCCCTGTTCTAAGGTTCTGGGTGGGCCCTTGGTCTAAGGTTTTTGGGTGGGCCCCTGGTGTCCCAGTCCGACACTGGTGGTACATAAGTTTAGATGGGTATTTACAATTGCTCAAAATGTTCCCTTTTTTTTTTATTAAAATAAAGTCTGCCTAACTCTCCTCCAGGAATTTAACTAATTTATTAAACAAATCAGCTCAAAAAACATGGGAAGAGTCTCAACAAAAATTCTGCAATAATTCAAATCGTATAACTTTTCCAAATTTGATGCTTAATTCATACAACTTTTTCAGGACATCTTCCATTGTCTTCTACATGACCTCAACATGTTTTAGCTAGAGTATTTTTGGATTTGGATTTTTAGTAGCATTGACATATAAGTTTTTTTCCCCAAAAATGTCAGTTTTCCCCCCCCAAAAAAAACTCGACCAGACAAAACATCGAGGCTTCATAAATAGGTGCCCTAGGTGTCCGTTTACTGAGATGCAATAGACAGTGATAATGACCTGCTCCAGAAAAAGAAGAGTAGGTTTACTTAAGTGTGAGTACTTTTGTGATTACACGTGTTCTGGTGCACAGATATGTTAATTCATATTGTCATATTCATGCTATGTAAGTTGTCTCAAAAGGCTTACTAAAGATTAGCGACAGAATTGGCACCAAACATAGACAAAATTGGCACCAATTTTTATCCCCTACCGGTCAGTGGCATTAGGTGAAACAGTCAGAAATTTTATAGCGAGAGAGATGTTAAGCCAGGTTATTAACATTAGCAGGGAATATTTAGTCATTTATAAATGTGTTATTAGTAAATTAATTAATAAAGCTAATATAATGTGAAAATAACCTATTCCTGATTTTACTTAATTGGCTATAAGTACACAATAAAACATTCATAAATTGCTAATAATGATTATTTAATATAAACTATTCATTGGCAGTGGCGCCAACAAAATCTAGCAAATTATGCAGATATCCTAAAACTAGCATCTTGCCAAATGCTGAAACTAACTGCTACACTAGCTCATATAACGCCACTTATTGCAAGACAAATTTGTTACTTTAGTAGACGCGACTGGATTTAATTATTCTCAAGAATATTGGCAGAGACAATGGGCAATGGTTTATAGACACTTTTTACGAACTTTAGCAACTATGTGATTATGCGGTTTAGTGAATTTTTGTTTCTATTAACTGGACTTTGATTTTGACAGTATTAGGTAGGGATTAACTGAGCACAGGGCTCCTATTAGCAGCAATGAGAGATTTCTTCTAAATATTCAACTGTACAGGTATGGGATCCGTTATCCAGAAACCCAATATCCAGAAAGCTCTGAATATGGTACAGTATATATTACAAGCTCGCTAGAAGCCCTCTCACCTCAGGTACTTGGGTCACTGGCTGCTTCTCCTACAGTATGTTTGACTGGTCAGCTGACAAATGTCTGTCAGTTCTATATACAGTCTTTGCAATTAGAATCCATATTACTGTGTGATCTCTCACTCTCCTTTTTGAAAGACCCTGGCTTTTGGACCTACAGTAGTTTAGTCATTAGAGGAAACTAAGAAGCTGCTGCATTCTGTGGCAAAATTAGTGCTTTTATATGCATTTTATGTACAGCTATGCGACCTACTGTATTATCTAAAATGCTTGGTACCTTGGGTTTTCTGGATAAATTATTTTTCTGTAATGGGTAACCATTCCTTAAGACGTTTAAAAAAATGTAAATAAACTGAATAGTTGTTTTGCCACTAATATGGATTCATGCAGCTTAGTTACCATCAAATACAAGGCGTTTTTTCATCATTATTTTCATCTCCCAGACTCATCAGAACTTCTTCTATGTTGTCTCATGGGCACATGGGCATTCCTCCCACCTGAGCATTTTCAATATCCTATTTACTATCATTTTCCATTATTAACATGTATTTTTAGAGCGCCAACATATTGAGCAGCGCTGACTGTATCTTGCATGCCATTAACATATAACTTTGTTTTAACACTGTTAAACAAAGTTATTAATCACACTATTTATTTAAATACTTCAGTGAAGCACTGTTAGAATTTATAAAAATCATTTAAATTATTTAAAATTTTATCATTAAGATGCTTTGAGCTTTGTAAGATCAAAGAACGTAGAACCACATGGAAACATAGAATATGCATGCCAAAGGTTGAGCTGTGAAACCTGCAATATAGTTCTAATTAAATTTGCAGCAAATAATATTTTAAATCTCATAGAAAAGGGTTTTCAGCAGTGCTATATCTCACCAACTGTATTGGTCATTAGAGGTTTAATAATTTATTCACATCGATACCATTTTGGATTATAGTCAAATCGCTCTTTTACACTAGATTTGGCTTTTTTCCACCAGTACATAAACGATGGCCACCATATGTCATAGAAAAAGATGGAAGAAACAGACACCAGCAGTATTACTGTGGAAAAGTGACAATGAGTAAAAGTTTAAGCTAAAACAACATTAACCTCATGTCCACAGAGATTAATATGTCACAGAAGAAACCCGCAAAATGACTAAATATCTCTTGTGAGGAGTGGTCTAGACTCTTAGGTTCACTAATATTCCTTTTGGTGGTACAAGAGCAGATATAAAATTATCTTCTATTTATTTAACATATACATTATAGCAGTTATAATTATACATTTGCGTGCCTCCACCCAGGATAAGGACAGACTATGATGTAAATCCTGGGAAATCCTATCAATCACAATAAAAGGAGCCATCAGCGAATTCACACAGGCATACAGTGCGTCTCTCACTACATACGACCAAAACAGGCTTGTGTTTTTTAAACAGAAAAATAACTTTCTCAGTGTGAAGTCCTATTTCTGCTCATAGTCTGGCTTGTATCAGTAGAGGAACACCCGTAGAAGATGAATGAAAGTTAGCAGAGCTCAAATGGAAGTGACTGGGCATCAGTGGGTTGAGCCTACAATGTGTACTGTGCTCTATCTAACATGGCACATCAACTGTAGGCAACATATCTCATCTGCAGTATGTAGCATTATAAGAACTCTCTGTATATCCAAATTAATTCCCATAATGACATAAAATGATAATGTTATCACCCTAAGGTACCTTAATAGGCTGCCTTAGGACTTAGCTACATGGGAGATTTTGTGGGTCAGATTTTATCAACACATGATTTGTGGCATTGTACAAAATGTGCTCTCCCCCCCGCTAGTGTAAGTCGGATCCGATACAGTCAGACAGAGTGTTTTGTTCAAACATCTACATCCCATTGTAGTAATCCCATTATATTTGACCCATGCAGCTACATCTGACTTGTAGGATGTGATCTGTCAATCTGACACCATCCTACAAATTAATGTAGGCACTCCAGATATTCTAAAGACGGGTTGTGTAATCAAATGGCCTAAATATACAAAAACCTCTAAAAGATTATTTTTTGTTAATGGTAGTTCTGGATATCTAAGACACAAGTCGCTGGCTCCTTGACCATTGGCCATGTACAGATGCAGTCACTTGGATTTGTGTGTTAAATGCGTCGTGACTTAACTCATCTATCCCATTTATCCCACTTAGCACAGAATATTGTGTCACAGCATCCCATCCAATTAAAGAGTTCACCATTGAAAACAATGGTGCTTTGGTATGCTAATGAAAAGGTTAAATGCATTAAATGTCACAACGCATTTAACTTACAAATCCAAGTGGCTGCATCTGTATTTAAATGCCATTTATTTAAATATATTTATTTTAATTACTTTAGTTGCTTTATATTGACTACTTTATAAATGTAGGAGGGAAAGGTTTTGATAAACTTTATTTGAGGCAGACCCTGGCTGTGAGAGTTTTGGTTAGCTAAAAGTCAATAAGGGAATAGGGGTGTCAGGGTTCCCTTGTCATTAACAAGGTCCCCAACAAGGGTTGCATGCTGGAGAGCCTGGGGTGGAGGTTGGCCTCATAGTTTGTCCCATAAAATAGCACACACACAGAAATTATGTACCATCCAGTTAAGTTATTACTTTTTTATTAACAACCTAAATTGCCCAAGTTAATTTTAAAGATCAGCTTTGAATGTGGGTAACAGTGTGTTTAATCCTTGAGTAAAGGAGTAGCACGTAACATGAATTGCAGAGAGTTGTACCTTGCCAATTCTTGAGGGTCATTTTTACGAATGATTATAGAAGGCTTGTCAGCTGCTAAATAAACTGTACTTATTAATAAGGATACACCGAATCCACTATTTTGGATTCGGCCGAACCCCTGAATCCTTCCCGAAAGATTTGTCCAAATACAGAACGAATTCGAACCCTAATTTGCATATGCATATACTGTATATATAAGGGGGAAAAATTTTTTTACTTCCTTGTTTTGTGCCAAAAAGTCACGTGATTTCCCTCCCTGGCCCTACTTTGCATATGTACATTAGGATTTGGATTTGGTTCGGCCAGGCAGAAGGATTCAGCCGAATCCGAATCCTGCTGAAAAAGGCCGAATCCCGAACCGAATCCTGGATTTGGTGCATCCCTACTTATTAAAGGCATTTTTGAATTTATTGTTATTTATTTATGAGCAATATTAATATACTGCAGTAAGATCCTGAGCCATTAAGATTTAAGCGCATTTTAAAACTTATAGGTCTGGTAAAGGATGATGGTAATTGTTCTGTAGCTCTATTTCTACTGTAGTTTACTTATTATATAAGGGAGTCCTACTAATTAAAGAGTTTGCCAGCATTCATTTTACAGAGGAATGAAACGCTACAAATAAATGTGTCATTTGCGCACACCCCTAACACAATCGATGAATTAATTAAATACTTTCGACTATGTTTCCTTCAGAGAGTTACATGTGCTAAAAATCTCTATCTGTTAATTATTTGCTTGGCTGAGACTTGGATTTGAGACACGCCATGTCATTTTCTTTTAGCTAGCTATAAAACAGATTTCAATTTGGATAATTTGTTCGGTTAATGGAAATATTTATCTGAACTCTGCTCCAGCCTTATATAGCAGAGAACAGTTTAGGGCTAAACTAGACAGGAGATTTTGATCAGACATTGGGGCAAATTCACTAAAATGTGAAAATGCGCTAGCGACAGCTTCTAAACTAAAATGCGAATTTGCACACAGGGCGGTGAATGTTAACGAAGTTGCGCTACCGTTATTTTGCCAGGCAAAGCAAATTTACACTAGCAATGCCTAATTTGCATACGGCGCAAAGTTAAACGTATAATAGACGTATATGTTACAGCCACTACTTTACACTACACAAGCCCAGGAAACCTTTAATAAATAAAATAAAGTTGTCCTATCACCCTAAACATGTGCCCACTTTATAGTTGAGTTGCCATATATTGGGAAATGTAGGGGGGGGAAGGAGGGTAACCCCCCAAAAATTTTCACTATTTTTCAGACTATCACTCTACAAAAGGTAAAAGACGGCAGCATTTCTTTTTTAAACCCCTATCTATTGTATTGAACTTCACCAGGTCTGATCTGAAGAAGCAAAATCTAGTGCAAGTGGTAACGTTCAGTAAAATGTCATCTTAGTGAATTAGCGTAGTTACGTACCTTCGTCAGTGTGCAACTTCGCCTGGCGTAAGGGTGTGAAGTTGCACTAGTCTATCTACTTCGCTAGCGAATCTTCACCAGAGTCTAACAGTAAATTTGTGAAGTTGCAAACTGATGTCACGCTGGGGAATTAGCGCTAGCGTTAAATGCTACGCGCTTTAGTGAATTTGCCCCTTCATCAGATTTTATCTGAACCACAAAATGTTGTCATGCAAAAGCATGGTCCCTACAAAACCTGATGTCCACAGCTGCAATATAAGTCTGATCAGATAAAGTTGCATGGTGTGTTTTGTTCATGCATCTGCATCAAATAGTCAATGTATATCAATGAGAAGAAAAAATCTTTTAAACGTAGTAATGTTGTTCCATCCATTCCTGTGATGTTAAATGCATTTAAATATGCATTAGCAGCTTAGCACGGGTGGAATAATGAGAAAGGTTATGGACACAGGAAGGGGAAGTAAAAGAGAGGAGTGAATAGTGTGGAGAGAGCAGCCAGGAATAAAGCTGACTTCTACCCTGCAGTCTGTCATCTCTGTCTGTATTGTTCCAGTTCCACAAAACCCGGCACTGGGTTATCACAAACATCATCAGATTTGACCTTGTCAAATACAGACGCACTTCACCATTTAACCCTGTCGTTTGTCATGCCAGATGGCAAATCTCCCATATAGTTTATGCATTAGATTCCCATTATATATTGACCCAGCCAACTACATCACACTTGTAGGGTGCATTCCGTCTATCCCACACAATCCTACAAAATCTCCCTTGTAGTATAGCTTTTAGTTAACAGCACTATGAGGGATGGCATCCTATACAGGAGGCCTCTCAAAACTAAATCCTGCTGGGCTCTGGCATGCAGAGGGTTAATGGGGAAAAACAATGTGTGTGTTTTCTATATTCTAGGTCCATTTTTTTGAATAGCAGATTGGAAGATGTACATGACATGGGCAGTGTCAAGTCATGGTCCCTTCTTTTCCCAATCTTAAGGTGGCCATACACGAAGAGATCCGCTCGTTTGGCAATGTTGCCAAACGATCGGATCTCTCCCCGATATCGGGCTGATCCGATCGTGGGCCCAAGGGCCCAACGTTCGGATCAGTACGGGCGGTCGGATCGCGGGACCGCATCAACGAACAGATGCGGCCACGATCCGACAGGATTTTTAATCCTGCCCGATCGACATCTGCCCGACTTTCGGCCAGATATCGATCGGGAAAGCCCGTCGGAGGGCCCCCCACACGGGCAGATAAGCTGCCGACACAGTCTGTCGGCAGCTTTTATCTGCCCATGTATGGCCACCTTTACACCTCAGACACCTCATGTGGGCTAAAAAAGGCCACTGCCAATTTATTAACCATAAATTAAAATAAATGTATTAAATTAAACATACTGTAGTTACCATTAGAGTAAGACACTGGACAACTTGATTCCCACCTTATTGGAAAACCCTGAGGCTAGCCCCTTTGTATTTAAAAAATCCCCCATTAACATCAGCTGAGAGCTACAAACCCTAGCTTCAGACCTTAAAACTTCTGCCCAGCTCCTTCTTCATACAGCATGACCATATGGCTGTGACTGCTGATGTCCTCTCCTCATCATTACCCTTAATAAGGGAGATAGGGTGGGGCCTGCATAGGTAAAATGGCACTCATTTCCTGAGATTGACTTTCTGTTGCTTTATCCTGTTAGCCGCTCTCTTATAATTCAAGCACTTGTTATTTTTATACTGTAAATTGGAATACTGTCCAAATTCCATCAAATTTTCCAATTTAAGCCAATATGATAAAAAAAAATGATAACATTTTACATAGACTTTTACAGAGTATGCCTTAGTATATTATAAGATTTTGATTGGGGGTTGGGAAACTATGTATATTTAAAGGGGAAGTTAACCTGTAAATTATTTGTTAGTATTTTATAGTCTGACCTATTTAAAACAACCTTTTTATACTTTTAAGCTATTATTCCTTATTTATCTTGCGTCTTCTTTACTTTTATGCCTATTTCCAGCATGTACTTGAGATTGCTGTCTGGTTGTCAAGGTAACTGATGGTTGCAACCAAAAAAATTATAAAAAATTGATTGTTCCGTTGTATTATTTTTATTTTGGTTATCTTTGGTTTATTTAATAGGGACCCTGTTCCTGCTTAGAGCTAAGCAAATTGCTGGTCGAGTACAAGTTTACAATTTATTTTGCCAATACTGTCTATGATAGCCTTCCATATTTCTGGTTGTTAGTGATGATATGCATGTCGTGCAGACATGGCATATGTAACGCATGGAGCAGACAGTCATAACATTGTTATAGCTTAGAATAAAACACTACACTAATCGAATCACCATAAAAATTATGATGCTATCAATTTAAAAAAATTTGAAAACCACCCAAGAGACACATTTTCAATGTGCAAACCAGCATTTATTCCAAGGATACTGATTGTTCATCATCTGATATACTATATATAATATTAAATGCATTGTTAAACAGGACAGCTATAAAGTATAGTCTTTTGACCGTAATCCTTTAAATCGATTAGAGAATCTCTCTGTATACAGTATGTTTGCTAAATGATAGCACATATGTTAGCATCATGTTAGTTTTACTTTAATGGTGGCTATGTTTTTGAAGGTAAAATATATGGCACATGTGCGCACAAATAGAAAGTAGATGGAAAACTGAGTGACACTAATAAAAGTATACACTGTAAAGCTGCAAATGCAATGTTCAGGTGCCATCATGCAGCCAAATGTGTTGGAAACCAAAGGGCCACTACACAAGAGACTATATGAACATTAAACAGATATTATAAAATGCATTATTTTATGGTAAATGCATTATTTAACATTAGAAAATATTCTTAGCATATTTATAGGTGCACATTGTTATCCTATGAGAGAACATTGGCCAAACTGAAATACAGTAAACAGATTAAATATCCCCAAATCTCAGTATAGCCAGAATAAGATGTCTGAGCCCCATGGTACCCCAGAGTTTATGCTCTGTTGCCATTTTGCATCTTCAGATATTATTATATTAGATAGGTAATTGCACTGTTCTAACCATATCTGGTCTTTGTACTGCTGCAATGGATATTGGTAGAGATTATACACATTATGCTGTATACAACTTGTTCTGACATCATAGTCTTACTATTGGCTGTATATGTTAAAATTTTGATGAAATCTTATAGCCCAATATATCAATACCAAGTTGATCTGTGAGCTGATGTTATGTAATTAACTAACAATCAATACATATATCATTGTGAGATTTATATTTTCATGCTCAGTCAAACATTTCCTTTCATAGCTAAGCAATTCTGCAGCATATAGGATTAATGAGATAACAAGTATATTGTTCACACAGTAGATTGATTGGCTCTATAACTGAGAATTTTGCAACACTGGAGGTTGGGGATCGATCAGTATTTCCTTTAAAATGTATTTGGTCATATAGGATTAAAGGATTACAGTA
>CM044439.1:80886965-80901551 GCA_024363595.1 Xenopus borealis
CCTGGCAAAGTGCGGCGAACGCTAGCAAAGCTAACGCTAGCGACTTTTCGGATCTCAGTGAATTTGCCACTTTAAGTGTAAAGTGTCAGGAAAGTAGCCCATGTTCCGCTTGAGTAAGCTATAAGGTTAATTTCGTACAGGCGTTTGGTTGCACAGAACAACTTAAAAGTTCACATAAGGATGGCAACTATTTCAGTGTGATTGTCACACAATCTTAACCACATGGTAAAATGAAGGAGGAACAAAGGAGTAAAGAGGGCAATATAGAAAAAGAAACAAAAGAACACAAGCCAGGGGTGTAAAATATTGTGAGAAGGGGCTAGGGTAGATTACAATTTGGAATAGTTAGGGGTTTGGAACTGTCCCTGTCCATTAAGCAGACAATTATTATTATTTTTTTACTAATTTCAGTTATCTTTGTAATATTAACATTGTATATCTAAACTGATGTTATTTAAGCTCCATTATGTTGACAAACCAAATTTTATTTTTATTTTGTTCTTGTTTAAATGTTTTAGTAGCCTTAAGAAATTGTACTTTAGGTTCCAGTTTCCAAGTATTCCAGATAATGGATCCTATACTTGTACATTGAAAAGCACATGTAATTTAATACTCTTAAAATATAAACCCAAAACCTTTTCTGTTAAATCCCATTCAACTTTTATTTTATCAAGGAATCTAATTGTAATTGAGGATAAAAGCTAAATGTTTTGTAAGTCTACTGAAAGAATCTTTCTACCCAACTGAACTTGAATGCCTGTCTAGAGTTGAGAGGGTCAGTTGCAGTTTAGCAGTTGCTCAGAGACATCCACATTTCAGCAACCATAAACTTATTGTAAACAAGGCAGATATCTGATACTATGTTTAACCCATTTAGCGGCGTGACACATTTTCTAATATAGTTGCAAAGAAATTGCAATCATAAAAGGCTATGTGAATAGAAAAGGAAAAATGGAGAGGCTATAGATCATGCATAAACCAGGAAATTTAATATAAATATTGTATAGAATTGGTTAACTTTAAACATTTCACTTTCCTTGCATATCCATAACAGGAAGAAAGGTAATAATTCAAAATCAAGAATATGGCTCCCAGACTGCATGATGTAATATATGCAATGCTGTAGTCTCTGTGTTTTGGAATAGTTGCAGAAATTATCCCAGTTATTTGTCACCTTAGTTGGACTCATGCAAGTGTTTTTGATAGATTGGCAGATGTTTCAAGAAACGAGTTTCTACACATGCAGGAACTAGTGGAATGTTCTTGGTTTTTGGTTAACTCTTTGCACTGTTCTCAATCTCATGTTTTATTTCTACATTACCTACATTGTCTATACAGTACATTAGCTATGTACTGTATCGACACCCAAGAAAGGTAAGTTCTGTAGAACTCTCCTATAGTTGCCTTCCTATCAACTCAGATTTATTACTAGCTAGCCTCAGGCAGCAATAAAGTGCAGAAGAAAAGACTATCAATATGTTAAAAATCCCATTGGAGAATGTGATATTATGAGATCTATACAACAAAGAAATGTAACAGATGCCATAGAGGTAGAGTAGCAGTACAGTAAGCTAGGGATGCATGCAATGGGGACGATTTTCCTAGAAACAATATGTATAGTAATAATATACTATCTTATGCTGATGTTTTCTACAATTGCATTTTATCCTTTTAAAATATACTTTTTAATGCTGGCTTTTCTTGGAAGCATATAAAGTCCCCCAGAGTGGAGCTTGCAATCTAAGGTTACATTCAAATATCCCACTAGGGTTGATTTCATCTGGAGTTAATTAACATGCCTGTATGGATATGGAATGTAGGAGGAAAATAAAGTACTCAGAGAAAACCCACGTAGTCACATGAAGAACTTGCAAATACTGCCCAGCACTGAAAGGTAGAAGTACTACCCAGTCATATCTATCCAGCTTGTCATTGGCATGGCATAAATTGCCATGTACCTGCACCATAAACATTTCTGTGGTTAATTGCTCAAGCTGTCTGTAGGGATCTATAGGCATGCAGGCTTCCTATAGCTTTAAAACCCCACCCTGTTAGTTGCTAGGCAGAAGCCTATGTTGCTGTTTATGTGTAACACCTGAAATCATTGGCCCAGAAGTCTAGTGGCACCTCCCTGTCACACTTCTATATAATGCTGGGAAGGGAGGGGCAACTTCCTCTTTGACCTCTGGATGGTGATCCAGCAGTGTGTGCCCAGGGAGGACCTGGGTACAGAAAGGCCTGATGCTTTAAAGTGACCCCAAAGGGAGGTGATACCTTTGGTGGGTAAATTGGGAACCAGGAAATCCCGTGAATGAGGATTAGCTATCCTAGGGGAGTTTGTGTGATAGACTCTCTAGGAAAGTGAGATAATGAGGTTTAGCACAATGAGTAGCTCAACTCCAACAAGGATTTGCAGGAGGGAGTAGCTTCCCGCAGGTTTGGAAATACCTGAGTGCAGGGACCTCAGTGAGGAGGGACTGTGAGGGTAGAGGCTACTTTCCTTGTCGACTTCCAGGAGGGAAGGGATCGTGTAACTGCAAATGCCTATTGGATGTTTGTACTACTGCTGTAAACCTGCCTCTGATGTGACAGGGGATGTCCTATTCTAATTCCTCATCATCCGCTCCTGTGTGAGTAAACCTGAGGTCCATTGCCTTGTGCATATGTCAATAAACCCAGTTACTGTTTTCACTAAGAACCTCCTGGCGCCCAAGTTTTTTTCCCTGTGTGTGTATAGTGCCTGTGGGTTGTAGTTCAACCACTTCTTAAAGGGATAGCTTCCACATTGCGAAGGCCCTGCCCTGATGTGTAAAGTCGCAGTGTAACAATGCTCATGCCGAAGCTGGAGCCTTTAACTATCTGTGTGCCAGGCCAAAAAAGCATTACATGTCCTTTTGGGAATTAGTTGTTTTCATCAGTTCGCAATGTGAGTGTAAAAGGGGCTTAGTACTCATTCATATATTCTCAAAGCAGCATCATTCAACGTAACCCTTATCCAGCTTTCCTGGATCAATGCCAATAAATGAAAATCAACCAATGAAAATAGTTCATCTGTGTAAATCTGGCACTGTACTCTCTGTTCACCTGGAGAGGAAAACATTGAACAACATTGTTCTAGCACAGAACAAATAACACAAGTTACAGCTACAACTAACATTATGTCCTCCCTCCTCAAATGTAATTACATTGTAACATAGTAAAGCATAAATTTGCACAGTCAACTCTAAATGTATTTAATAGCAACATGACTGTTAAGTGGAATTCTAACTAATAGCCTTCCCTCTGCAATTAGGTTTAGGCCACCAGTTTTGCAGAGCTGGGGTTGCAGTGGGACAGTTTAACAGAAAGTTTAAATCCTTGTAAAGCAGGGGTCCCCAACTTTATTTTTATCTGTGAGTCACATGCAAATGTAAAAAGGGTTTGGGAGCAATGCTAGCATGAAAAATGTCCCTGAGGATGCCAGTTGGCTATTTGGTAGACCCTATGCATCTGTCAGCATACAGGAGGCTCTGTTTGGTAGTACACTTGGCATTTATGCAACCAAAACCTGCCTCCAAGCCTAGAATAAATAAATAAGCATCTACTTCAATGTTCCCTCTAAGGTTTGTTTTGAGTCCAGTGTGACATGGTTTATCAGCAAACTTTGGGCCAGATACAATTCACTGAGAAAAAGGTTTATCACGTGAAACGTCATGGACGAGTTTCCATTTTAGATTAAATTCAATTCAAAAAACCTTTCTCTCAGTTTATCATGTAAAAACTCTAATAAAGTCTATGGGAAAAAATGGAACTGTATTAAGTGAAAAGTTTTTCCTCCTTGAACTGAATCTCATCCTTGCGTTGTCACGTGCTTAACCATTTCTCACTGAATTGAATCTGGCCTTTTACTTCATAAATGACAGATTTGCCTTATAGGGCATAAAGGATTCTACCGACTACCATGGAAGTTTTTCGTTTACATATATATAAAGTATATACTTTGTACCAGATTTAACTCAAAACCAGTTTTATAAATATTGCTCTTAGAGGCCTTCCTTTATATTATTGAAATAAAAATATTCTAGAGAAAGCTAGCCACAGTCTGTCAAAGCAATTGATAACGAATAAAATTGCATGTGAAAGCAATATATACTTAATCTTTATTAAATTGGGCATATTATACTAACAAATGATTTAATGTACAGTACAGTCATAATTACTAGATGAATTACAACTTTGTTTCATGGTCTAGAGGGAATCCACCACACACCAGTTGAAAAATAACAAGCACTTGAATTAGTTTGCAATAGCAATGACATAACCTAATACTCAGAAGCTTCTGTATTATTCTCGCAGTGTTGGAACTGGGAAAATACATGCTAATTAAATAACTACTTGTTTGACATCAAACTATCAATGTTTAAACCCTGGGTCAGCATCAGAATGGCCAAAAGCCCTATCCAGCCCCAGCCTATGAGGTTGGGGGCAGGGGCATTGGTTTCAGGCAGGGTGCAGCTCTGGACCTGAGAGGGCCCAACAGGTTTTTTCCACTGTCCTGCCAGCCCAGTCCGACCCTGCCCTGGGTTCATCTCTGTGCCTAGAGTGGCAGAATATTATGGGAGGCATGCTGCCCAGTCGCATTGCAGTGGGTTCAGAACCACAGGGGACATGCAGGAGATTTTCTAGATATTTAAATCTCTCACATGCCAATACCCATGCTCTGGAACCATCGGGATAAGGCTCACATATGAAGGGGAGAGGCAGGAAGGTGGAAATGAGGGCAACAAGTGGTCTCAGCCTAGGGGCACCCTATGTACTGTATAAATCTGACCCTGAACATGTAATATGAAGAGATGGTGAGTGTATGGCATATGGTCTGTTACTCTCTGGTACTCTGTGTGCATCATCCATTTCTTTGTTTTAGATGAAAATATCATACAATTGTGAATTATTCCCTCCCATTCACTTATAAACGAATAAGATCATCTAAATCAGGAAAGACACACAGCAAATAAAATGCAGAGAGAGCACCATCTCTCTAGAGGAAGTCTGTGATCTTTTCTTCCTAAGAGAATGTTTTTGTGATGAGGGCATTGAGTTTGCATAATATCCAAGGCTCCTGGAATCACAAGATGTACAGTTATGTACTGTATAAGTATATATAGTTGATATATTTCAGTGGATAAATAGGTCTGTTTATGTGTGCACTGGAGTACATTTAGAAGCTCTGAACTTGATGGAGTTTTGTCTTTTTCAACCCTAAATAACTATATAACTAACTGTAGTATGTATTCATAACAACAGCCCTGGTAAGACTGATTATGTTATGCTCCAAGATTTTCCAATGTTCACCAGTGTGGGGTGCAAGTGCAGCATTCCAAGTTTCTGAAACTAATAAGATAAGGACAAGGAGAAATACTAAATTTTTTATTCAATTCTTCAGTTTCTGTTTGATGGATGCTCATTGCTCTGCATCTGCTGTGAAAGATGCATTCACATTATGAGGAACGACAGTCGCTTAGCTTTCAATAATGGTCTTATAGACTCTTTCTTTTAATGATGTCTTACAGGTTTTGCCTTCATTGTGTTACTATTTGTGACAGCAGAAGCTGTATATTGCAAAGCCCTCCTCTTTAGTCCAGCAATGTACACTACATGGGATCCTGAAAGTTTGGTACTTAGGGGCATATTTATCAAATTCACATGAATGATTCAAAATTCGATCGAATTTTCAAAAAGTTTCACATTCTCGAATATATTTGAAGGCCACTTCGACCATCGAATTTTGAAAATTCGATCGAATCCAAGGATTCGAATAATTCGAAAAAAATTCAATTTGAATATTCAACAGTCGAATTACTTGCCGTTTAATTTTTTATTCAACTACCTAGTTCGCCAGATTAAACCTACTGAATTGCTTTTAACAATTTTTAACTAATTGTTTGATTCGAATGATACTTACGAGTTTTTTAAACATCGAATTCGATCCTTAATAAATCTGCCCCTTATTGCCTTGTCTTCTGATTTTGGCAGAAAATTATAAGAAACCTTTTTGTTTTTATATGTCAAACAATATGATAGCGGACATAGCTGTTTAAAAAATTAAGAAAAATGTTTAAGGTTGGCAAATGTCTTGCTATTGCCCACAAGGTTAATCACTGCAGATGTTTATTCGAGTAATTACACAGTTTTAATAACATACTTGTGATGATTTACATTGTGTGCACTTCAGATAAGGGTATAACTATTCATCAGAAGAGCAGGATGGGCACATTAGGCACAGAAGTGAAAGGAGTGTGTTTTGGTTTTGACGTACTTATAATAAATAGCATTAATATGTGCGCAAACATCCAATTTAGTGCATCAAAACTTAATTCAGGTTTATTACGTCTGAAGCTTTACATCTACTAATAGAAGTTATTGAAATGGAAGATAGGTTTTAATTGAGGCGATAGACACAATTATAAGAGAGATTACTAAGAGCCCTTACATATGAACATTTGTTTGGTTAATCCTTCATGAATTCCACTGCTGGGGATGGCAAAATCAAATGAAGCCCAAACTTCCTTATTGTTTTGTATTCATTAAGGCACATGTGAGCTCCAAACACTAGTGCAGGGATCTGCAACCTTGGCTCTCCAGCTGTTAAGGAACTACAAGTCCCACAATGCATTTGCCTTTATGAATCATGACAGACTCCTTCATTGCATTGTGGGACTTGTAGTTCCTTAACAGCTGGAGAGCCATGGTTGCAGATCCCTGCACTAGTGGAACGCAACTTGATGTGTTCCACCTGCATTTACACTTTTTTCTCTGCTGGCCTAGATATAACAGAAAGGAAAAGCTAAACCCCTGCTTCCCATTCCCATGGTTTTTGTCATTTTGAACCATCTATAACTATCTATAACTAAACATCATTATATACAGCACAATATTAAGTTAATATTTTCTACTACTAATGGCATATTTTTTTACAGAATAGAATTAAATCCCTTTGAGATGCCAGAATTCAAGCAAAGCATTCTGACTGCCATCCCACTGGCGATTTACACTCTAGCCGGCAGGGAGGCAGTTCTGGGACATTAGTTGCCCGAAGAAGTAACAATATGTAGCTGGGCGACTAATCTCCCAAGTAGCTTTGTGTGCCCCTGCCGTTATATCTTTTTTTTTTTTAAACTTATCTAGATAAAATCAACCGATTGTGAAAAACAAAACAGAATTTCATGGATGACTGGTTCTTCACAAACATGAGAAATAATGACACAAGTCTTCTTTCATTGGTTCTTGCAGATTCTGCAATACTTTTTCAAAGAAGATCAGGCTGCAGAGACAGGCATTCCTCTGTTTGCTGACTTATTTGAACCTTGCCTTGCAAATCCACTGATAATCCACTGGCGCCTAGAAAAAAGAACTTGTTTCCAAACTACTGTAAAAATGTAATCGTGCTGCAATAATGGCATTGTGCCGTTTCAAGAACTAATGAGATGATAATCCCACTGGCATGTATCTAGAAGGAAAATGCAAACGCTCAAATTTTTTACATTTTAGTGATCTTTCTTTCTATGAGTGCATATATAAATCTCTCTCTATATATCTATGCATATATGTTATACAGGTATATGATCTATTATCCAAAATGCTTGGGACTTGGGACTATAATTCATGCAGCCTAGTTACGATCAAGTAGAAGGAACTGTTTTATTATTACAAAGAAAAATAAATATTTTTTTAAAATAATAATAATATGCTTAAAATTGAGTCTATGGGAGCTAGCCTTCTGGAAAAAGGGATACTGAATAAGGGATATATATACAGTATATATATATATATATATATATATATATATATATATATATATATATATATATATACACACAATACTTGCAAGATCAGCACCACTCTCGATTACATATTCAATGGTGCACACCATTAATCAGTAACCAATCTGCTACATTATAAAGGCAGCACTCACAGGGCTTATGAAAACGTTTCTCAAATTTACAAATCACTCATTAAAAAACCATTCAATACACAGGATTTGGAGGGAACCCTTCTTGGCCACCCAATGTAAAAATTCATAGTTGTGTTAATCTCATTGATAACTTCCTTGTATAAAAAATAAAAAAAAGTGAATGTTGTGGAAAGCCAAAACCTAATTGTTCTAGATACAATGTTGCAAAATCTTTACTGTAATTTACCCATTCATGATGTTTTATAAAGTGAGATACTATATTGTACAAATAGTCAATCAGTGTAACAATATTCAGAGTTCCTCAGTCTGTGTTCAAAGGACCGTTGGCAGATCGCTAGCATGATCCTGAGATCACCTACATTGTGCCCCCACTCAAACCAATCAGCAATCACACCAATGCGAAAACATTGCAAGCCTCATCAAATCAAATATTGTGTATATGTACTTAATCACCACTCTGGTGCTAGCTGGTCAGATGTCCACGTGAGACAGGCTCTTTTATGTATAGGTTCAGCCCATATTCTACAGCTTCATAAAAAGTGTCAGATCTTCCAAAATAATTCCAAAGTGTGACAACGCCGCACCCGAACACTGCAGGCAAATGTCAAAGTATATAGATTCCACCAACAATCTTGTGATACCAAATAGCCCCCAAAATACTAATGCTTACCATGTTAAGATATAAAAGGGGACCCGTCACCCTAAAAAAATATTCAAAATACTGTTTTATCACATTAGTCAAGCAAAACGACTTTAATTACACTATATAAATGATATGAATGATGTTTCCTTCAGTTTGGGAATTCATAATTATAGCACCTAGGCAGGAGCCATTTTGTGGATACTGTTATCAAGGCAAGCCTTGCATCATCTCAAAATCTTGTTTGTGCACCAGAATTGAGGACCTAAGGTCCATCCCCATGCACTGGCTACACAATTAAATGGTGAAGATAATGTGGGAATGTGTGGAGTGCAGTGACATCTAGGAAGTGCTGAATGGAAAGTGAAAGTAATTGCCTGCCCTGCCTCTATGCCACTGGTATAGAGGAGGGTCAGACAATATTTGATTGACAGCTAAGATTTTTAAATGAGCTTAAAACTGCTATGAATGCTTTAATAAAAAATAGAAATTGGATTTCATGTTTAAATTGAAAAGGACTTTTATTATACAGCTTTTTGTGTCTGGGTGACAGGTCCACTTTAACAAAGAAGCACCGCCTACCTCAAATCAAAAAAACATTTCATAGTGTGTGCATTCTATATATAAAAAATTTCATTTAAACACCCCATTTGTTTAATTCAATAACGAATCCAAAAAAAACAGAGCACTCTAATGATCTTAGCTCATATAAAGTCACTCCAGAATTATCACTCTCATCCCACATGGACTTATAGTATTCAATCCATTCAATCTATGTATCCATCGAAGCTCCAATTTCAGCAGAGATACTGGGTTGAATCCATCCAATCCTTGATTTTAACAAGGGCCCCAGTCCCCAGGCCCGAACTGGCAATATCTCCATACGGGTAAATGCCCGCAGGGCCGCTCTATTTCTTGCGAAGTGGGCCGCTCCGGGAGTCAACTGATTACTGCCCGAGCAAGTCTGTTCTATGGAGCAGTGAAACAGACCTTTCTGCAGCCAATCCTCGATTGTTTAAATCGAGGATTGGATGAATTCAACCCAGTATCAACAAATTCTTCAGGATAATGTTCAAGCATCAGTCACAAAGTTGAAGTTACACAGGGGCTGGATATTTCAACAAGACAATGACCCTAAACCCTGAATTGCTTACCCCTGTGGGCTGTGTCTCGCGCCCGCTAAAATGTAACACGCGGTGCTGCGTTTTCCTAAGTCACCCGAAATTGCCTCACAAGGCAATTTTCAGCTACTTAGGAAAATGCCGCACTGTGCATGAATAGTAGCAGGCGACTTTACATTTTAGCGGGCGCAAGACACGGGTAAGCAATTCAGGGAGATTAGTTGCCCCAAAGAAGCGGCGATTGGTCACCAGGCGACAAATCTCCCTGAATCTTACCGTGTGGACTAGCCCTTAGGAGAAGTACAACAGCAGATACCCTGTTGGCAGGTAATACAACAATAAGGCTGTGGAGCTTGGGTGGTATAAAGAAAGTTTGTAGAGAGCACTCACCCACAGCTGCAGATTAATTCTAATGGAACACCTGTGCAAGCTCCCGGTCAGAGCAAAATTCTCTCAAACAGTTATCCAAATATGGAGCATTCGATGTCCAGGATCATAACATCTTCATTTGTTGGGTATATTTAAAATCATAAATCATACTGTGATGGCATACCCTACGCTTGACGCTTTTTGTGGCGTCTCGCCACTTCGTCAGAAGTGGAGCTTGGGTGGGCTGGTTCAGTGCACTGGCCAGGGTCTCTGTAATAGACCCCTGAGGCAGTGAGTGTTTTAGAGGAGTAATTGCCTGAATTGTGGATCGGAACGATTACTGTGTCAGTGAAAAGGCACATATGAACATTTTGCCACCCACTCAGCTGGGAATTATGCATGCGTTACAATGCTGGAACTGGCACTATGTCCTTTGGGTGATTACTTATTTACAGTTCTGAATTCTCAATGAACTACGGCACTTAGGGGCAGATTTACTATTGGTCGAATTTCGAATATAAAAAAATTCGAAATTTGACCAAGGGAATAGTGAGGAAGTAAAATCCTTTGAATTCGAAGGATTTTAACGATATTCGATCAAAGATAATGATACCCAATTCGGTAGCTTTGATCTGGCGAAGTAGGTGGTCGAATAAAAATTTAAAGGGGAAGTTATTCGACGATCGAATATTCAAATAAAATTTTATTTGAATCATTCCAATTTGAATATTCGATGGTCAAATTTGCCTACTTTGCATATTCGAATTTAATATAAATTCGATCGAACTTCAAGTTCTTCATGTGAATTTAGTAAATCTGCCCCAAAGTCTTTAGGAGTAGTTAAAACTTATAAAGATATAGCCAATGCAGCACTGCATAAAACTCATAATCATTGCTTACAATTAAATGTCTTTTAGAGCAAAATGTGTAAAGTGTTTCATTCTAGGGCACTTAGCCATGGGTTATAGTTAGTGACTAAATCCATACAGATTTCGGGTGTAGTTAAAAGCCAATAACCAGCACTTTCTATTGTACTGCAGGCAATTTAGTCTTGGTAGTGCTCTCTTTATTAGATGTTTATGTTGGCTATTTGGGAATCTGAGACTTCAAATGCAAGAATAAAGCAATAATAATATAAATGTCAGATTTACTGTGGTTCTATTTTAAGTTCATCGTTTTTGTGGAAAAACAGATTGATGAATTAAATAGATGGTGCTCTGGGCTGCAAACAGCAGACATGATCAGTGGATTGCAGAGCGAACACCACATTACACTGTCTGTTGAGACAGTGGGCTGCATAAATACTCAGTCAGGATCCTTGTTGTCAGTAGTTTGAAATTCCCACCGCTCAGGCACACAGGCTGGGTGCTGATTGGGTTGGGTTCTTCATGCTGGAGCTGCCCTATATTTAGCTAAAAGACCAAAAGGCAGGATGGTACTTCCCTACCCTTTCTCCCCCCCAACAATCAGTGCAGATGAATGCCGGATACAAATCCCCCAAAACTTTTACAGGGTTTATTACTTTATTTACTATGTTCACTTCCCCAGTATTCCCTTTTCAAAACTGTTGCAAGGATTTGGTTGGCTCTCCTCTGTTTCCCCACTGTGACAACATTCACTCTTCGCTTCCCTTAACTAGTCATTATAATTTTTAACCTTCAAAAAAATAGGACTACCACTATGCCATCCTACTGTGAATTCCGGGATATTATACACGGAATTGCCTTTTCGCCATCTTCCTGAGTTCTGGGGTATTATACTCGGAATGGCTTTTGTGTTATCCTGCTATGAGTTATGATGGTATTATACACAGAAATTACTTTGTGCTATCTTACTATGAGTTTTGGGGTATTATACATGAAATTACCTTTGTGCCATCCTGATATTATATACAGAATCACCACTGCGTTCATTTATATATTCACTGAGGGTGTATTTGTAAAATAAGATAGGAAAACTCAAACTTTTGCTTAGTACGAGTAGGTAGATACAACTTTGAATAACAGCCTTTCATATGCCTTTATGTGGATTGGCTAGTGATGGGCGAATCTCCCGAGATTCGCTTCGCCGGAAAATTCGCGAAACGAGTCGCGGGACGCTTTTGACGCGAAATTTCGCTGGCGATTCGCGAATTTATTCGCCAGCAGCGAATCGCAGGAATTCGCCAGCGGCGAATCGCAGGAATTCGCCGCAAATTCGCCCCTGGCGAATAAATTCGCCCGGCACTAGGATTGGCCTCTTCATATCATATCCTTCTTTCTTCTTTAGGTGGAGGAATGTGTTTGAGAAACAAGTGTATGCAACAATATAAATATTGTTGTTTGCATTTTTTATTTATGAAATAGCATAGTCTGATTTGGAGTAATAATTTCAAAGTATATACTTTTACAGTATATACTTATATTAGAAATTGCCACAAAAACACCCACCCACTTTTTATTCATTCCTGTGGGATTTTAGAAGCACATTTATCAAATGGTCTCTGAACCAGCTCTTTATGCACATAAGTTTTTCAGTTTTACCCCAATATATGCGTGATACAAAAAACCATTGTGTGTTTACTTGTGGGTTGCTTTGATTTATTTGCCCGGACTGTGTTTTACTCCTAGTCCAGCCCTGCCAGTCCCTGAACTAGCCACACAGTCCCACAGCATGATGAAACCTTCACCAAATTTGACAGTATGTAGGTATGTATATAGATATACACACAGTATATATAGTGTTTATATGTAGGGCAAATATGCCAAAATTTGCATATTCGACCAAACAAATAAATCCTACGTTAGAAATTCAATTGAATTCGATCGAACTTCACTACAGTGGCCAGGGAAATGTCACCCCTCGTTAATTTAATTGGAGCTATAGTGGCATATTAAATGGAGAAAGTGATAATTCATAATTTGATAACAAAACTTAAAATTTCAAACAAGTACATAAAACTTTGAGGAACTGAGGTGAGCTAAGTCATTTTTTAACCTTGTTTTTGTATTGTTGCCTGAATTCATTTTTGGAACTGTTATATTTGGTATTTAAGTATTGATGGTCACACAATGTAAACTTAAAATGTTGGAAATTCCCCAATGGTTACAGGTTGGAAAGTTGAACTTGAAAATAATTCATCCTCTGCAGGTACTGTAGTTAATATAAAGTTTGTGTTGACGTCACATGTCTCCGGCACACCACATGGAAAGGAGAAGCAATTCACTGGCACAAGAGGATAATTCTAGCAGGGCAAGCCCTTTCTCATGTATTGCATGATGCAACATTTCAGGGAAAACAGCTCCTTTGTAAAGCATCCTCTTCCACTGTACACCAGGGATTCTCTACTTTATAGTTCCAGGGTGTGCTAGGGTGACTCTTCCTACTCAGACAGCACAACCATGGCACTGCCTGTAATAACATTATTTTTAATGGAAAAAGGAGAGTTACATTTTGGGTTATCCTAATGTCTAGATAAGGTTTTCTCCATGTGCTTGTAAATGATCAGGCAGAAAATACCACTAGTCAAAACTGGGTCTCAGCAACCGAAGCTAGTCATTTAAACTTTCTGTATTGTATTTGTAGGTAAAAATAGGCTGCCACAAAACCTCAACTGAATAATAACACGTGGAATGGTAAAATAAAACATACAGTCTGAATATCCAGTTTTTCCTAACACTATTTCTGCCAGAAACAGTATTATAATAATGAAAGAAAAAAGAGCTAGCATTACCCCTGCCTAATAAACCCAACTGAATAGCCTTGGCAAGCTCTTTGTTGTCAATTTTGCAAACACGAAACAAGCTTATTGTAAAACTTCTGAAATTTTTTTTGTGTTGCAGTTAACTGAATATCATTAGGTTTTGGGCCATAGCTGAGAATACACAGAAAACAATTTCCATGCAATGTTTAAAGAATAAGTTGTCTTTAATATGCTTCAGTCACTGAGACAATAAGTTACGCCAACGGTTTACATGTTCTCTATTGTGTGAGCACTGGCTAGGATTTGGCAGTCAAAGGGAAATTTTCTTCTGAAACCACTCCAGGACTGCAAGAGTTCACACACACGACAGACAGAATAACTGGCATATTCTAAGAAAGGGGGTTGTTGTCAGTAGACATGGCATGACACCAAGAACGCAGGCAAACAATCCAAAGGATGTCATTTTCATTAGTTCCTGGAGGTGTATATAACAGTAAATTGAAACAAGACCAGAGTATACCAAAGTGCCAGGGCAAATTCAGATTCACTCATTAACAATCGGATACATGTCTAACTTACTTTATAGATATAAATTTCTATTTCAGCTGTTTCAAATAATAGAAAATAAATGTTTGAATAAAACTTTCAGCTCCAGTTGTAGGACCAAAGAAGATGAAGCAAGATTTACACAGATCAGAGGGGATTCTTAATGGGGGATTCTATTTCATTTTAATGGGGAAGCAGAGTACCAGAGTTTATATTGTCACCCCCATTTCAATTTGCTTCAGAAATGATCCACAAACAAAATAAATAACTAAAATGA
>CM044439.1:80925260-80938446 GCA_024363595.1 Xenopus borealis
TGCAAGTGAAGCAGCAAATTTTAAAGCCATGCCATTTTGTAGACATGCCACCCCAACAATCCAGTCTCCATTTAACAGATACACTATCAGTGAATATATAAATCGTTAACATATAATCAAATTCTTAAATGCCCAGCTTTTGATAAATCTCGATTATCAAACTCAAAAAAACTTGAATCAAGTTTAACAGTAAATTCCAATAATGTGTAAATGTGTAGCCTTACAGAGCATTTGTTTTTTAGATGGGGTCAGTGACCCACATTTGAAAGCTGGAAAGAGTCAGAAGAAGAAAGCATATAATTCAAAACTAAAAAAAAAAATGAACGCCAATTGAATAGTTGCTTAGAATTGGCCATTCTATAACATACTAAAAGTTAACTTAAAGGTGAACCATCCCTTTAAATTGTGTTTATTTCTATTCTTAGCATCTATTTCATTTTACTATGAAAGGTATGGAGCTGTGCTATGTATAGATCTGGAACGCAATTTCTGTAAAGAGCAATTTTCTCTTGAATGTTATGATGTTGATGAAAATCTAATAAGTGCTCTGCTAAAGAGAGAACAAGAAAAAGCATTTAAATATACTCCATTTATGTGAAACCTTTCAAAGAATCCCTTTGCAGTTTCTCTAATGGATCTGTTAAAATCATCATGCATCACATGGTTGGTAAGAAATGGAAAGATGGAAAAAATTTCATTGCAGAATTTATATATCCTGTTTCCTTAGCTTCTTATTGCTTTTCAGGATCTACATTTTAAAATTACCAAAATTACAGGTACATGTTTTTTAGTGCAAGACTTGAAGATTTATAGATATAAGTAAAACGTATAAAGGTAATTTCATAATGCTCATCAATCTTCCTATAATCAGTGCTTGAATTGGGTGCAGAAAGGTGGATGGATGTTGTGTGCCACTAGTAGTGGTAAACATTAAGCCACACACACATTTATAAGCCACACCCACATAATAAGGATGCAAGTGAAGCAGCAAATTTTAAAGCCATGCCATTTTGTAGACATGCCCACCCAACAATCCAGAATTGTGATGCAATAAACATACCAGGCACCTGACCCCTGGTTTGCACCTGCCTTGTGTGCTGGCTTTACTTGTTGTATCTACATTTAGATTTAGGTTACATCTTATTTACATATGTGCAGTATTCTATGCACAATTTACACTTGCAGTGTAATAACTGTCTAATGAAGAATACTACATGCGATACTAGTTCTTCTAAATCCATTTTTTTCTGTTTACAACCGTCGTTACATCTAAACTATGCTGTATCCCAGGGCCGGAACAAGGCGTAGGCAGAGTAGGCAGCCGCCTAGGGCGCAATCTTTGGGGGACGCACTTCTCGGTAAAAAAATATATATTTAATTTTTTTTTTTTACATGGGTATGCCTTTAATTATAAATGAATCCTTAGTAAAGCTGCCTTTTTTTATTAGTAAAACCGCCAGCCACATCTTACCCTGTTTTTTGTTTTGGGATTAAAGCTTGAAGTCGCTCCCTACCGTGCGTGTAACTTGGAGCCTTCTAATTCAATGATAACATATCGTGCTTGCGCACATTGCGCTGTAGGCTGTGGAACGTCAGTTAATTTAACAAGAGAACTTGCGCGTTGGAGGAATAGCTCACGCTGAAGACACAGAAGACCTGCTGGTGGGCGGTGGCTGCTGGGCTTATTACTGTAGTGGAGTTGTCATGAGAACCAATATAATATTTATGGCTATTTTAATGGCATTCTACTGCTGGCAGAGGTACAGATGGGGGCTTGAACCCCTTGGGTAGTATTGATGCTGCTGGCACAGGTACAGATCTGGACTTGGGCCATCTTAGGGGCCATATTGCTGATGGCTAATGGCTGTGCTGGCACATGTACATAAGGGGGCTTTAACCCCTTAGGCAGTATTGATGGCTGCAGCCACAGGTACAGATGGAGGGCTTGGTCCTTGGGGGGGCAATTATTGATGGCCAATGGCTGCTGCACAAGTACAGATGGGGGCTTAAACCTTGAGCAGTATGGATGGATATTGGCTGTAGGCTCCGATACAGATGCCCCCATCTTGTTCCTTGGGGGCATAATTGATGGATGCTGGCTGGAGGGGGCGCTGATTGAATCCCTTGCCTAGGGTGACAAATTACCTTGGCCCGGCCCTGCTGTATCCATTACTAAATTAAATACCCCAGCTCTTGCCTTGGGGATGATGCAGAGATCTGGTGAGGTAGTTCTCTGATTGCACCCATACCTGGTGTTGTGGCTCCGTGCAAGGACGGCCCCAGTCTCGCGCAGGTATATAATCTAGGACTGGGCGGGGCAAACAGATTTTCTAGCATAAATACATCAATAGGGAACTGTAAGGGATGCTGGCGCAGCTTCTGATCCAAGATGGTGGTGCCCACGGAATCCTCGTTGCCAGCACGGACGTCCCGCCTCAGAGTTGACGCAGCACTGTGATGTCCGCAACAAAGATGACGCGGTGTCATGACACCGGCGTCAGAATCGCCGCATCTTGATGACATGACGCTCTGGTTTTGCCGCCAATTGACGGCTATTTAAAGCGCCAGAACATTACCATCATTGCCCTAGTATATGTTCTACCTTGTGTGTTCCTGAGTTCGCTTCCTGTGTTATTTCTGATTGATCCTGTGTTTGACCCTTGCCTGACTACCACATTCAACCCTTAACTGTACCTTGATCTGTGCCGGACTGGTGCTTCCTTCTTGGTCCGCTATTCCTGGATGAGCCTTCGGGCCCTGACAGGAACCTTTTTTTAAGTGATTCTGATACATTCCTTTAAAAAAATTATAATACATCACTATCACTTTGCCTTATGCTAAGTGATAATTTTGTCATTAACTTAAACAAATTCTGCCATAAAATGCTGATTTAAAATTGTCAGCTTGAAGTCCATAGATGGAAAAGTATTCACTGAATCTGCTGACACTTCAGTATGTTTAAAACGAGTTACAACTGATTATAGATATGCCTTCACTGTGGCCTGGGTAAGATATGTTGCTTTCCTGTTTGCAGTGTCTCATATCATCAAAACATTCTGAGAGTGCAATTTGACGTGGTTTTCTTTCTAAGTGGTTACATTTGTTTTCATGGGATCAGTCAGATGAAATTACTGCTTGTGTTGATTTTTGGTTTCCGTTTTGCCTGGAACCCTGGCGATTGCAAGGCTGCCTGCTTATGGCCTGGGACCTTAAACAAACATTCCGATCTTTCTTAACGTCTTAACACAAATGTCTGATAATTTGTGCTTTTAATGTCTCTTTACAAAATAGACCCCATAGGGAATCTCCCTCTATGATAAAAAGTTTCTCTCCCTCTCTCTCTCTGGGAAAAAAAAACAATACAGGGAATGAATGTGAAAATATAACAAAGCTTCAAGATCAGCTTGGATATTTATCTGAGCAAGAGTTTATCAGCTTTGATAAGCAATAAAATTGTATTTATTTTGAAGAAACTTTGATTTAAGAGTTAGACATTTACACTTTCCCATGCCCTTTTCCATTGCACTGTTGTACCTTTTTTTCTGGCCCATGTATAAAAATTCTAAAAAAAAACTTTTAGTGGTTGTAAACCCTCCATAAATTTCTACCTTTGCACTCTCCAACTCTCCAAATTAAGTGGCCTGAACTTGAAATTTATAAAGAGTTTTTCTCTTAATGATGACTAGGGAGAAATGGTAGCACCTTTTATCAAGCAGCATTACTTACAAAAATTTGCCACTAGTGAAAATTTCCCAAAATGCATTAAATTCTATGGGCACAGTCTATGGGCGTCATTTCCGCAGCGACTCTAGACTCAGTACTTACTTAGACTATTTTCTAATCCCCTCTTCTAATTGTAAACCCTAATTTTTCTATCAAGTTGTCATCATCAATGTCTAGCCAAAGCACTGAAACCCTACAACTTATACAATTTTGATTTATATCGGATACAGATGCAATCTATTTAATACAGAAGCAACACAACGTTACATAATATGTTGACGCTATATAAATACATTTTAATAATAATACATTACCTTAATTAGCAAATTCAAATTTAAGAACAGTCTGAAAAACTAATATGGAAAAACGTCTATGTAAATCTGTCACATTATACTTTCTAGGGGACCCAGTGCACCTTATAGACATGATCCATTTTTAACAGATTGACGGGCTAAATTTGTAATTAATTATAGTTTAATAAAAATGGATTGCATGTTAGCTATTAGCAAGCCTTGATTATTTAAGGGAAAGCAATGTTATGATTACAATCCTCATTATTGAGTAATTCTGCACCTTTTTGATCTCCCAGCGTTGTGTTAATTACTTTGTAATGGTTGCTGCGTCTGTAGTTTTGGAAAGGTTACATTTATTTTTTAATGTGACAAACTCACTAACCATAGGAATTTGGCACATAAACAAATCTAGTCAAGTTCATTTTAGCTAAAAGCTATTTCTCGTGATTTTTAATAAATGTCTTTGTATTCAGGAAAGGCAAATGTGAAAGGCTATTAACAAATGAATACTTCAAGACATAACATTTACATGGTATTAAAGGAAATATAAATCCCTTTTATCCTCCATTACACTAAAATCAGTTATGTTCCATTAATTATTAAATTATATGAGAAAAAAATAAATTTTACACTACATGCTTTAAGCTATGATCATGAATGGACTCAAGCATACAATATAAAGTGCGTAAGTACAAGTGATTAAATTGTTCATGATTAAAGCTAAGAAACAAATAATTTCTAATTTTTTGAAAAATCATAGTGAGCCTAACTCCTTGCCTAATTAGGCACTGTAAGAGATTACAAATTGAAATTACAGTGCTTCCCAATGTTAATGCAATTTTAATGACATTCTGTATTAAGTAAAGTTTAAATTTCACAGCTTTGTGGATAGTTATTTCTGAAAATAAAATTCACCAGTTATGACATTTTAAAATTTAGCTGATTTTGATAACATTAACTCTTTAAAAGGCCAGACAAAATGCTAAAATTGCATTGTACATTTCTTCTAGTTACAGTTATTGCTAAGCAGAAATGCTCATTCTAGAAACAGTTCAGAGAGGTTTTTGTCATGCATGTTGTTTAGAAGGCAGTTCTATTGTTACAGCTGTTATGTTAGTATGGAATGTAATAAATGCATAACTTTATTTAGGCACAGAAAGAAAAATAATAGTTATCAGCATAACAGGCTGATTTCATGGAATACCAGGAATAGTCATCCGTTGAGGAGGGCAGTGACGTGCAGAAAAAAAGATGCACAATGCAAACGTCATTTTATCTTTCCCCTCTCCAACCATGTCAACCAAAGCGATCTGAGCCATCCCACTGTCTATATAAGGACATACACATAAATATATAATTTATTCCTTTTTATTGTGGGATACAATCTATTATCTGTTGGTAGTCAGATTTATTAGTAATTGTGCCTGTTGTTTGTAAGCTAGTAGTAACATATAGACTATAAACTTGAACAGCGACTTAGTCCACTGGGGTAGAACCTTTCACATGCACGGAATGTGGGAAAGATTGTTCCGACCTGAGCACCCTTGAAAGGCACCAGAGAAGTCACAACAGAAAGAAACCTTTCATATGTACACAATGCGGGAAAAGTTTTTCTCTGAAGTGCAATCTCATGAAGCACGAAATGAGTCACAAGAACAAGCCCTTCGCATGCAGTGAATGCGAGAAAATGTTTTCAGACATGGAACAGCTTCACACGCACCAGGCAGTTCACACGGGGGAAAACTCTCTCACTTGCAAAGTATGCGGAAAATGTTTTTCTCGCAAGGAGTTTCTGAAAAACATAGAGAGAATTCACACAGGGGAGAAACCATTGCCTTGCACAGAATGTGGTAAAAGCTTCTCGTTCACCACTAGTTTTATTCGGCACATGAGGATTCACACTGGGGAGAAACCATATTCATGTGCCGACTGAAGGAAACATTTCTCTGAAAAAAATGTACCTTCAGTTTCATCAGAAAACTCCATCAGAATGTGAGGAATATATCACTTTAAAGGCCAGTTTTCAGAGCAACCAGAGTGTGGAGACACCTTTCACCTGTACAGAATGTGGCAAATGTTTCTCTTTCTTTAAGCAGTTACCTCTACAGACACCAGAGACTTCACACAGGGGACAGACCATTTTCTTGTACAGAGTGCGGCAAAACATTCTCTGGAAAAAGGCAACTTCAGGATCACCAAAACACTCACACCAGAGAGAAACCCTTCACCTGCACGGAATATTTCAAATGTTTTACTAGAAAGGGCAGCCTTCAGATGCACCAGAAAATTCACACCGGGGAGGATCTATTCAACTGTACAGAATGTGGCAAAAGATTTACCGCAAAGGCAAAACTTCGCTTACACCAAAGAATTCACACAGGGGTGAAACCATTCACCTGCACAAAATGCGGCAAAAGTTTTACGGTAAAGGGAAACCTTTTGCATACACGAAAGAATACACACAGGAGAGTAACCATTCACCTGTACAGAATGATAATAAATACTGGACAAAGCTGTCATCAATTTACCAACATTAGTGTGAATTTTACTACATGAGTGTTAATCACATTAAGGGGCCTAGTAATCAAACCTCAATTTTCTGGTCAAGTTTTTAAAGGGGAAAACTCAAAATTTTATAGGAAAAAAAAACTAAAGTTATTAGAGATTTATAATACCCCAAAGCTGCTAAAAATCTGAATCCAAAAATACTCCAGCTAAAACCCGTTGAGTCATGTAGACGTCTCTGAAGTTGTTTCTTCACATTGTGATCTGTGCTGGTTTTCGTACAATAATCCCACAACTCCACAACTAGAAAAAAAATTGTGAGTGATTTGAGTTAAGTCAACAATGAGGTTTTATTAAATACCCCCGGAAAACTGAGATGCTGACTCAAATTGTACATTACTTCATACAACCATACACATATTCATCTGTTTAGTTTCATGGATTTTTATTAATTTTGCATTCTGCATTGTTTTTGATTACTTGTTTTTGCCTGTAAACATTTTGGGGCAGATTTATTATTGGTCAAATTTTGAATTAAAAAAAATTCTAAATTCGACCATATGAATAAAAGGGGAGTAAAATCCTTTGAAATCAACTATCGAATTAAAAGGATTTTACCGCTATTTGATCGAACGATCGAATAAAAAAAATTTAATCAATCGATCAAATTTTTTTTTATTCGATCAAAACGAATGCTTCCCAATTCGGTAGCTTGATTCTGGTGAAGTAGGTGGTCGAATAAAATTTTAAAGGGGAAGTTATTCGACCATCAAATATTCAAATAAAATTAGAATTATTCAAATTCGAATATTCCATGGTCGAATTTGCCTAATTTGTATATTCGAAGGTTGAAATTCTAATTTAATTAAAATTCGATCAAACCTCGAATTCTTCATGTGAATTTAGTAAATCTGCCCCTTTGTGTGCAATATTTCCATATACAGGTATGAGACTAGAATGCTCAGGTTATGTTTTTTTCTGGATAAGGGATATTTCCCTTATCTTTTTGTAATTTGGATCTTCATTACTTAAGTCTACGAAAATATAATTTAAACATTAATTAAGCGCAATAGGATTGTTTTGACTTCAATATATCTTAGGATAAATGTCAAACTACTGTTTTATCATTACAGAGAGAAAAAAAATTATTAAAATAAATGTTAATTATTTATTCTTAAAATGGAGTCTATGATAGACAGACTGTCATTCATTGCTTTCTGGATAACAGATCCCATACCTGTAACCCTATACAATTCAGAAGACACTAGGGGGGGCTAATTAATTAACCTCATTTGTTTCCTGGTTGAGTTTTTTGAAGAAAATATGTTTTAGAGATTTATTATAACCCAAATCCATGTATAAGTCAATGGCAGATGTCCCTTTTACAAACTTTGTGGTCCACACAGGTTTTCATATGATAATCTGAAAAAGTCAGGGTTTTTGGTTGAGAACTAAAAAAAAATCATCCGATTTGAAAAAGTCATATGATTCGATTTGTTGCATGATTTTGTTGAGACTTTTCCAAACTGATTTTTTGACAAATGAATTAAATATGTGTATGGGAATTAGGTTGACTTTGTGTTAATAAAAAAATTAGATAGATCCGAGTTTTAGTAAATAGCCCCCTTATATTTGTGATGCTTCAATCTTTGATCCTAAGAAGCTATTAAAGATACGATGCTGCAAGTGCAAGCACAAAGGCAGTTTTCAGAAATGTCACAAAATATTAAAAAATAAAATCTTGTTTTCTGGGGCTCAAGTACTGTTGGGGACAGGAGGTGGTGAATGCGAACATTGCACTGCTATTTTTATTTCAGGATTTAAATAAATCCCTTTTCTATGTAATAGACTAAGGGGCAAATTCACTAAAGAATGCAACTTCGCCAGCGTCCGCTTCACAGACATCGCAACACTTCACCAGATGAAAATTAGCTCAGACAAGTGCGAAGTTGCGTCCAGGGCTGCGGACAGTGGCGAAGTTGCACAAGTGTTACTTCGTCAAGCAAAGCGAAGTTGTGCTAGCGTTACCTAATTTGAATACAGCGTTCAATGGACATATATGTTGCAGCAAAGACATTACATTACACAAGCCCTGGAAACCTTAAAAGAAAAGAGTTGTTATATTGCCTTACACATCTGCCCACTTTATAATATATGTTCCATATGTTAGGAAATGTAGGGGGGAAGCCGGTTACTATTACTATCTTTTGCAGCCTATCTCCCTGTAAATATGAAAAGATGCTAGCGGTTTTTTTTTGGGACTTTTAACTTTTTTTTTTTATGAACTCCTATCTACTCTATTGCACATCGCCTGGTCTGAGTTGGTGAAGACAAGTCTGGCACAAGAGGTAATGTTCAGTAAAACCTGCATCTTTATGAATTGGAGTAGTAACACTCTTTTGCCAGAGTGAAAATTCGCCCGATGTTAGAATGTGAAACAACGCTAGCGTACCTCTCCTTCGCTAGTGAAGGGGCCCCTTCACTCATAACAGTGAAGTAACAAAATGACTTCACGCTGGCAAATTTTCACTAGTGTTATCCACTTTGCCCTTTAGTGAATCTGCCCCATGTGGTGAGGGAGGCAGTTGAGGGAGTTTAGTATTCCTTTTAAAGGAGAACTAACCCCTAAAAATGAATATGGCCAAAAATGCCATAATTTATATACTGAACTTATTGCACCAGTCTAAAATTTTAGCTTCTCAACAGCAGCAATGATCCAGGACTTCAATCTTGTCACAGGGGGTCACCATCTAGGAAAGTGTCTGCAACACTCACATGCTCATTGGGCTCTGAGCAGCTGCTGATAAGAAAAGCTTAGGGATCGTTGCAAATTATCAAGCAGAAAGGTTGGATGGTCTGTAATATAAGCTGATGCTACAAGGCTGATTATTAAATTCTGATGCTAATTGCACTGGTTTCTGTGCTGCCATGTAGTAATTATCTATATTAATTGTCTTATGTGACATTTCTATTCTATGTGTACTGTATATTTTGAGTCAGTCCATAAGCTCAGTAAGTGACAGTAACACAGAGCATGTGCAATAAATCAGCAGAAAAGAAGATGAGGAGCTTCTGGGGCATCTTTGAAGACATAGATCTTCCCTGCTAATGTTGTGTATCTTGGACTGGTACAGAAACCCCCAAAAAAGTGCTGTGTGTCTTGGACTGTACAGAAGCCCAAAACCTAATGCACATTTCTAGCCTACACCTTCAGTGAAGCTTTAGTTCTCCTTTAAAAAGTGCACCTCTGCAAAACAGCACAGGATAAATCTTCTTATAAATGTCATTAGGTTATTAAAACCTAAGTTTGCATTTCAGTTAAAGTTTTTTTTATAAGCCATCTTCATTTGTTTCTCTTTTTTTTTTTTAATCATCCTTATTGCTTTTTAATAACAATACAATTAAAGCAATAGTGGTCTGTGGATGGCATACAGTATCTGCCTTCATATCTCTGCCCTGAGTTCACTCCTTTCATCCCGTAGTGCTTTTATTTGTTGAAATCTGCTGTTTTCGCCTCATTTAATTTTGCTGGCAGGCAGCAGTGAGTGAAGGAGATTATGTGACTTGAATCTCGGATCCAACATCCAGCCTTTCTATACGTTCACAGAAGGGCCTTGTAGAATGTGTGCACCATAACAGTCATCTCAATTAGTCCAAAAGCAGTTTGTGTGCTATTTTAAACACTTTCTCAAATCATAAAATGACAGTGTATTCTAGTTTCTATGGCAACCAGCATTTCAAGTATTTTTATAGATCTGCATGGTACCCATCAAACAGGGATTATGCCAGCATGCAGATTTGGTATAAAAAAAGGCCTTGGTTTGAGGTATATTAATTTGTTATGTAACATGACTGCTGCGGCACTAGTTTAAGATTTATATTGTCAGAAATAGAAGAAACAGAGAAAGATATTTGAGAATCTGAGTGAAGTTCAACAACACTGGATACATTTACATTAGTCCTTAGCAACCAATTAGTAATGTGCTTTGAAAGAAAGAAAATGTCAGGCAGCCTTGGTGCAAATATGTCCACATTGGGTACACGTCTCACTATGTTGCACTGAAAGAGTGTGATCTAAGATTCAGCTTATATGCGAAAGCATAGTTTTATAGGTGTGTCTTTCTTTTCTAGACGAGACCACAAATATATTGAAGAATACAGCAATTTGGGGGTACCCCGCCATCAGCCATAAAACGAGACAAGTGGGCTGCCAGGCTCACTACATGTAGTGCTGTAACCATTTACTTTTTTAAATGGACAAGTAAATAAATTTGGACTTTACTTTTTTGAACTGGTTTTCTCCGGTGCTCTGCTTTTTGAATTTTCTTGGAGTTTATTCAGCTGCAGGGGATGACGGCCCACGTGTAGCACGTTGAAACCAGTGAGTGTCCAGTAAGTTGCTCCCACTTAATGATTTTTTCTAGTTGTACCTCCTAAACCTGAGCGATAAGTAAGTTTACGGTCATTAGGTTACAGGATACGGGACTCTGCAGGCATACTGTATACATTGTGGGAAAACAAAAACATTATCAGTGCTCACTCATAGCACCATGGAGCAAAGTGCAAAAACACATAGTGGTTGTTACTAGTGATGGGTGAATTTGTTCTGCGAAATTACTGAAACAGTGAAAAATTCATGAAACGCACCAATTTTTAGATGTGTGCCTATTTTGTCCAAATGCATTAAAGTAAAAGGGGTTGTTCACCTTTGATTTAACTTTTAGTATAATGTAGAGAGTGATATTCTGAGACAATTTGCAATTGGTTTTAATTTTTTATTGTTTGTGGTTTTATAGTTATTTAGCTTTTTATTCAGCAGCTCTCTAGTTTGCAGTGTCAGCAATTTGGTTTCTAGGGTACAAATTATCCTAGCAACCCTGCATTGATTTGAATAAGATACTGGAATAAGAATAGGAGATGGACTGAATAGAATAAGTAATAAAAAGTGGCAATAACAATACATTTGTAGCCTTACAGAGCATTTGTTTTTAGATGGTGTCAGTGACCCCCATTTGAAAGCTGCAAAGAAACAGAAGAAAATTGCGAATCATTAAAAAACTGACAAATAAACAATGAAGACTAATTGAAAAGTTTTTTAGATATACACTATACTAAAAGTTAATTTGAAGGTGAACCACCCCTTTAATAGGCAACTATTCTGCTGCCTGCCCAATTATTTTTGACAACAAAATTTTGCAGTAGTTTTGCTAATTTATTCACCGGCGGCGAAACAAGGAAATTTGTGACTGCTGAGTTTATTCACCCATCACTAGTTGTTACCTGTTTATTTACACTTTGTACCTCTGCTTATAAATAGCCCTTTTGTCATTTCTGATATTCAGGGGTTTATTTACTAAAATCTGAATCTTATCTCATATTTTATTAAAAGAAAACATGCCAAACTCCAATGCTCGATTTGACCTTATTCCTCATAAAATAACCCATATTAATCGGATTGCGGAGAAACAATAAAATTGTGGGAAAACCAGAAACGTTCATACATTTTTCTGGCTTTTTTCCCAAATCGCTTGATTTTTTTTAGTTTCTGACAAAAAAAAGTCAGATTTTGGGGCTAAACCTAGCGCTGACCATGAAAACATCAAATTGAAATAGTTGCCTCTCCCATTGACAGGATCTAGACAGGTCTGAGATGGTGGATTTTCGGGTTCGGCTTTTTACAGCATCAGGGTATCATAATCTCGAAAAATTAGAGGTTATTTTTCCACAAAGTTTTTGCCTCAAAAAGCCAGACTAGATTAATTTGGAGTTTAGTAAATAACCCTCTTAATATTTATATGCAAACAGGCGAATAGTTGAATTCAAATTCTTAAAGGGCCAGAGTATGATAAATCTCAAAAATCAAACTTCAATTGAATTTTATTTACTCAAATCGAATTTGAGTAAATCCCTTTTCGAATTTCATATTTTTGACCATAAAAAATAGAAAATTTTAATTTTCAGTTTGACCCTTAATAAATCTGCCCCATATTGTTTCAATTATTTTTGCAGGCCTGTGGAATAGTGATCCAAATTATGGAGAGTTCCCCTAATCCAAAAAACTCCAAGTCCCATTCATTACAGATAATAAATGTTATACCTGTGCTGCATTTAGGTGTCTGTAACTGCTATTCCTGTTTAACATTCTCAGATGTATGTATGTATGTATATTTTTATTTGTATAGCGCTCCTTGAGGGCAAAGCACTGTACAGCAACAATAAATTACTAGTAACAAACAAGGGTTCACTACATTAATAAGTAACACTAAGTGCATTATTAGAAATACAATTCACATAAATATAAAATCTAATTACACAGTGTCAAGGAGACAAAAGGATGGAGGACCCTACTCCGTGGGGCTTACAGTCTAAATGGAATGACATTGTCTGAAGTATCTGTGAAGTGACTAATGATTGTACCATCAGAAACCATAGCAACAAAAAATATTTTGCATGATCCAACAAATAAAGAAATATTTAGTTGCAAGAACCATTGGTGCCCATGTTATAGTGATATATAGTTGTGTCTGTGTAATTCTTGGGGTTAACCTTTCTTCTACCAATACAACAAGGACCCATCTGAGTGGCAAATTCACGAAGTGGTGAAAATGCACTAGCGACGCCTTCGCTGCAATTCACCACATTTGGCCAGGTGAATTTTCGCCAGT
>CM044439.1:80970277-80993151 GCA_024363595.1 Xenopus borealis
AATTTTATATGGTTACAGAAATAAACATACACAAAAATGTTGAATACAAAATGTAACGCTGCTTCTATGGAGACACTGCACAAGATAATAATTGCATAAGCTTAATAACACTGAACAAGGGCTGTGCCATCATTTCAAAGTATCAGGTTTTTCTCATCTCTTATGTTCCCTGTAGGTTTGATCAATCTTAATGTGCATCAACCCAGAGGCAAATCACACCACGCACATACTGCTCAACTGAGAGGGAGATGTTTGGGTTCTGTAGTTCTATGTAACATGAAATGTCAGCCCACACAATATAATCTATTCCAGGAAGAGTGAATATCTTTTCTGGCAACCATGGATGATGAAAGGGAGGCAAAATGAACTTCAAATAATGTGAAAGGTGGCTAGCAATGCAGTGGAAATACCAGCAAGATATTTTTTGCTTGTGTAAGAGGATATATTGAAAGGAGAGAAACAGAGATTCAAGTGTCACTCTAGAATACCTGTCAAAGGCTATCCACAATGTATTTTCTTTTCTCTTTCAGCATCAAAGCAGAGAAAGTGATAAAACGGTCAGCGCTACTGTGTTCAAAACTAATTATTATTACAAGAATTATCATGCACTCAAAGGATATACACATGTCTTGGAGTGGTAATCAAAAAATAGTTTGTGTTTTCTATAAATACCAAATCCCTGCTTCCTAACCTTGGGTCCCAAAATAGACTAGACTCCCATAATTCTTCAACATTTAATAAGGGATTAATGTATGCTAGGAGATGTTGTTTTGGAAACAAGGTTAAGAAACTATGTCATCAGGGGCATATTTAGCAACATTTGACTTTTTAACTCAATTTGAGTTTTCTTGCGACACAAATCGTGAATTCGAGTTGAAATCTTCAAGCTTTATTATGTGCAAAAAAACTAAAATAAAATATAAAAGTTGGAAGGTTTATGTAGAGTTCTTATATTTGCAAAATGTATGCTATTGAATCTTGAGTTTCTGAGATTAATTTGAAATATGATTCACTGAAAATGAAGGGTAGAAAGTGATGTCCCTGCATTCGAGTTGTTTTTATTTACTATTTTACATTATTAGAATTCAAGTTTTTTTAATAACAAGCAAGGCTTTCAATATTTGAGTTTTTTTGTGTTTTTTCAAGTTAGAAAAAATGGTTTTCTGATAAAAATGCGATGTGATTATTTACTAAGAATTTACAATGGAATGGGACTTGGTGGGATTGTTTATGAAATTGTCTTGATTCATTACCCTGTTTTAAATTCCATAATATAATTAAAACAGTACTTTATAAAAATAAAAAAAATTTCATAAAATACAGTGCCAAACTCTGTATATTAAGTCATGGGGATGGCAACTACTAAATTTCTCTAAAATAAAGTTGTTGGTATCACTTAAAATAACAGTATTTAAACACAACTAAAGCCTAAAATATTAGTAGACTTGAACACTGTTGGGAAATGTAATTTATGCAATTAATTTATGGCTTATGTTCTACTTGTGGGTACTAAAAATAAAGGCATATGTTGAGGGAAATTTTAATTTCTATTTCTACAATGATACTTAATACACCAATGAAGAGAATGGCTTGGCTTTTGTATACTAATATAATGTATGATGGACGAGCTTTCATTTTACAGTTTGGAACACCTTCTTATAGCCACATGTGCTCTATCTTGCACCTCTGAAATAGTGTACTAGTAAGTGGCTTGCAAGCAGACACCCCTGTCCTCCAATTTTTATCTGGCACAAAATATTTACAGATAATTGTATTTTTCTCGAATACTGGGGAAAATGCACTATGCGTTTTAACATTGCTGCACAGTGTCCTTTTGATAAGTGAGCCCTTATTTCTTACCTTGTAATATACAATGGCTTATTAACACTTTCCTGGCAAAATACATACATATAAATTTGTATTTATCACAAGTCTGCCAGCAATAGCAGAATCAAAGATGTTTTTGTTTACTGGGCTCCAAACTGAGAAGAATTCACTCACTGAGAAGAGTTGTTAGGGCCAATAAAAGGTTGAATGTCAACTTAAGGACTTGTTTTAAAATCATTTTAATTTGAATAAGACTGAAAGTTTATTTGTAGATGTGATTTATTCTTTAGAATCTGTTATTTTCATTATCACTTTACTTTCTAACACATATTTTTTAATTTAATGATGAGTTCTGCTTGTTTCCATAGGAACTTGCAAGAAATCTGTCTTCTTTGCTAGCAGGTACGCTATATATTTGCAAATGTATTACAAAAGGTGTGTTTGCCACTATCTTGAACATGTGTTATTTGTTTAGCAAAATAAGACTATTATTAAGCACTATGATGAGATTTACTTTCAAAATTAGACATTAGTTTTAGCTTTGGTCTAAAATAAATAATTTGTGCATTGCTATGTTTAATTAAGAGAGAGAGAGAGAGAGAGAGAGAGAGAGAGAGAACACCCATGTTTGTGTCCTCTGAAGGTGCCATATATACACCCATATCTGGTGAAGTAATTTGGTTAATTAACATCCATTCTGCCCAATCATATAGTATGTCTTGCACCTTGGAGGCCACTTAATACAGACTATTCTAGTCAAACTAAAATATTCTGCAATCTCATTCCTACTACAGATAAATCAACAATAATGTTTTTCTCTGAACAAGAACTTTAATATATAATACCAGCAGCTCTTTCCCAAAAGATATTTCCTATAGGAGAAATGCCTCCCTAATTTGACTCATTTATCTTGTTTTCACTTACAGAACAATGTTCCACTTAGCAATCACTGGGATAGGTTTTAATTACCAATTGCTACACTTTGATGTTCATGAAAACATTTTTCTGACTAAATCATGCCATTAATTGGATATGGTCAGTTTCTCCAAATGAATAAAGTCTTACTTAGTTTCTGATGCGACCTGTCCTCTTTATAAGAGCGCATTGAACTGGGTGTCAGAAGCACTTGATTCCTGAAATCACTTGAAATCACCATTTGAGATTTTTGAG
Organism: Xenopus borealis; assembly: GCA_024363595.1. NCBI lineage: Eukaryota > Metazoa > Chordata > Amphibia > Anura > Pipidae > Xenopus > Xenopus borealis. The sequence continues at coordinate 80,973,275 of CM044439.1, forward strand.
ACAGAAAGTACTTCTCAATTTATACATTAGGGGCAGATTTATCAAGGGTTGAATTGAAAATTTTCTATTTTTTTAATGGTCAAAACTGTTAAATTAGACTAGGGAGTTATTGAAATTTGATTCGAGTTTTTAAAAAAATTTTAATTCGTTTTTCCAGATTTATCGTACTCTGGCCCTTTTAAGAACTCAAATTCAACTATTCACAACCTAAAACCTGCCTGTTTAAGTCAATGGGAGAGGTCTAGGAATCAATTTTCAGTTTTTTACAGCAGGGGTTCCCAACCTTTCTTGGTTCGGGGACCCTTGTCGAGACAAAAAAATTTTCAAGGACCGGTGGGGTGGTGGCTCGTGGTGGCATCCATTTTGGAGCGCCAGCGTCCATTTTGGCATACCTTATTAAGTGCCAGCTAGACTTTGTGGCCCAGTTCAGGACTGCCCGCGGCTTGGTTCTGGGCCACAACCCAGTGGTTGGAGACCCCTGGTTTACAGTCTTCCTGACATTTTGAGAAAAAAAACTTCGCACCCTTACGCCTGGCGTAAGGGTGCGAAGTTGCGCAAGTCTATCTACTTCACTAGCGTAAATTCGCCAGAACCGGTGTTAGTGAATTTGCGAAGTTACGATTTGACGTCACGCTGGCGAATTTGCGCTAGCGTTAGACGCTTCGTGCTTTAGTGAATTTGCCCCAATGTCTCAGTGTCAGGGCTGGGACAGGCCGGCACCTTGGAATAAAGTTGCATAATATTTGGGTGTCCTAAAAATAAACCCTCATTTGCAACATGAACAGAGAACTTAGCAGATCTATGAGGAGCTCCAATGAAGGGACCATTTTAAAGACCGTGATAATTTTTAGCCCAGAGTGAAACAAGAGCCATGTATTATTAATTCTTTCCTACAAGATTAGGGGGATTTTCAATTATGCTATACTGTATGTCTCCTTTAAAAAGAATATATTGTTTATTGTTGTATATATAACATAAGTGAATACCCTTAACAACAATTATTATTCAATATTTATAATAATAATGGTAATAAACTTAAGTTTGTATGCATATGTATTTCAGAATTCCAGACATGTTTATTACACATGGGTGCCTCCATGGAAGGTATTTTATATTATGTGTTCTTCCTGATCACAGTACCTAAGGGGCAGATTTACTAAATTCACATGAAGGATTCAAAGTTCGATCAAATTTCAAAAAGATTTGAATTTTTGAATATGCAAATGAGGTAACTTGACCATCGAATTTTCAATATTCGGGCGATTCGAATTTAATTGTATTTGAATATTCGACTATTTGATGGTCCAAGTACTTCCCCTTCGATGGGCCAGTTCGCCAGATTGAACCTAATCAATTGCTTTAAAACCCTATGGGAAGCTCCTATTGGTGTTTTAAAGTTTTTTAGGAAAAATTTGTTCGAAGGGTTAAAATCGTTCAATTCGAACGTTTTAATTGTTCAATCAAATATTTAATCGAACGATTTAATTTTTCCTATTCGAACGTTCGAATATTCGAATAGCGGTAAAATCATTCGAATTCGATATTCGAATTCGAAGGATTTTACTTCCCTCACTATTCACATGGTCAAATTTCTAATTTTTTTTCCAATCGAAATTCGACCAATAGTAAATCTGCCCCTAAGTATGGGGAGAACCAGAACAGTTCCAATGGTGGGCATGATGTGTCAGCTTTTGCAAATAGCAGCCTACCTTGCAGAACTTTTGTTTTATATGTTACATAATACCTAATTAGAGCTTGCAATCTAAAATAAGGAAAAAAAGACAAACTAATTTTTAAATTTAACAATTTAGTCAATTCTACATTTTTAGTATATAGTGGGCAGTAAAATGTTATAGATACCAAAAAAAGTATATATATGTTATTCTTACTAGCATTTCAGACAGTAAGTGCAACCTGACCCAAGCACTGCTAAATCATGGTCGATAATCAGTGATGGGCTTGGTTCTTCCATCTCATTGACATAGATTGGGTGTGGAGAAAGCTGATGATTCTTCATCATGGTTTTTAGGCCTTCTAAAGAAATAACTGTTGGGCCTGGCAACAAGTAAGTATATCAGTTATACTCAAAGAAATTGTTCAAGTGGTTTCTGTTGAGAAGTTTGTTTTTATTTTGGTGGTAAACTTAACAAATTTTAGCAATATTGCTTATAAACATTTATTTTTAAACAGAGCCACATGTAGTTTGGAAGATTCCAGTCAGTGCTAGGTTGTTGATTTCTTTTCTTCATAAACAGTTACAGTCAATGTCTAAATGCTTAATAAAACATACACAGATAAACCACGGGATACTGATATTACGTGATTATTTTCGGTAACTTCTAAAAAGTGCTTTAATAAAATATGCTAATGTGCATTGCTAATGACACTAATGTATCTTTAATTAGATGACAATTAATAACGCATAATTTCAGAATCACACAAAACAAATGAGTCACACTAAATGATGTTTGCCAATTTTTTCTATGCTAATTGTTTTGTTCTCACGCTTACAAATGAAACATCAATTTTTGATACTTTATTTTTGCAGATTTATATCCATATATCACAAAAATATGTATTTTTATACTATTATGTCCTGTCCAACCAAATCCAATAAAAGACAAGGAGTCCATTATCAATATATTATAGGAGGACTAAAACTGAACTAAAGAAGTAGCTAGAAATGTTGTGCATTATGGTTTGGGCTTCTGTACCAGCCGAAAGCAACCACAGACTTTTAGCAGTAAAGATCTGTGTCTTCAAATATGCCCCAGGGCTCCCCATTTTCTTTTCTGCTGATTCACTGCACATGCTCTGTGCTGCTGTCAACATCATGATTAAGAAAGAAATGCTATATTCTATTGTTTTGTATATATATATATATATATATATATGTATGTGTATATATATATATATATATATATATATATATATATATATATATATATATGTATGTGTATATATATATATATATATATATATATATTAAAAAATCAAAACAAAACGGCACTCACGAAAATACTGTCAAATACTGATAAAGGCTGTTGTATCAGCTGAAACGTCAGACTTTGTTTAAAATAAACTATTTTTTGGATATAAGACCTGTGAGTGCGGATTGAACTTTGATGTTTTATATATATATATTAAGGTATAGAGTAGTGAAGACACTGTATCTGTGAATGTCCGACACTTTGTTGGTGCTATGTCTGATTAAAAGGGAGTGTTGTACAACAGTGCAGATAAGGCATCTAAGTAAAGAGTACAGTAAACACCTTATCCTAAATGAATTCAATGAACAGGATTAATGCCGAACATATATTTTTCTATTTTGTAATTACAAAAAGAAACCAAAGATTGTTTTCTGATTAAAATAATTGGCAAAAAAATATGTATTTAGCACAAACCATATTTATAGATCTCATGTTGAACTAGGAGTTATATTCCCTCTTACGAAGTAGCCTCGCTCAGGGTTGATGGTCTTGCGTGCTCCCTAACTGTAGGACAGCGAAATTATATAATTAAATGAGTGACGTTTTCGCTGCAGTGATAAAAAACTGTTTCATAAAAACTGAATACTGTGCCCCTCAGAAGCAAAGTTGCCTCAATGGCAGTGTACGTGGGTTCGGCTCCACAAGCATATGTAAACATCTAAATTAAATGCTCTAAATTTAAGGGCCCTGTTATCCAGAATGATTTTAAACATTAATTAAACCCAATTTGATTATTTTGCCTCCAATAAGGATCCATTATATCTTAGTTAGGATTAAATACAAGTCACTTTTTTATTATAACAGTGAAAGAGGATTTTCTTTTTTCAAATTTGAATTTCAGGAATTTGATTGAAATGGAGTATATAAGACGAGGCCTTCCCATAATTTGGAGCTTTCTGGATTATGGGTTTCCAGATAATTAGTACCTGTATTTTATTTTATCACAGCTATCAAAGAAACACATATAATCACAACTTAATTTCCACTGTGGGTAACAATAGACAATAAGGAGGTGGATAAATTGGTAAACAGTACAGTACAGTGAGGGGAATAAATAGAACACTATGCAATGGTTCTACTTTAGAGTGCCCATCATTTAATAACAGAACATTGTCTTTCATTGGAAGATCATCTTACATTTCTTTAGGTGGAGAAACTGTTTTACTGAGCTGTATTGCCAGAGGAATATTTAATTATTCCTTTAGCCCTGGTCTCTGCCCAAATCCACACAGCCGCTCCCCAGAAAGGGGAAGGTAACAATCCACCTTGGTTATTTGCTTTAGGGTAAGGCCAGACAGGAAGATTCAAGGAGATTTGTCGCCTGGCGACTAATCGCCTCTTCTTTGGGGTGACAAATCTCCCCGAACTGCTTTCCCCTGCCTTCCAGTGTCTTTAATGAATAATCGACTACACCTATTCACACGCGGCACTGGCTTTTCCAAAGTCGCTCGAAGTTGCCTCCTTAGGCAATTTCGATTGATTTCAGGCCAGGCAACGAATCTCCCCGAATCCTCCTGTCTGGCCTGAGCCTCAAAGTGGTGGTTAGCTTTCAAGTTAGCTTTCAGTATGTTAAAGAATACTCTGTTCCTAGCAACTTGGAACTTGCAGTTGGTTTTCATTATTTTATTATTTTCTGCCTCTTTCCAGGTTTCAAATGGGGACACTGACTCTAGCAGTACTCTAGCAGAACAATTGCAGTTCAGCAATATTTGGGAGTGCTGAGACTTTTTACACTCTTTACAAATAACATACATACAAAATGAGAGCAATCTATATTTAAAGTATACTTCACATAATGACATTAATTGAAAGTAAATTAAAAGTCATTGTAAAATTACTTTTCCTGCATTATGCTGTATGGAGCTGGCATAGACAGTGAGAAATAATATATGCTAGATAAGTTGCAAGAAAAATTAGCAATTATCCTTTCATGCTGATTTTATTATTACTATTCACCACAGGTTGAACATTTGTAATACCGTACTCTCTTCTCTCTCTTTTTCAATCATATATTGAATATTACTTAATCACCAGCATCCAACTGTCTGGCATAAAACACAGTTATTAAAGAGTGTTTGAAAGGAGCTCTTTCTAACAATAGGCAGTATAGCTGTGATTTTAGCCATGCTCTTTTTAGTCACTCCTAAAATATGATTATACTGTAAATCTGCAGCATTGGCATTATGTAATGCTTGTAAACTGGAGTTTATCGAGTAAATATAGGTGTGGAATCTTTTATCTGAAAACCTGATATCTAGAAAGCTCAGAATTACAGGAAAGTCATATCCCATAAAGTCTATTTTGAGCAAATAATTTTGTAATGATTTCCCTTTTCTCTGAAATAATAAAATTGCACCTTGTACTTGACAGTGAATAAGCTACATAAATCCATCATGATGGCAAAACAATCCTATTAGGTTTATTGCATTTTTTTGTTTTGGTGATCCAAATTACAGAAATACCTGGAATATCTCTGGTCCCAAGCATTTAGAACAATAGATTCTTTACCTGTAGCGACTTTATAAACAAAATTTTCATGTAGTACATTTTCTGAACTAGAATAAATGGGAAGTAAATTTCAGCATTTTGCAACTCATTTGCTTATTAAATGTAGCCTGTAGGAATGTTCAGAAGTTCAGTATGTGTTATTCTCATGAGGGCATTGCTCTGTAACCCTGCAGTAAATCATTGCCTAGGATTAAACACTGTTATGAGGCTTTAAACAAAAGAACAAATGGTGAGTGCCAATAGTGTAGATTTTAAAAACATTTTAAAACTTTTATTCATTAAAATACTACTTACAAGTGTAAAAGAGCATATCAGACAAATAGCCTTTCCCCCACCTTTAAACTATAACACAATATCTGATTTGTGTGACTGTGCCTTTAATTTGTGCTACTATGTTTTTAACTTTTCACGATTACTTTAATTGGTGTAACTATGCCTTTAATTTTCTTTAGGGAGCAACATCCTCTGATAACGGGTCATATGACCTGAAACTCATAGGAAGCTACTACAGGTATTCACCCAGGAAGCAGGATTAAGCTGGCCTTACAACCTCCTCATTGGTTGCTGATAAAACCAGTGAAAACTGTGATTCCCCTAATCAAGTGACTTACAGGAGCTGAAATGTACAGGTGCACAGTGGCGGAGAAAGGCTTACATATTGGCTACATTTGCAGGACTCAAGATGAATGCTGATAAGTATGCTAATTAATGTCCACATGCAATGTAACCTGATATAGCAGCTTGTTTTCTGCACACTGGGGCTTTTACAATGACACTTACAGTAGGAATAGTATTTTAATGAATAAAAGTTCTCAAATATTTTTATAATCTACAATATTGGTGCTCCCCATTTGTTCTTTTGTTTATTGTCTATTTAGTATCTGGGGGCCTTGTGCCTCAGAAGGGCTGAGCTAGAGTCCTGCAGCGGGTTGGGTACCCACGGTCGGCAATTCTGTGTGTGGGGTTGCGGGTCACGTGTCGGGCCGTGGGTCCAGTGAAATTAAAAAATAATCAACATAAACTTCACTGTTGCCTTTCAGTGTCCACTTACAGTAAATGTAAATATACAGTAGTTGCAAAAGTAATGGAAATTACAATTAGGTTATTGGTGTTAAAGGAAAACTAACTATACCCCCCCCCCCCGAACAATGTAGGTCTCTATAAACAGATATTGCCTAAAACAACTCATATGTAAAACCATGTTTCATGTAAATAAACCATTTTCATAATAATACACTTTTTTTAGTAGCATGTGCCATTGGGTAATCATAAATAGAAAATTGGCATTTTAAAAAAATAAGGACAGCCTCCTGGGATCCTAGGATCCAACAGTGCACACAAACATACCAAACAAACTATAAAGTTACAGTAGGTCACACAAGCCAATTAACAGACAGAGTTCTGTCTTTTGCTTCAACACTCCTTCCTGTTACAGTTAGAGTTGAAATATTTCTGGTCAGGTGATCTCTGAGGCAGCACACAGACCATCATGAAATGGTGGTTCAAGGCAAGAGGTAGGTAAGATTCTTTAATATGTCACTTAATTTGATATAAACTACCTGTTGCTCAAAAATTCATTTTCGGGGTATAGTTTTCCTTTAATAATTGGATGACCTGTTTGTCCGTGTATGCTCCTGTTATAATACAGTTCCTTCTGCTGTCATATCACCTTTCCCTCTGTGTTATAACAGAAGCATATTCTGTATTCAGTCAGAGAATTCCAGGCAGGAGACAGGTACTGTGAACTTCTATCTACTTGACTACCTGTACCCTCTTGGAATTGGCTCTGTCTGTCTTTCTAGAGGTGGCCATACATATAGAGATCCACATGTTTGGCGATATCAGATGAGCAGATCTCTCCCTGATATGGGCAATATCGGGCTAATCCAGTCATGAGCACAAGATGCGGCTGTGATCCAACAGGATTTTTGGCCAGATATCGATCAGGGAAGCCTGTCAAAGGCCCCCGCACATGGGCCAATAAGATGCCAACTCGGTCTGTCGGCAGCTTTTTTAGATCTTGTATTGGGGCCTTAAGCCTAAGGTTAAATTAATTTAAAACTATTGTAACAGATAACATTATTTAGATTATTATTATAGATATGTGAAATTCACATATTCACATGTATAATATGTGAAGTATGTGAAATCTGTTCACTATTGTACTATAGGTAACCAGTTAATTCAGTTTTCTTTTATAATATCTTAATTTTGATTTTATCTGTATTTCTGTTGATAATTATCCCATGGCTTTAAAGCTCTGTACTTGTTATCTTCTATGAACAGTGCTTTTGCCACATCCTGGTAGGAGCATCACAATTGCAGTGTTCTGGTCTATTCTATTTTACAACTAATTTGCAGAGGAAGCCAAAACCCCCTAGCATGAGGTTTGAAGTGTTTTATTGATTTAATGTCTTACAATATAAATTAGACAAGTAGGCTAAGGTTGATAGAGATATTAAAAAGTCAATAAAACATGTCAAACGCAAACCAGGAAAGGTTTTAGACTGCTTAGTTATAGAACACCTTCACTAAAAGAGATTGTGGGAGTAGTAGAAGAAGCAGTGAAATGTTGAGCAAGCAGCAAAGCACTACAAAGATATAATGAAATAGATAAATGCATATAAGTGCATGGAGTTGGAAATATGAAGTGTAGTATTGAAATTTTTTTTTTTTTTAAATGACTGGATTTTTTTTAACCACTGAATTGTAGAAATTACCTTTTTTTACCTATTCATTGGTCCTTGATTCTGAAGCAAAAATAGTTAGATGTTACTTCTTAATTTATCTAGACTCATATATCCAAAATGTCCGTTCAACAGCTAAATGTAATGTTTTTAAAATCCCATCAGTCATCCTATTATCATCATAGTTATTTGCCCTTTTAAACATTTAAAGGTGAAAATGGGAAATCTGCCCTCCATGTTAAAGATGACTTCTCAGACAAACAAAGCTGTATAAAGTTCAAAACAAGTCTACGCAATAATGACAACTACAAAATATTTTGTTCTATCTATCGATCTATCTTTCTGTCTGTCACCCCATGGGCTTATCAGTTGTGTAGAGCATTTAGATCTTGGCCCATTTTAGACTGGATGTCTAAATGTGCAAAATAATATGAAAACATCTTACTAGCACAGAGATAATATATTACAGATGGGTCCCCAAGGGCAGGTGTTCAATATCTAGCATGAAAGTAAAGGAGATATTATGCAGCATTATAGAAAACTTTTATAGAAAGGAGTACACTGAATGGCATCTAGTATCAACATTCATCTTAGGTGCCTGCACTTCTTTCTTATTGACCACTGCTGCAGAAACTAAAGAGCATAGGCACCAACTACACTGATTTCAGAAGCATTGAGAGACTGATGCTGTTACATGCAGATGGAGGGATAATTTCAGTATTCTAACCACAGGCTTCAACTAGAGAATCTCAACCAAATGTAACTTAACAAAAACTTCAAACTCAAATAAACATGCAGATGCACTGATACTGAAAATATTGAGTAAGTAAGATAAAGTGCTGCATTATGCATAAAAAATTTGCACATTGTACTTGCAGTCATAAATAAATCCTTAGTTATACTGTAAACTGACCAGAAATAAATGGGTGCACTCCTGGTGCACAATATTAAAATTTAAATCTACACTGCAGCATACAGTTGCATCTTCCAAAACACACACCGATTACAAAAGACGCCTAGACCCGATTAACCCCTCTGTAGGACTACATGGCAATATAATAATGCAGTAAATTGCACCAGGAGATTGAGGTTTAACTACAGATGCAGTCACTTTGGATTGTGAGTTAAATGCGTCGTGACTTAACTCATCTATCTAATTCATCTCACTTAGCACAGAATATTGTGTCACAGCATCCCATCCAATTAAAGAGTTCACCATTGAAAACAATGGTGCTTTGGTATGCTAATGAAAAGGTTAAATGCATTAAATGAGTTAAGATAACTTTAGATAACACAGTTTCTTCAATTAGCCCTGAGTCACGACACATTTAGCTTACAAATCCAAGTGACTGCATCTGTAAGTACAGTAGATCTTAATCTTCTCCAAAATCTCCAAAACAGTTTTTAGACTTATATTGGCAATTGTTTAGTATCACATTATTGATTTTTTTTATCTTTTTCTTGCCTGTTTAGCATGTGGACTACTACATTAGTTACTACATTAGTACATTTAGGTTTATAGTAGAACATTCCATCCATCTTACTCACTCTACCCCCTAAACCAGCTCCCGATAAAAAGAAGAAGAAGAATAAAGAGTTCACATAAATAGCAGTGATTACAGTCAATCTTGTATATTTTGTCACAGAAGCAGCATTCCAGGTTAATATAATATTTTATGTGAAAATAAATATGCTTGGATAATGTAGTCATATTATATACAGTAGTAGACTTCTAACTGCAGGTTGTAGAAACTGGCTACATATAATTTAGTAACCAGTAAAAATGACAGGCTATTATGTAGAAATATGCAACGTTAGATCAAACTGGACTTTTTAACCCCTTTACACATACAAGTTATAAATCTGGTTTGCTTTTATGTCTACAAATTTAAATGAGCATGATTGTTTGCCTGCTTCTGCTTTAATCTGCAGATACAATTAGAGTGCTTTTGTGCATCCCATGCGGTTTAAAGATTTGCTCCGTGCATTTAATGCTGTACTAATATTACTCTGTACATTTTAAGATATGTAAAATCGGGTTTAAATGTTATTTTTGAATTATATACAACAGAGGCACATATGAATACAAATATACTGGAAATAAATATACCAGTTATTCCGAAAGATCCAAATTACGGAAAGGCCATCTCCCATAGACCCGGTTATAATGAAATAATCCAAATCTTTAAAAATTATTTCCTGTAATAATAAAACAGATCCTTGTACTTGATCCAAACTAAGATATAAATAACCCTTATTTGGAAGCCTGTTGGGGTTATTTAATGTTTACATGATTTTCTAGTATATATTAGTAGTGATGGGCGGATTTATTCGCATGGGGCGAATTTGCAAATAAATAAGCGAAACGCCAGCGATAATTCGCCAAAAAAAGAAATGACGCGATGCGCATTGAAACCGAAGCAACAAAAACGTGCCGCAACTTGTTTAGCAAAAATTCGCAAATTTTTCGGCGAGGTCGAAACTGGGTGGATTCGCCCATCACTAGATATAAGGAATTAAGATCCTAATTATGGAAAGACTGGTTATCCGGAAAACCCCAGGTCCATAGCATTATGAATAGGAAGTCCAATACCTGTATTAGAAGACGTGTTCTGATGCAATATATTATCATGTAATAATTTATTAATTCTTCATCTTAAACTTTAGTGTTGTGGATTGTCTGATGACAAATTTCTAGAAAGCTTACTATGAGGCAGATTAACCAAAATGTGAGATTATAGCTTGTCACAGAAGAACCCACTCCCTTTCTATTCAGTCTTTTGTCATGTTTAGATTTTTGAGATCACCATTTGATAAATAAGCTTCTAAAAATCCATAGGAATGAATAGAAAGTGGGTGGGTTATTCTGTGGTAAGAATGACTGAAAAGACCTTCAAACACAAAGCCACTCAATCTGTCTGTCCACCTCCCAGTTGTCCTTGACTCTACAACGGTTTGATTCCATAATGCCCACCAGCATACAACCCAATTTGAAAGATTTTTCTTGCCATATTTGCCTAGCCTAAACTTCCATTTTTTTAGGCTGACTGGTCCCTAGCAGGAGACATGGCCTAGTGTGCCTGTGATGATGGTGTGGTCAATATTGGCATAAGCACTATTAATAAAAAAATATAAAATTTTGGCACTCTAAATTCTTTTATAGAAGAATGTAAAATCTGTAAATATTCACAGCTAACTATTGTACAATAAATATCCATTTCCATTGCCTTAACCTGTAGCCCTTTCCTACATGTTGTTGAATGTTTTTTCAAGAGTGTTATTTGGTCATTGATAACAAGACAGATTTGTCTTGTAAGGGTCAAGTGGGATTGGTTTGTAAATTTCTACTGCAGAGGTAGGACATTTTGATAACTCACCAATAAAGATTAGTAACCATGACTGGATTTATTGATTAGCTTTAGACAGAATTATAACTATACTGTCATGCTGCACCTTGCATTCTAAGAACCCATCATCCATTTCACAGAGCTTTGAAAAGGTCTTAATTGTCACAGAACAGCCTTATTTATGTGTGAAGGTTGAAAGGCACTGACTGTAAAATGAGTAAATGAATAATGATAATGTTACAATGTACATTAGAAAGTGAATCCAGGTAATTAGGTAGCTAGGAAGTGTTTTTGTAGTTGAATTAGGAATAGTTAACTAGAATTTGCTCTAGTTGCACTTGATCTTTGTCTCTAACATTTTGAGGAGTTTATTTATACTTCTTTATAAACTCAGTGGAGAGACAAGATTTGAAAGCTCTGGTGCAATTGTTAATGTATGGAGACACCTTACACTTAGTGGGTTATTTACTGAAACTCAAATTTATCTCCTAATTTTATGAAGTTTAAAGGAAAACTATACCCCCAAAATAAATACTTGAGCAACAGATAGTTTATATCAAATCAAGTGACATATTAAAGAATCTTACCAAACTGGAATATATATTAAAGTAAATATTGCCCTATTACATCTCTTGCCTTGAACCACCATTTCGTGATGATCTGTGTGCTGCCTCAGAGATCACCTGACCAGAAATATTTCAACTCTAACTGTAACAGGAAGAAGTGTGGAAGCAAAAGACACAACTCTGTCTGTTAATTGGCTGGTGTGACCTAACTTTATAGTTTGTTTGGTATGTTTGTGTGCACCGTTGGATCCTAGGATCCCAGGAGGCTGTCCTTATTTTTTTAAATGGCTATTTTCTATTTATAATGACCCAATGGCACATACTACTAAAAAAGTATATTATTATGAAAATGGTTTATTTACATGAAGCAGGGTTTTACATATAAGTTGTTTTAGGCAATATCTTTCTATAGAGACCTACATTGTTTGGGGGGTATAGTTTTCCTTTAAGCAAACTCCCATCAAGGATTTTATCTTATTTATCAATAAAATAATAAAAAAATTCAGGTCTAGGAAAAAAATTGAGCTAAAACCCGTACCTCACTAATCTTTCAGATTTGACACCCGAATCACTTTTTTTCAGGTTATTGGCTGGATTCTTTGGATTATTGGACGAAACCCAGCACAGATCAAGATATCTTCAAATTGTAAAAGGGACATCTGCCATTGACTTCTACATAACCTTTGCAGGTTTGAGATGAGGGATTTTTGTAACTCTGGTGTATAGTAAAGAAATTCTAGTTTTTTATCTCTCTAAAAATTCTAGTTTTTGCACAAAAAAACCTCGACCAGAAAAAATTGAGGTTTCGTAAAAACACTCCTTAATATACTGGGAGACAAGAATCTCCTTAAATCTTAACCAGTTACTAGTTTGCACTTGTATAACATATTCAGTACCTATAAAATCCTAAATCTTGAGGACACTATAATCGTGCAGAGTAATAAGCAGTTCCAGATGGATGGTTCATATAAAGGAAAGAGGACATAAAGGAGTGGAATAACTTTAGCAATAGTTCACAAAGTAGTGCTCACGCTTGCAACATTCTTTATAGCTAGTAATAAAGAATATTTGACAGGTTAGTGCCTTTAAATGTCACCCTAATTGTTTGATCTGTGTAAAAGCCATTATATTGTTCAGGAATGGTATATTTGTCATTTCCTGGCATAATGAAGCTCAAGACTTAACGAAGCCAAGTGAGAGATGATTATGATTATTACTTGTATTCAAAGCAACCATATGTATTCAAATTTGAACCCATTTAGTAAGCATTTCTTAAGTTGCAATGGGCACAATTTCCACTGGGTTTTTGTTACAATGGCATCATTTGCAACTTTTGTAGCAGTAATTATGGTGTTCTCATACAGTTTCCTTTGCACAAATACGTATCATATTGCTGCAACCACTGGCTAGAGGGGTGCAGTGGGGCTATTGCAAGTTTTTAAGAGCACTTCTAGGGGCAAGGAACTTTGTAATTGGTGTCCATAACCGCTCAATTTAGTGTCCATTTTAGTGCTTGCAATTGTAAACAAGGCTGTATTGATAACACTGAGGACCACATATTTGCCAGCCTTAGTACTACTGTACTGGTTAACTAACCCTTCATGGATGGTATTTTGCCTCAATAAGAAAATGGTTCATAACATTTGATCACATTTTTAAAACTCAAATTTTCTGTATGTTAATTTAAAAAACTTGAAACATGAATAAAAAAAAACTCCACCATTCTTAAGCCTGCATAGATACTGTAAGAGTCAATGGGAACCATTCAAGCAAGATTATGTTTCTAGTTTTAAGAGATTTTAAGACACTCAAGATTTTACAGCCCCAGTGAAAGCAATGAAAATAATCAAATTTTCATTTGCAGTGATTTTTTTTTCTGATATTTCTCACACTCATGCTTAAGCAATTGCATTTTTTTCTTAAATAAGCTAGCAATTTCAATGGTGGAAAAACATTTAAGTATTTAAAGTGTTTTCCCATAGCTAAATCTTTGTTTCACAGCCACCAAAATGATTAAATCTCCCACTAAGAGGCCCATTTATTAAAGATTGAATATTAATGGCTTTAGAGGTTTTTGAAACCATGATCAAAATCTATTTCTCCAAAACCGCGAATGACATGAAAGTTATTAAAAGATCCACCTATAAAAAGTATGAATGGAAAATTGTGCTGAGCAATCTGAAATAAGCACGAATATCTCCTAAAACCACTATAAACTGTCTCAGACAATTACATGTAAAAACATATCCAAAAGCCTCTAACAGTCTGTATAGCTAAAAAAAACAAATGCCCAATAGGATCAAGACTGCTTTTACTTGGAGAAGTTTGTATTACAATATTTTTTGTGGTTTTTATACTTAATACATTTCAACTTTTTAGAGTTTTAGAGAAATAAAAAAAGAAAAACTATGATAAACATTCCAGCACAATTTCTAAAATGCATTTTATTTTGCTTCTTGGAGCTTTCAAGGATACATAATAAAATCAGATGCATATGGGGAATTAGCATGTGATAATTCTTCTTGGCGACCAGTGTAGATTAGATTAGTGTTTGGATTTTACTGTTTTATCTTGCACTTCTATCTCCTGCATCTTGTACAATGAGACAGTTTTTTTTCTCTGGCAAAACATGGGGATGATCTTGGAATATATTTAGTTCATCCCACTACATTTTTTATTATTTTCTTAAGGCCTGGTCTGCCTAAAACGTGTTTATATCAGTCTTGTGACATTATACCTTTTAAAGAAACCCCAACTAACATAACTTCCATCCATGAATTTAACTAACTTATCAAATAATCAGCTTGAAAACATTGGTGCAGGAAAAGTCTCAATAAAATCATACAAAGATTCATATTTTTTACTTTGATCCTTGAAACATACAATTTTTTTGCATTGTTGAGAGGAAACCCTGACCTTTTTGGATTATACAGAGCAGATCACTATGTCAAAAAACATCTTTAGGGACATCTGCCATTGACCTCTACATGGTTTTAGCAGAAGTATTTTTCGGATTTTTAGCAGCTTTGGGGTATAATACATCTCTAGAATGATTCCCCTTTAAAAATTCCAGCTTTAATAAATAGGGCCCTAAAGTCATAGAGATCCAAATTATGGCAAAATCCCTTAGTAGGAAAACCCATTATTCAGAGCATTCTGGATAACCGGTTTCATAACTGTAATATAACTAAATATTGGAAGATGGAGTAATAAGGTGGAGCAAGTTATATTTTATTGTAAGCATACACATGCATAGTACTAAAACAGTAATGGGGGAATGTAATATTGGTCGCTAATGGTAAAATCATTCACAATTCAAAAAATGTTGCCTTTGTGAACCCTTTGCCTCTTATGCAACATTAGGCTAGCAATTGCAAATTTTATAGTTAACAGTTTTACTCTTAGATAGTGTGCAGCATTTCCAAAGGTTTACTCCACATTTAAGCTAGTCTTAAAGGTTTGCAAAGCGCAATTAAGTTTTCCAGTGCAATAAAATCCAAATGAAGAATATTACATTGCTACATGCTAATTTTATTAATGTCCCCCTAAATGCTTCCTGTATCTATATTTGCAGACTTCACAATGTCATACATAGCTTATGTGTATTATATGTATATGAATATATACAAATCCAAAGGAGAAAGTACAATGTACAGTGAATGCAAAGAGATAATATAGCTAACAAAGAAAAATCATATTCAGATCTCCTCAGTGGCGGAACTGCCGGGGGAGCAGGGGGTGCAATTGCACCAGGGCCCGCACCCCCTCAGGGCCCCCCGGCAGCTCGCGCAATGCCGATTTCTCTGGCGCTTCGGCAATTTCAGTAAAAATAATTGCGTATGGAGGGGGGCGGGGTTGCCCGGCTGCACGTCATGCACCAGGGCCCGTCCCCCTCTAGTTACATTACTGGATCTCCTAGCAGAGGAATGGCCTGATGAAAGAACTAAGGTTAACACCCTTGTTTGGGTTCTGAAACCAGGGGTATGGGTGATGGTGTTGAGGTTGGGATGATGACCTACAGCATTGGGGCACTGACTAGTAGAGTCGGACTGGGATAACAGGGGCCCATCAGAAAACCTTAGACCATGGGCCCACTTTTTAAAATATTATTTCTCTTCTCCTCACTCAACCTCTTTATTCTCCTTGCTTTAATATCTACTTACTATATTGTTGCATTATTAGATATTTTTTTCCCATAAAGATATAGGGAATGACCATAAAGTAAGTCAAATTGTTAGAAGCAACAGGCCCACTGACACCTGGGCCCACCAGGAGTTTTCCTGGTATCCCGGTGGGCCAGTCCGACACTGCTGACTAGTGATGGATGAATGGATTTGCGACAAATTTCTGGATTTTGCTGATTGCAACTGTTCTCACAAAACTGCAGTGAAAATTTTCCATGGAAAAACTCACTCCAACAAAATTGTTGCTCGTCAAAATTGTCACACATCAAAATTATTCAAACACCCATTGTCTTTAATGCATTTGGGCAAAAGAGTCGTGCATATAAAAATTGTTACAATTTTTTTTCGGAGTTCCGCTCATTTCCCAGCAAATCGAAATGGGACAGATTTGCACATCATTAGCACTAACATATCTTGATACGGTTATGATGCATTTGTGAAGGTATTGGATGGATCAGATTTCCTAGTGATGACATTTTAGACAGTTTTGCACCAGACTGCTCAAGGAAAAATTATCTGTCTGGTTCAAATCCTGAAAAATAGCAACACTAGAAGGACACTGATATTTAGCATGATACATGTTTATATAGGGAATCATTTGCTTTCTTATAACATATAAGGATATTAGTCACCTTATAGTAGTGACTATAAAGGCAAGGTGCTTCTTTATAGTTTTTGGAACTCTTGTTGGCTTGTAGTATCCTAATATTCAATTGTCCTTTTCAAAGTGTTTTTTTAATTTAGGCTACTGGAGAGTTTTTAGTGTATCGTGTGACAATTAGGGCATCACAAAACACCAATTATATATTTTAACATAACTACGTACTGATTATATTGGGAATAAATTACCCTTTCTGTAAAACGGAAGAATATTAGAAGTCAACAGTATATGGTGTATTAGTAATATTTTAACTGACACAATTTTATATCCAATACCAATATGGCATTATTGTTCAGGTACATGCAAAGTATCTCCTTGTCTCTAACTTTCTTTTACTATAGATATTAGTTATTATGATTTATTTATATAGCGCAGACTTGCGTAACAAAAGTCCAAGTGATTTAATCAAGGTAAATCAACAGTACAGGATATGGAGTATTTGTAATTGCATGCACTTTGTGGTAGCCTATTAACAGGCACTATTTTTAATTAAGGTCTAAGGGCTCCTACACACGGGCGTTTTTACCTGCGTTCAAACGCAGGGGAGCGCAGGTATAGACGCACTCAATTATTTTCAATGGGGCTGTACTCACACGAACACATGTGAGCGCCGAATGCAGGAAAAATGCAGCATGTTGTCTCTGAATCTGCGTTCGGCGCTTACACGCGTCTCGTGGGTACAACCTCATTGAACAAAATGAGGTGCGTCTAGACCTGCGCTCCCCTGCGGCTGAACGCAGCCAAACGCAACGCAGGGGAGCGCAGGTCAAAAACGCCCGTGTGTAGGAGCCCTAACTGTGTATAAATAATGCTGCAATAACTGTGAAAGGTGAGTGGGTTTTAGAGGTGCTGGGATATCCCTAAAATAACAGAATTTTATTGTAGGATAGAAATCCCTTGCTAACATCTTATGGATGCAGACAGATCCTTTGTCAGAAGAGGCCCGCAGGCTATGCAGCTTGACAGTAATGTACCATCTCATAAAACATGTATTGGCAGCCCCAAGGTAATTTCTGGTGACTTTACAGCATAATAAATGCCTCTCGTAGATATTAACATAAGCTGAAAGCATTTCGTATGCCCGTGATAAATTTGATCTGTAAAAAAAATGGCCTATTGTCAATGCACAGATTTATACAGAGCAGGCTTTATTGGTGTATTCAACTAAGCAGAGTTAACATTCCCATTTTTCATTGAAGTGACTGGTGTTCCATGTTGAGATAAAATAAAGCCTTACAGTCGTGTTGTTTAGTCCAACAAAGACTGTTTAATTACCGCAGCGTCTACCTGCAAATGACTTGTGAAGATGCATATATACATATACAATGCATTTTACATGTGAGACTGAGTTTAATGTTGATTATTTAGTATCTTGTAACCCACATAGGGGGAAATTGACTAAAGAGGTGAATTGTCGCTAGTGACTGCTTCGTCACACTCCTCGCCACTTCGCTAGGTTTTAAATTATTACCACTACGCTAATTCACTAAAATGCAAGATTACGTCTTAGCTTCTGAAATCTGGCAACTTTTTGCATGTGTTTATTCTGCTGGGCGAGCATTTCATAACAAATTTTAGCTAGCATTCATTTATGCAGAGCGAAAACTTCGCTAGCACTTTTTTACTTAGGTTAATTTCGAATTGGGCAGGTGCATTAAAGTCATATCAAAGTCTTCATTAGAGATGTTGGTGCAAATGCTTGAAGTGGCCACTTTTTATTACAAATGTCCAAGGAATAAAGACAAAAAAATGCCCTACACATGAGCCCACCTTAAAATGCATGTTACATGCCCCTCAAATGTCTGAGGGAAAATGTTAACATAAAAAAGTTGGCAGCATTTTTACAAATTTAATGCATTAGATATGATGTAACTGATATAAGATTGAGGAGTTTGTAGTTTCATTTTAGCAGGTTGCCTGGTCTAAGGTGGTGAAGGAAACTCTGGTGAAAGAGGTAATGTTCAGTAAAATCCGCACTTTAGTGAATTTGCAGAGTAATGACCAATTGCCTGGCAATAGCCTGTGCGAATAAACGCTAGAGACTGTCTTTTCCCTAGCAAATTCTCATCTGCCCCTGTTAGTGAATTGCCAATGTCCCTAGGAATGTGATATCTGTAAACTCGGCGCTACTGACAGCCACTTCACCCTTTAGTGACTCTGCCCCATTGAGTGGAGAAGTAATTCATGTTGTAATTCATCTTCCCATTCAAGAATATCTCATGCATAAATCTGTTCTAAATAGTTAATGTTCTGAAGCCACACAGGTGAAAACTGGTTGGAGAGGTTTGATTATTAAAAATCCTCAGGGAGCCATCTTTTCTTCATGCTCATACTGTTTTCCCGCCAGCAAGTGGTAACATCCAGGGAATTTGCTGATTTTGTGGGGTGATTCAAGCAGAGTGAAAGTCCCCTTTAAATAAAAATAGTTCTGAACTTATAGATAGTGATGGGCGAATCTCCCGAGATTCGCTTCGCCGAATTTTTCGCGAATTTCTAGAGAAATTCGCGAAACGGCGAAAAATTCGCGAAACGATTTTGTCGCGCGTCGCGTCAACTTTGACGCGTCGCGTCGTTTTGGGCGAATTTATAGGTCGAATTCACGGCGAATTCCCGCGATTCGCCGCTGGCGAATAAATTCGCGAATCACCAGCGAAATTTCGCTTGGCCGAAAACGACGCGACGCGCGCCGCGTCAAAAACGACGCGCGACTCGTTTTCAGCGAATTTTCGCCAAGCGAAATTTCGCTGGTGATTCGCGAATTTATTCGCCAGCGGCGAATCGCGGGAATTCGCCGCGAATTCGACCTAGGCGAATAAATTCGCCCATCACTACTTATAGATTTAGGCACATCAAATTGATTCAGTAGCCCACTGCTTAATTCCAATTTGTAGTGGGATGGAGCACGCAATTCGCAGAGTTGTACTGCAACAAACT
>CM044439.1:81019865-81035117 GCA_024363595.1 Xenopus borealis
AAACCCCCATGTGATGAGGGTTTCAAAAAATAATGAGATGATTTTGATAGATAACCCCCATCATAAATCTTGATTAAAAAATATGATTCATGAAAAAATTTGAAATCTGATGCTCACTCTCAGAGCCTCAAAGGAGGCTAGAGTTCACTAGTTCACCAGTAGAGATGGCCTTTTACGTCTCATCTTTAGCAAGAATACCAAATACCTATCTTCCATAGTATTGTAGTTCCACACCAATATAACTCCTAGATTATTACTGTACAACATGTTTTCTCAAGTTGGGAGCTGTAGTCTACCAACATCAGAAAACATTTAATATTTCTTGAAGAACATCCTCCTAGTCCCTGATACTGAAAAGAGTTGCATTAATAAGGAGGTACTAGTGGATGACATTGAACATTTTTGTTTTATTTTAAAGATGGTGTACTGTATACATGCAACAGTCATAGCAATAGTTTCAATAAATATGTCATAACAGACTATGGAATGTAGATTTACAGTTAAGTGCACTTCAGAATGCCAGCATGAATAGGGCCCTCTCATTTGGCTGAGTCCATTGTTGAATTTCATGCTGAACCTCCGACCCATTACTTTTCAGGGAACACAATAGCATTGATATTAGACGGTGGGAAAGGAACTCTGAATCTCATTTCACATTCACTTGCAATTCATCAACTTGGCTGGGACTTCTAGCAGTTTTAATGACTGCAGCGATTGATGGTTAAATCAATTTGTGACGGTGACCGCATGGCTGGCTCTGGACTGTAACAACCCCGGATTATAACAAGCAGAAAGGGCACCCGCTATTCAAATGTGCATGTGTTTTTTGTTTAATTCTTTTGCTGTGCTGAGAATGGGAGTAACAATAGGGCAAACACAGTGTAACAAATGGAAGCAAGGACAGTTACTTGCATTTTCCTACTCAATAATTTTACAGTAAAGATGTAAAAAGTATTATGGTTATTCAATGTCTGTCTTGGATATGGGAAATAAATATTATTCAATAAAATGTAAACAAAAAACATTTATTCACTGGGTGACTGTGATTCTTACTGAAATTGGAAAAGGGCGTGTATAGGGTTCATACACTTTCCATAGTAGTGCTCCAGCATTCTGCAACCTATTTGCAAAGGTTAAATCATAATGGATGCCGTAATCCAACAACAACAGGAATGGATTCTTGAAGTCATACTAGCCAATAAACCAGCTTTAAAAGGCCAGTTTGACAGAATAGAGCTCCCACCATTCTTTACTTTTTGATATATTGTTATTGAAAGTGGTGGGATTTGTAGTCCATTTGGGTGTAGCAACAATGCAATGGAAGTTTTATGTCTCCGAATATAAATGTACACACTGTAGCCTATTCTACTTTATCCAGTCCTTATTAGACAATCCTCAAGTCAGTATTTCTACATGCTAGCTTAGACCTACCCATTCAAGTATCTTTTCCCAGGGTTCGGTATGCCATCAATGAAAAATACAGTAGCTAAGAACAAGCCAATGTGCCCTTTCTTTTAAAACCTCATTTTAAACCCTCAACATTTTCTGGTTTAGTTTTTAAAGGGGAAAACTCAAATTTTTATAGGAAGAATTTGTAGATATTTATTATACCCCAATGCTGATAAAAATCCAGTCCTAAAATACTCCGTCTCAAACCTTTCAATGGCAGATGTCCCTGAAGTTGTTTCTTGACATTGTGATATGTGCTCGATAATCCGATAAAGACAGGGCTTTCATCTGATAATCCAATGAAGTTGAGTTTTCACAGCAAAAATCATACATTTGATGCAGGAATTTGTCACGCCATGTTTTTACCCCGACTTTTGCAAGAACAATTATTGATAAATTAGTTCAATTCATAGGATGGGAGTTAGGTCGACTCTGTTTTAATTTAAATAATGAGATTGATTTGAGTTTTAGTAAATAACCCCCTATGTGTTACAACATAACATTATAGACAACTTAACTTAAATCCCAAAAGAAATTTTGGTAGGGAGACCAAGAAGGACATTTTCTACCATTTCTAGAAAGCATAATTTCAAGTGAAAGAACCTGTACTTTATCTGGTAGGGCACTTATGGGATCTCTTAAATATATATTATCCAATTGAACACAATAGACCAGAAAAAAATGTTGTAAATTTCTTATTACAAAAGAACTGGTAAAAAAAGCATTGCTACATTGTACTATACCTATCATCCTATGTAACACCGTTCTATAATGTATGGTCTTACATATGGTGTATTATTGTTATTATTATTATTATTATTATTAATAATAATAATAATAATAATAATCTAGCATACAAACCGGTGTGGGATGTAGTCACCTAACAGTTGCAATATCTACTTCTGTTTATACTTCTGCTGGGTTTTTTTAGCCAAGAAGGCAGTCAAAGAGGCTAACAGAGGGGCTGTGGCTTAGTATTTTATAAACATAAAACTCTATTCATATACAGCTGGTGTACAACAGTACGTGCATGGCACGACAAGGCAAGTCTAAAACAGAATAAGGCTAGAAATGCTGTATTTTGTACACTAAACATAAACATGAACTTACTGCACCACAACCCTAATCAAACAAATAATTTATGTTTTCAAAGTTAGCCACAGGGCTGTCATCTTTTAAATTTGCTAAACATCTTTGCAAGACCAAGACTGTGCACATGCCCAGTGTGGTCTGGGCTAAGCTAAGGGATCGTCATAAATTATCAAAACAGCACAAGTCAAATAATATCTGCCAGAAGCTGATACAGCAAGACTGATTAATAATCAGAATATGTAGACTGCACTGGATCCTGTGTTGTCATGTAATCTAATGTGGATTTTATAGTTTTTGTATTGTTTAATACAAACTTTTCTCCAACTCTGCAGAACCAGTGGCTGCAGCAAAATATCCTCCAAATAGAATCCCATTTTATGGTTAAATCTGGCTCCATGATCTTTGTCGCTGCAACTGGAGCTTGAAATAGTAAAGGGGATGTAAAGTCAAAAACAAAATCCAATACAAATCTCTACACTCTCTCTGTTCTACAGAGAAACAAATCTGCTGGAGTTCTCCACTGCTGGGAAGTAAGGCAGGGGGCTCCCTCTGTTCTTCACAAGTATGATTATTTCCCTGCACAGCAGTTAGGGACCGTCTGAGAATTCCCATCCACAGAAGTAAATGAAGGAAGAATTTCATTGCATTCCGTCAGGTTTCTTATGATAACTGTACACATTTTTTAAATTAATGTATATTGGAGACAGGTTTCTTTTTCACTATAGAAAGTAAAAATGGGATTTTATTTTTTTGCCTTTACATGCCCTTTAACAAATGATTCTTAAAATAGCACTTGGTTGTGGTTATTTGCACACACATCACACTTCAGGTCTGAAACTCAGTGACTTAAAAGTATGTACCTTTAAGGGGTTTCCATGAATATGAAAGCATCTAAGGCATCAAAGGTATAATTATTATGACACTGTCGATGGGCACTGATACTGTTAAGTTAACTGAAGCATGCAGGAGTTAGAGTTGTAGAATAAGTCATAATTACTGTTATATTTTGCTGCTGTTATATTTTACAAATTATTCCTCTTGTGTGCACTTGTGAATTAGACTTGTGTGTGTGTGTGTATGTTTGTGTATATGTCAGCATGGGTGGACAAGCCATTTTTAAAGAAAAGCTTTCTCCTGCTGGATACATATTTGAACCATAATGTTTAATTGCAGAGATTTTAGTTATATGTTTTCACTATTCAGTTTAAAACTGCAAAATTGTTCTGCAGAGTAGAATTTGACCTTTCTCTTTTCAACTCTGTTGGCCTGAATATTGCCTGCAACATTTCTATTTTAACCCATTCAAAAGCTTTTTATCTTCCAGCAGGAAATTTCTGAAAATTATAGAGTCCCACCAAAGCCAGAGAACTGACGTACAGTAAAGCAGTTTGGTTGCATTCCTGAGCCAGATGTTAGGCACTCTTTTACTTGGTTCTGCAGATGGCTGGGAAAAAAATATGCTGAGAATTATCTGCATCAATGAAATACTTGTTTCCAGCTTTCACGTGGGAGAATAACTTCACAATGTGAAATATGTAATGCCTTTTCCCCTAATTTGCCTTATCAAATCCCAATGCAGTGGTAGAAATTATGAAATGTGATCTTTAACAGAAATGTGGTACAGTATAATAGTTTTTTTTTTATCTTGTGAATGATATTGATATTTGCTCTGACAAATGGATATACAGTACACAAACAAAAATGACTATTTATGTACGACAGTGGGGATTTAACCCTATACAGTGTACAGTGTACGTGCTGGCAGGCAGGGGCTCTATCTGCCAAGAACGTACTAAATGGAGTGACGGGACCGGATGTGGGGTAGGCTACAGAGCAGGTACGTGCCTGGCGCACCCCCAGCTTTGCGCCCTAAGCACTTGCTTAAGCACCTCTTGCAAAGAAAAGGGCTTCACAAGCTGGGATATATGAATGCTAACAGTATCTCTGCACACACAGGTTGGCGCCACACATTCTCATTCTATTCTGATCAATCTTCTCATATCGGTTGTAAAATATTATTCCTTACTTTGGGTACAGTATAAAACTAAGCATTGCCTGTGACATCAAACAATTGAATACTAGCACCAATTCAAAGGTCATTATAAATGTTTTTGCTGCAGATGTAGCAGGAAGGAAATCAACTTTAACTATAGGGTGCATGTATCATGGAGCATAACAGCAGGATAGGCTGTTGAATTTGTATTAATAGATGCAATTTACAATGTGTCTCACAGAGGAAAAAGGCTTGATTTCCTGCTTCTATCACATCAATGTGTAATTTAGAGAGCACCAAAGAATTTAAATAAATAGACCACAGTATGTTTTCTGCATTTACACATTTGAAAAGGAAGTTGTTATCTGATTTAGTTACATTCAGGCTAATTATTTTGAATATATGTAAGACATTTTTTCTGCTTTATATACTCTGCTATATTTGCAGCAGATGGATACCCAGGGGTTGTAATCTGTTCTCATACAGTATATACCTAGTCTTGTTCTCACTACATAAGCCACAGGGAAGGACAAGTACATTTACTATATTCATGCCATTGATGGGTCACCTTCAGTAATAGCCTAACTGCTTTCTGCTTGCCATAGGGTGCAAGAGGTGATTCCATCTCTACTAATGCTTGTTCTTCAAAACTAGTTGGTATCTTATTAATGAAGGTGATAAATTTGGTCTTAATCCTCTTCCTAGCATTCTTCCTAGGCTAAACATACCCCGACTGGTGCCCCTGATATCTACTAACCCCAGAGAATGCTAGGCACTACGGAAAGCTTGGATTTGGTGGTCAGAGAGAGAGAGAGCGAGGTCAACAGCAAATGTCATGGAAAACTCACCCACCCAGCACCCTGTCTAGGAAAACAAATAAGCAGGCAGGAATGGTACTGTAGATTTCTGATATATATTTCTTTTCATATAAGGGTTACTGTCATTGCTCTACTTTAACAGATTTCTGTGTGCCATATCACTAAAAGACAGTTAGACCTGCCTTACACGTACAATATTGGCTAAAATTAAATATCATTAAAAAATAGAAGCTTATAAAGCAGTTACACTGATCAGAATCTTGGAATTTCATACATAATAATCCTCCTCACCATCCAAGCTGGAAAAATAATGGCATTACCTAACAAATGGGCACCCTTTAGTTCTTTAGTTTGTCCTTGTCCTTTAATGTTGCAATATATAATTCACCCTAATGTCTACAACTGTTATCCCAAGTATTGCAGAAGACCAGACGCCTTAAGCCGGCCATAGACGCAGATAATAGCCTATGTTGGGCAAACGATTGTCCATGACAATCTTTTGACCTGAAACTAACCATTCACACTAATTTAAAGTGATAAAGAGAACAAAACACATGGGGGCAGATTTACAAAATTCACATGAAGAATTCGAAGTTCAATCGAATTCGAATCTTCGAATATGCAAATTAGGAAAATTTGAATTTTTGAATATCCAAATTAGGCAAATTTGACCATCGAATAGTCGAATTCGAATAATTTGAATATTCGAATAAAATTGTATTCAAGTATTCGATGGTCGAATTACTTCCCCTTTAAATTTTTATTCGACCACCTACTTCGCCAGAATCAAGCTACCGAATTGGGAATCATTATTTTAGATCGAATAAAAGAAAAATCGATCCATTAAATTGTTCGAATCGATTGATTTGAACGATTTAATCGATCAACCAAATTTTTCCTATTCGATCGTTCGTTCGATCGATTGAATTGCGGTAAAATCCTAAGAATTCAATATTCTAATTCGAAGGATTTTACTTCACCCACTATTCCCATGGTCGAATTTGAATTTTTTTTTTTTGAAATTCGACCAATAGTAAATCTGCCCCATGGTGTTCAGGCCATTAATTGTCAGCAATTGTAAGTCCATAATCATAATGTCCAACAAATAGTGACCACAAAAATTACTGATTGAAGGTCATTATCATAAATATTAAAGCATTCTGCTGTACTATAGCAACATAAGGTATGTAGATTCTTAAAGCAATTTTATTAAAACATTTTCAAGCTCCCAAGGAGCAGAGGTCCAAGCAAAACCACTAATGAGAATCCTGCTTTTCCTGGGAACATATGATTGTTTTAATACTTGCTACCGGATGTATTTAAATTTTTTTAGAACTGAACACCTAAACAGCACTGCTTTTAATAGAGCAGAACTATGACTTAGCACTGTTGACCTGAGTATGACGCTTCATAGTCTCTCCAAAGCTTACTGGTAGGTTATCTGGCAAAGAAGATTAACATTGTTTATACTGGAGAAGAGGCACCTTTGGGTGGTGGCAGACCAGCCTTGAGGGACACCAAATCATAATGTACTGTAGGTAGAGTTGCCACCTTTTCTTGAAAAAAATACCGGCCTTCCTATATATTTAACTTTTTTTCCTATTAATAACATTGGGATCAACCATCAAAAATACCGGCCAGGCCGGTAAAATTCCGGCCAGGTGTCAACCCTAACTGTAGGTCTATTCTGCTGCTGAAGGAAATTCTGCACCAATTCTTTCCTTTTTGATGCTACAGGAGTCATGTGACTCTGCTATATGGGAGAGCTGGTACAGTGTATTTTAGTATGCCTCCACCCAGGGTCATGGCAGACGCAGAGAGGAAATGTTGATGGGTTTATTTGCAGGACACCGTGCCTTTAAATAGCATGCAAAAATACAGCGTGCCACTGACAGGAGCACATAATAATCTAGATTGTTTGGTCTCTGAGCTGCTGGAGTGGTGGATAAATGGATCCCCCACGTATGTGTCAGTTTCTTCTTCTTCCTGAGAAGAACTCCCGTTGGCTTTCCGTGGCCCTGAAAAGAAGCTTTGTTCTTCAGAGCCCTGACAAGGACCCTTTTTCTGCCCACACCCTAAATAGAGCATGCTTAATAACTGGGACCTTGCAGCAGCTTTCTCTCACTCTCCCTGCTTCTCTCTCACAGCACTTCCTTCCTGCCAGCTCACAGGGGGACTCCTCCCCTCTGCACAAAAACAACACAGTGGGAGAGAGGGAAAAGCAGGCATTTACACACAGCCTCCATATACATTGTATAGACAAATTTGTTCCAGGGACTGCTCTGATGTTCCTTATGGGAAAGGATTTTTACCCTTTAAACTGGCAAACTGGAGATTAATTTTGTGTTAATACAAAGGGTTGAGCTTGAATTTTATGGGCAGTTGTTATGTTACTGTATAAGTAATGAATAATAATTCCATCCTCATGTCTGAATGCAAGATTATATTGTCAAGCATAAACTGAGGTGAGGTAATCTATCTATATTCAATAACAGTTAGATGTCAGTACTGGAAGGGATCATGCCCACTGTAAACAAGGTAAACATATTATTTTAAACATATAAAACATACACAACATAACAAACCACTCATAATCCATACATGAAGTTTGGGATGGTATGCAGGTCATTGCCCATAGTAGTTAACATAAAAAATAACAACATTTAAAAACCTTTTGTTTTTTAAAGCACAATTTTCCGGTCACACATGCATTTGTACAGAATAGTTAGTACTACCTCATAATTTGTATACTTAATAGAACCAGTTGTCCATGTGTTGTTATATTAGCCTTCTTCTTTTGAGGACTTTTTGTCATGGTTATTTCCATGCTTGTCTATGATACTTCATGCTAGAAAATTTGGCATAACCGGATGCCCCAAGGAAAGTATTGTTTCACATGAATGTTCGGGTCTTCCAGGTCACACCAGGATCCACAGACCTTGTCAAATTTGGTGTTAGAACCTCTGTTTTGGTAAGTTAATAGGGGAACCAGGCCTTTACAGTGGGAGGTGCTATACCCATCCAGTGAATAGCCACTGTTTGTTTGCATAGAAAATCAGTATTTTAAGGTTTCTCTGTGGAATGGTGTAGTCTACTACCACCAGGAGACAAGTTGCTGGTGCCACCACTCGGGAAAAGGCCAGGTTGGTTGCAAGCTATTCTATTACTATTGACCAATAGCAAAGTATTTGAGGACAGGACCAGATCAGGTGGAAGAAGCCCACCATGGGTGTGCCACATCTTGGGCAGGAGTCAGTAGGGACATTTGGTGTAGTTTCACAGAATTTATATATAGGCAGTGGAGAGTTTTATATTGGACTGCCCTTTATCAAAATGAGAACAGTATAACAGGTCTCAGTTGCATCTTCCAAATTTTCTGAAGTAATTTTGGGGATTTGGGTCAACCACTATTCCTCTGCTGCTCTGAATGGTTTGGGAACTGTAAGCATAATGTTTTGATAGATCTTAGTTGGAATTTTGACTGAGGTTGGGAGTGAAATATCTCCTCCTCGTGAGGTGGGTCAGCTGAGGGGACAGAGAGTCAAATTGGGCCTGGAATGTATGTCCCCTTATAAAAGGGAAGATGTGGTTTCTAAGTCTTCTCCTTGATTTGTGAGTAATTTGGGAAAAGTGCATGATCCAGGAGGTCCCCCAAATACTTGATGCTGTTTTTAGGCCAGAAACCCCTTCCATTAGCGAGCAGTCAGTTTTGTCCAGGCTACTCTTGGAGGTTTATTGTTCCATATAAATGGACTCAGTGTTTGATTAATCTGTTGAAATAGGGATTTGGGATTATAGCAGTAAAACAGTAATTTGCTATTCTATTGCTATCCCGAAGCTCAAATATATTGTGATTGGTATAGTAGGGCCTTTCTGGTGAGGCTTATCTCTACTCTGCTCAGGAGGGATTGGGCTGCAGTTAAAGTCTCATATGAGGTTTCTGTGGAGTTTAAAGTGTGCTCAGATTCAGCATTTTGTAAATATCTTTCAGCTTCCTTCATTTGGTTTTTGTTGTTCCTCCCGGCTTGCACTATAGCGTGGGAGAGGGCTCCTCTCATCACTGCTTTAGAGGCATCCCACCAAACAGTGGGTATGGAGGCGTTTACATTGATGTCCCAATATTGTGTAGGAACTATCATTTAGGGAGGCAACTGTTTCGTCTCGTAGCAAGAGAGGACTCCATAGTAGTGCCAATTGAAGGGGGTTCCATCTGAAAGTGATTTGGAGGGGGGAGTGGTCAGAGAGGGGCAGGTATTAGATTTGTTCTGAGGAGGTTAAGGCCAGTTCTATTCTGGAGATTGTCTTATGGTAGATGAATGACATGAATATGCCTTTTTGTTTGGGTGTTTCCATCTCCATGCATCTGTCAGTTGAAGGGCTTCTGCCCATTGTGCTTGTATAGTAGCAACAGTTGAACCTTGGTTAAGTCTGTTTATAGAGGGTTTCATACAGCAATTAAAGTCCCCAAGTAAACCAACAAACTAGGGGGAGGGGGGATTCAGATAGTTTAGCATTAATTTGGTCTAGTAGGGACACTGCAAATGGTGGGTGAACGTATAGGTTTATAATTGTGAGTGGTTTATTAAAGAAATGGCAGTGTAGGATAAGGTGTCTGCCATAATGATATGAGTGTATTGTAATGAGCTCAAAGGAGGGGGGTTTAAGTATTAAAATAGCTACTCCTCTTGAATACATGGAGTAGGTGGGGTGATAGTCATCCCTACCACAATTTTTTTCAGGGACAATATTTTTTCCAGTTGGGTTTCTTGTAGAAGAAGCATAGAAGGTGGGTGCCTCTTTAGGTATTTAAACATACGGCTTCTTTTAACTTTAGAGTTGAGGCCCATCACTTTCCATGAGAGAATGAAGAGATCAGCCATTTGGATTTATTGTATATATGGTTGTAATATGTATAGTGTCCATCCTTGACCTGAACATTGCAAACAGAAATTGTGATCAGAGCATCATATATCTTTTGCGCAGCCTATTTTCTATGTCATTTGACACCTTCAGCTGCTGCTTGATTTCTGCTATAACATTTGTTAGTGAGGATACTGTGTCTTCTAATGTAGAGACCCTAGTCTCTATTTCTGTGGTCCATTCCCTTACTGTATATTTTGTAGATCATGGAGTAGGAGAGAGCGGTCCACTGTAATCTCCTCTAATTGAGTGGTAGTAGCAGTCTGGTTCTCCATTATTGCAGCCAGTAGTTTGCAGGCTGTTGGTTCCCTTGTTTCAGTACCTGAGGAGGGAGAAGCTGGCAAGGGTGAGGAAGAGGAATTATTGGTTTCGGCTGTAGACTCCTGGGATACTGACCAAGCAAATTGCTCCAGTTTTGCCTCTGCCTCTGATTTTTGTTTTTGAGTGTGTTTCACCATCTCTTGTGTGACACAGATTGGGCAGGAATTCCGAGAAGGCTAAGGGGCCGATTTACAAAATTCACGTGAATAGATCGAAGTGCAAACGAATTTGTTTCGTTTCGTTATTATTCGTTTGGTCGAATATGTGAATTTTGGCATATTCGATCATCGAATAGGGAATGGTCGAACGATAGAATACATTCGAATAGAGTCGAATGAACGAATATTCGATCATTCGACCAGCGAAGGATTTTAATTTTAAAGTTTATTCGATTGCCTACTTCGGCAGATTGGACCTACCAAATTGCAATAGAAGCCTATGGGAGCACTCCCATAGGCTTCTGAGGCTAAGTCCTGATCGAATAGGATTCGTACGATCGAAGTCTTCAATCGTTCGAATTGTACGAATCATTCGAATGATCGAATGATTTAGGAAATTTGCCCCTAAATGTCTAGAGGAAGTGTAGGTTGCAGTGTCACCATCAGGATGCATGGGAGCATGGCAAAATGCTAGCATTTAATTTCCCATATTTAGTCTTAGTTTACTGCCATTGGTAGGTATTGTAGATCCAGAATTGAGCTGAGGCTAAAGTCTGTGTTCTATGTAGGCATAAATCTGGTGATTTGCAGTAGTGGGAACTGTACCTTCCCACCAGGGTCCTCAGCAATGGTCCTCCTGTGTTATAGGGCCTGGACTTTGGGTGGTCTATCTATAGAGCTGAGTTGGCTCCTTCTTATTTATACACCTCTTTAAGATCCAGGAGTGTATCTGCAGTTTGGTAATTTATGTAGGTCCTTTTAGTGAGAAAGGATACATTTTTCTTTGTTATACAGCACTATAGCTGGTAAGGGGTCACTTTGTTATGCTGTGGGTGGAGTTTGAGAGGCCTGAGTGATTGTAATTTGGCTGGGAACTTCCCAGGTTTGAGGTGTAACTGCAGGTGTATCAATAACCAGGGATGCCTTTTGTGCCTGTGGAGAGGCTGTGAATGTGCTGCAGGAAGGACCACGCAGTCAGCCCAGAATGTCTCACAGGGGGTGCTCCCAGGGTCTCCAAGGCAACCCCCCTCCCCCCATGGCTCCAAGGGTCCCGTGTCTCAGCTGGGCTGGCCTACCAGAACTGTGACTGTGGTTGCAGCCTGGGAGAGCCTCCACACTAGTCCTTGGCTCAACTCGCATTTCCGGTCTCTGGCGGGGCAAAGGGGAGTTCGGGGACTTGAACTGCACTGGATATATTCCCTTATTACCCCAAGAGATTGGGTAAATTCACACCCGCCTGACGGTTCTTGAATAGGAGGATTAATGCAGGGATCCCCGGGAGCTCCTTAGAAGCGTGTCTTCACTATCTGTCAGCTCCGCCCCCATGTATAATTATATTTGACTGCTGATAGACAAAAAGTTCAAAGTAAACCAAAAAAATTTCAATTGGCTTGTGTGTAAGTGGACAGATTTCAAATCAAATTCTCATCTCCTAAAAAAATTCTAAAGTAATCCTAAACCTAAGGTTTTAAATTTTCATGTAATTGAAATTGAAAGCCATGTTTTTGGTGGACACCACCTTTAAACTCTTTCTCAGTTTGGTAAAGAGAACTTGGTAATACAGATAACAGAGTCAAGCAGCATCTTTTGGTAAATGAGAATAAGTAGATGATAAAGGCCTAAGAATTTAGCAAAAGAAGGTTATTAAAATGGAAAACTATTTCTGTCAAATACCCATATCAATATATATATCAAATTATATATAAATATCTATAATTGTATATCTATAAATAGGCAGAATCACTTGCAATGCAAAAGCAAATATCATCCATAAGTCTAATAAAACAGTTACCTGAGGCTAAATTGTTATGAAAAATTCTTTGTGGGTTTTACAAAGCAATAATGTTTCAAAAAAGCTTTGCTCAGACACATTGGCACACAAGCTTATTTAATAAGAAAATCTATACAGAACTAGATACAGACCTGGAGCTATCAGTACAGTACCTAATGAAAAATAATGATATTGATCAGACTTGTTTCATTAGATTAAACAGTGCAAATTGTTTGGGTAAAACGTATAAGAACTGTAGGTATCAAAGAAAGTGTTTCTGCAGGGAATCACAACTCTGTGGTTTGGGGAGAATGAAATAGAGAATAGTCAGTGCTTACAAATAAATTATAATAAATTAATAAATATTCATAGCATTTTCAAAACTAATTCCCCAAAAAATTATTAAAACAATACAGTATAACCCTTACTATGATTTTATGCCTAGCTGTCAGGGTAGGCCTAGTATGCACCCTAGGGAGTAGTAGGGACCAAGCCCAGGGGTTAAAGGGTCCAATAGCGAAGCATAGACAAGGATCAGGCAGAAACAGGTTAAAGTCTAGGCAAAAAGGTGTATTGGCAGGCAAAAGGCAAAAACAAAGTCCAGACAAGGTCAAAATACAAGTAACAGGATCAAAAACACACCCAGGAACAAAAGCAATTGAATCCTATTTGAATCCTATAATTGAACGCCATAATGGCGACCAATGCGCGTGACGTCATCGCGCCGCGGCACCGTGACGTAATTACGCCGGTGCCGCTAACCCACGTGGCGGCCATGGGCGCCGCCATTGTGGGAGCGACACCGGAACGAAGAGGACGCACCGCCCGGAGCTGCAGGTAAGACTCCGGGTGGCGCAATCCTGACACTAGCTTCATGGTATATGATGGAAGTCCTAACAGAATAGCCAACACTCTACAATTCTAAACAAATTTTTTGGTGAAAAGGTAGGGGTTGATACCAAATGTATGAAAATCTTTGCTCAAGGATAATATATCAGTACCAGTACCATCTCTTAATAGTTATATACTGGATTGCCGTTTGCAGGCCGTTTGAAAATTAGACGAATGTACAGTAGTTCATTAGAGTCTTACCCACCAATGGGGAACAGCAGAAGGTGGGTTAGATGAAGTCCATGTATAATTTTGAATTGGTTTCATCTATCTCTGGTCGACACCTAGGTGGTTATTTTGGCGTGATTTTTAAGTGGCGTCCATTTTGAAAACAAAAACCTGAAAAAGTAGCTGTAAACGTGTTTTATTCACAATTTATTATGCCCCAAATCTGTTCCAAGTCCAAAAATACTCCTTTTAAAAGTGCAGGGTTTTGTGCAGTAACCCAACAATATTGGGATTTTCGGGCAAAAATAAAAATAAATCTGAGTTTATGGTTAGAATTTCTGAAAAATTCATAAAATTCATTTTTTTTTTCCCGCAAGCAAAATTTTCGGGAAAATAAGCCGAAAAGACCTGTGCGTAATTGATCTGAGTTTTTTTCTGAAAATATTGAGATAAATTCTGATAAATGGGCATCCCCATAGTTGGAGTTTTGATTTATTTGAGTTTATTATTGATAATTAAGGCAAATTGTGGATTCAAGTTTGGTCTGAATTTTTTTATATTTATAAATAACCCCCTTAGAGTTGTCAAGTATTCTTGATAGCCTAGTTTTTGGAAGGGATGTGAGGGTGAAAACAGACTATTCTGACCTGGGTGAGAACTAAGAGTAGGCAGAGTAGGCACGTGCTTAGGGCACAAAGCTGGGGGTGCCAGGCACACACCTTCTCTGCCTCTCCAACCCCCTGTGTATGCCCAATGCTGATTCTGACTGGAGTGGTGATCCGCCAATCAATGATTGCTGCATCATAACCTGGGACTCATGTCACAGACCCTGCCTAAATACAAGGATATTTTGGAAGCAGCCATTCTGGTTGCTGTAATATATTTGATGCAGCTACTATATTACTGTAATATTATCCTATTTAATAAATACATTATTAGTAAACATAGTAAATTATTGTAATAAAAGTCAAAACCAGTACAAATGAAATATTATACATATTTTCTAAATATACAAAAGCAAATTCATCAGTCCACATTCCTAGGGATACTGATTCCACACATACATTCCTAGGTATATTGATCCCATTCTAGTAAAGATATCAAATATCATTACACATATTATCACATTTCTTAGAATAATGATACATACTAAACATGACCTGAGAAACACAGCCAAGAAGGAGGTCTACCAGAAACACATTTACATTCCATCCCTCCCAACGGTTTTTCATGGGATAGTCTAGATTGAAGGTGGCCATAGACGCGCAGATTTACTTGCAATATCGGGCAAACAAACAGACATCCCCATCTCCCCATCAGAACTAGGGTTTCCTTCTTTTATTTCTGTTCTTACCAGCTGATGACACTTGCCAGCCAATGACATCAGGGGGACAGGGCAGAGAGGGGAAGAAGGTTATGACATTTCGGGGGCCAGCTGGACCACAAATGAACTGAATCACTTCACAGATTTATTGAGTAGGCAGGGTTACATAGTTAAGTTGGGTTGAAAAAAGAACAAATTCCAAGTTATACCCCACCAAATGAATCCCAGCGCACATACCTACACACTTCTACCCACTTAAGCTATATATATACCAATATCTATATAAATTGTAGATTTTAATATCACTATGGCATTGGATATTAAATTTGTCCAATAAATCACCCAAG
>CM044439.1:81035127-81053639 GCA_024363595.1 Xenopus borealis
TGGATCCTTTCAGGACCCCTTAACTTAAAGGTGTTAACAGAATCAACATCACAATGTAACCCCTCAGGGCATTCTACAACCTCACTGTCCTCACTGTGAAGAACCACCTACACTGCTTCAAATAAAAGTTATTTTTTCTAGTCTAAAGGAGTGGTCTCTGGTCTGTTGATCCATTTCATGGAAAAATCGATCTCCCGCTAGCGGTCTACAATGCCCTCACATGTCCCCTCACAAGTGTCTTTTCTCCAGGGAAATTGAGGGAATAGAGAAAAAGTGAATAGAGGGGATCAGAGGCTAGCCAGGGGAAGATCTACCAAGGATTACAAATTTACTGTCAAGTACATAGCCAGTCAAGGCCTTTGCTGGTATTTTACTTGGCAGGAGGCAACCCTAATGGGGAGCAGGTAATTCATAAAATAATAATATTATTATTCTGAACTACCTAATAATAATAATAATAAGGAATGAGCTGTGTAAGCATACAACAAATATATCAAACAGTGCAGTATATGTATCAATGTCGTAGTTCCATGTTAGAGTTTAAAAATAAACACTTTTTGGGGGGCTCCTCGCTCCCAAAACCCCAAGTAAGATGATTCACACATACACTACACTTACACCCCTTATTTATGCTGTCTGTATAGATCAACAATAAAAGGAGACACCTAGAGATTATAAACAGCTACTAAGTTATTAAAAATATCTATTTTTCCTTCATTTTATTGCTTCATGCTTCAGTTCTTTACCCCTTTAAAAATGAACTTGATTTTTGCAGTGAAGAGCATTTCCGAGCCCTTTTTCACCACTCTAAAATATTCCCATTAATGTAATGAGATGCCAGTGCAATTTTCTGTTTACATTTATATCTTTTAAAGTGCATGCTTGTCCTTGATGGGATTATAAGTCTGAATCAGTTTAATTTTTATTTAGACGTTGATTTCAGTCCCAAGGCCAAGATAAAACAAAGCAGTTCAATAAAGCTTTTGTTGCTATACTATATTTACTGATGTTGTAATCTTCTCCGATAGCTCATCACTTGTTTATGAGGTTTAGTGGGAATGTTAATTTTGCTTAATTATCAAAGTCATTTGTTGTAGGGTTTTATATGGAACAAGTGATGTCTTCACTTTCTCATGGCTCACAGTCTGAATTTGAGACTATTTTAGAGTGGAACATTAGAATCATTACTGCTATTTTTGACATTGGTTCATGTTGTTGTGCTGAAATATATTCAGTATCGGGTAACATTAAATAGCTGTATAATATATACTCAGAAACAATCACATTTGCAAAAATGATCACATTTCCTTATGTTGCAAGAAATCAAATTTAAATATTATCAATGAGACTTGTTTAGTGTGTTTATTTAGCTGTATTTAGTTCTGAACCGAGAATGGCAGATCCTGAATGAGTAGTTCTTAACGTTTTGTGTGTAAATAAATAGAGGATTTTTACGTTCACTTGAGAAGCTATGAGAGTTTGGATTTAGCATTGGATTTAGGATTGTAAGAGAAACTTAACAACTAACACAAAGAGGTAACTTCTACAAAGAGGCTTTTTAGGGTTTTGCCCATGCACATTGGGTGTCCTTGTTGAGCAGTTGCTTCTTTATACTTACATGATTCACTAGTATATTCTTATTATAAGAGCTGACAAATACATTGTATGTGTGTAATGATACACTTTGACCTGAGATAAAATAACGTAAAGTTCTCATGCAATGTCGGCATCATCAAAACTGGTACTCCAACATGTCAAAGTCTGAAAAACTGCCAGCATACAGGAGAACCAAACCAGAAGTCTTGGATACAGATGGACTGCCTGGACTGAAGGAGAAATTATTTATATTTTTTATATTGACACCTGGGTGATTTTATCCTTTCTCTTGTAAAATCTAAGCAGAGGGGAAACCTAGCTTGATACCTTCTATTTTCCATATTTAATATAATCTGGGGCAGAAAAGGACAAGAGCATTATAATTAAGTAACTTGATATTGAGCCTGCTACTATATAAAGGAAATATTTCTGAGCAGGTTCATAACCTTCTCAATCATATTATATCATGCCATGTCATAATGAATTTGGTATTACAACATACTTTATACCAAAGTAGTGATAGGGGAAGGCAAATATCTTCACCAGGTTAGATATTGAAGTGCACAATTGAAATTTCCATTAGTAACCAATTAGGCCTTTGCATATTTTCTCACTTATAGCAGATGTTTGCAATTTCCTTGCAGACTTGTTGCTGTTAGGAATGGATGAAATTCAACACAGGCCCTGGGTGCTGCATCCTTTTCTGCAATCTTGCACTATAAAAAAGGTAATATAAGCATTGATTCGTTAAACTAATATAAACCATATCCAAAGGTGAGATGATCATGAAACTCTATAATGTGTAAGATTACAAGGCTGCTAAAGCATTCGTAACTTAATCTTAGGTCAACATGCCATTGCATTTTACAACTGTGCATGTAACAAAGCTAAAATGAGGATGTGTCAAATACACAAAAGCACCTCCCAGATAAAGTCCATTTTCTTGTGTGTTAGTTGCTGTCACTTAAAATAACAATAACCGCAACCAACTAGAGTTGTGCTCCAGAAATTCTCTGTTTTTTTCATTACTTATAAAGTTAACCTTCCAAAAAGCCTTTTAAACTGTTTATTTACAAGTTAAATGTTCAGAAATAATCTTTCAGGAGTAGGATTTGCTTTCTTGGCTCAGCACAAAATACAAATGTTGATTGTGCTGTTTTGTTATAACTTTGTTCTGAAGTGTATGGTTTGGGGGTCTAATATTAACAAAATCATTGTCTGACTCATACGTCATAATGCTATCAAACACAAATGTTACTAGGATTGTAGCAGAAGTCAGTTCACCTCCAGCTGGATGTGCTACATTATTTCATGAGTCAGTGCATTTTGCCATTGTCCACTGTCCTGACTACCACTTCAAGATCTTATAGTGTAGGTGTATCTCCCTGTGGCTTTGCAACATAATAAATACTGTATGTCATCAGCATAGCAACGTCTGTCAGCCATTTCAGTGACATTCATCATTGCCTCTTCCAGCACAAGTAGGAAAATAGTCGGAGATTTCACTGCAAAGGGCATAGTGACTTCACCATATTGGAAAACTCGCACTTATCGTCAGGAAGTGCTCTGTTTCAAATTCTGGACTTTGTGATAACTTGTGCACTTGCCTGTCATGCCACTGGAGGTCCTCTGTCTTGTATTATTCATTTGTGTTCCTGATATACCGTAGTCTTCTGACTTACCTCTCCGCCAATCTCATTATCCTCACCTGTTCCTCTTGAGCAATCTTGACCCTTTATAAGCCTGCACTTGACCTCCGTGTACAACTTGTTCCTGTGTCTCCTTGTTCCTTTGACTCCGGTGCCCAATTCTTGCCTTGTTCCCTGTTGCTGTCCTTGTCCTGCCTGATTCTTCGCTACTTGCTGCCATTAACTATTGGATCTCCTGGTATTTAACCTCGGCCTATCTCTTTGACCATTCTCTGCCTTCAGCCTGCCCTTGACCTTGGCCAGTTTACCGGATTCTCCTTGTTTGCTGCCAGTCCTGACCTTTTGCTACTTCTTCGGATCACTCTTGCCTGCAGCCTACCCCTGAATGCTGACCTGTTTCCATGTTACACAGCACCTAGTAGCTTACCTGTAAGCCACTCACCTGTGGCCCAGTCTGACACTTTTTTCCTTAAAAGCAAACTAAACCCTAAAAATCAATAGGGCTAAAAAGACTATGTTTTGTATACTTAATTATTGCATCAGCCTGAAGTTTCAGCTTCTCAATAGCAGCAATGGTCCATGACTTCAAACTTGTCACAGGGGTAGCCATCATGGAAAGTGTCTGTGACACTCACATGCTTAGTTGGCACTGAGGTCCCTAAGCTCAGTAAGTGACAGCAGCACAAAGCAAGTGCAGTGGAGCATCAGAAAAGATGATGGGAACTACTGGGGCATGTTTGGATGCACAGATCTTCACTGCTAAAGGAATTTGGTTGTCTGGGGCTGGTATAGAAGCACACAACATAATGTACAACATTTAGTTTACTTTCCTTGTTCTTTAATGACATTCATGACTTTTTCCAGATATCTTATAGTTCTCCAGGTTTTACTTCTCTTGAGTAAGTTGAAGGCATTTTTAAAGTCTACAAATATGATATAGAGAATGGCCATTCCTTTGTTTTATTGTTCAGTGATATTTCGGACTGTTTTATCCTGATGTATGCATGAACGTTTTCTCCTGAACCCTGCCTGTTCAGTGATTCCTCAATTTGACCTTTGATTCAGTTTAGGAACACTGCATGGTCTTGTGTCCAAAACTGTCTTGAAAAGTGGATGCACCATTTCTGTGATAACATCAGGGTCTGCAATTATGAGTTCTGGTGGAATGTCACAAGTTATTTGCTGTTTTTCATCTCTTTTTAATGATGACTTTAATTTTTTCATCCTTGGTTGAGGTATCTACATTGATTACAAGATCTTCCCTCCTTCATCTTAAGCTCTTTGAGTGCTCCTTCTCATCTTCCTTATTTATTAATTCAGGGAAATGTTCATGACATCCATCTAGATGTTCTTGCTCATTTGTCAGTAGCTCCCCCTGTTTGCTTTTAAAAGGTTCACTTTACACAGTCCTCCTGTTAGAGAGAGAGATAGAGAGAGCAAGAGAGAGGCAGTGAGTTTGTGTGTATCCTTCATGTTCCCTGTGTTAGCTGATATTTTCTGTGCAAACAGATACCCAGATCATGGGGTCTGCTTTAGCACGTTGCAGTCTTTTGTGTGGTGTTCAGTTGAATTTTAGCTTTCTGCTTGTCTTGCTGTTTTTAATTTCACTTTTGGCTCCCTTCTCTGTTTTCATTCCTCCCATGTCTTTGCTGTCATTCTCTCCTCTTCCAGTTAACATTTGGATCCTTTATATTTTAGGGCATGCATTATACTCTCTTTAAATATTTATCACATTAATAAATTATTGCAGATTGTTCATCAAAATTGTATGACCAAACAGTACAAATATTGAATTGATTAGTATTGTACAGTTATGCCAATCAGACTGCATGATCGATATGTAATGAAAAAAGAGCCGTAGTATGTGATATGCAACAATGTACATGCACTGTATGCTCTGGATGTCCATGCAGTCATTTTATGGCAAAGCATATCAATTTATAAAACTGTGATCCTGTTTTATTTCTGTAAATATTGATCCCTGTTTGTTGTAAATGAATGTAAACAACTACATAACTTGTTGGCACTATATAAATAAATGATGGTGATGATGATAGACTATAGAAAAGGCACCTTTGAGAGATGTGAGTGTTTCAAAGTACGTAGATGTTGAAAGTATAGAATTATTTTAGGCCAGGCATCTTTCCTCATATTTTATATTTGTAGACCTACGTATTTTCTGCTTTCTTTGCTCTCTAACACACTCTCTTCTAATTTAATAATTCCTATAATAATTGAAAGGATAGATGAAGGACAACTATAACAGATGGGTCAAGATACAAGGCACCCTGTCACGAACAGCACCCAAAATCCAGAACCAATTCTAGGCTCCCTGGTCATGGCTCTTGCTTCTGCCTCTGGACAAGCGATGGGGCACGATCGTTAGCAGGGATTAAGACAGAAAGCACAGTTCTTGGAATCAACATAGTGCAGTCAAACAGTTCAGTGCAGAGTTCAAGAGTTCAAGCAGAGTCAGACAGGCAAGGGTCAAAACCAGGAGATCTATCAGAATGGTCAGGCAGGCATGGGTCAGGATAGAAGAGAGAGAGGAAGAAGATCAATGCAGCGAGCATCCAAGCAGCCCACTAGACTACCAGGGTGAGTCCTCACATTACCACCCCTCGAAGAGGGGCAACCAGACCCCCCAGGTTTGTCAGAAAATTTAAGATGGAATTGTTTCAGACGTTCAGCCCTGACATCAAAACAGGAACCCAAGAGTTCTCATCAGGACCGTATCACTCCCACTGTACCAAATACTGTAACTTATCTTGCACAAGGCAAGAGTCAAGGATTTTTTGGACTAAAAATTCAGACTGACCCTCTGGAGGAGGAAAAGATTGTTGTGGGACCTGTATAGCTGGCTTAAAAAGGGAGACATGAAAAGAGTTAGAAATTTTGAAATTGTCATGAAGTTTGAGACGAACACAGGAAGGATTAATAATCTCCACAATAGGGTAAGGCCCAATAAAAATTGGACCCAATTTGATGGAAGGGACCTTAAGTTTAATATTCCCATCTGCATCTCCTGTGCCAGTGGTCCTGTCTGCATCTCCTGTGCCAGTGGTCCTGTCTGCATCTCCTGTGCCAGTGGTCCCCTCTGCATCTCCTGTGCCAGTGGTCCCCTCTGCATCTCTTGTGCCAGTGGTCTCGTCTGCATCTCCTGTGCCAGTGCGGTACCATGGCCTTCGGAGTCCACCTTTTCTGGCCCGTTGTACTGTCACGAACGGCACCCAAAATCCAGAACCAATGCTAGGCTTCCTGATCACGACTCTTGCTTTTGCCTCTAACAGCCGCCTTTCAGCTTGGGAGGAGCTCTTGACTACTCTGATGCTGCCAGGTCTTATTAATAGCGGAGCGAAGTGAAGGTTCTGGACTAGCAATGGGGCACAATTGTTAGCAAGGATTAGGACAGAAAGCACAGTTCTTGGAATAGACAGAGTGTAGTCAAACAAGCCGGGTCGGTGCAGGCAGAGTTCAATCAGTGTCAAACAGGCAAGGGTCAAAACCGGGAGATCAGAATGGTCAGGCAGGCACAGGTCAGGATAACGGAGTTTGGAATAGTCAGGTAACAGGCAAGGGTCAGTATCATGGAATACAGAATAGTCAGGCAGGAGTCAAAAAAGGAGTCAGATTGAGAAAATAGCACCCAGGAAACTAGTAGAACCAAGCAACGGGCAATGAGTTTGATTTAGAAAGCCCTTTAAATATTTTAATTTCGTGCCACTGATGATGTCATGACACACGTGCCGCTTCATAACCCAGAAGTGTGCACCACACATGCCATAGAGAACATCAGAGAGAGAAGATCAACGAGGTGGGCATCCCCGCCGGCCCCCTAGACCACCAGGGTGAGTCCTCACACACCCATTATGATGTGTGAGGGTCCCAAAATGGTCAAATTTAAAGAATTTTTGGCAGAGATGTTGCATATAACTCTAGCTTAGTTACCATGTTTACATAATAACTATCTACATAAATGCAAGTAGAATCCGCCCTTTTCAGTAAGTTATAATATTTAGCACACCAGAAGAAAATGTAACTTAGCTAGCAGTCCATCAAAGTTGACAGTTTCTAAACCCATGTATTTACACCCCATGAATGTAGCTGATCTAATTCTGTTTATCCGAAATCTCCAACTGTGTACAGCTGGGCTTAGAAATTGTGATTTATGCACAAGAAACAACTCAGCTCTCTTTAATATTTAGTCAAATAACTATCCTATATAATATGCACAAGAACCACACATTAGTATATCATTCCTGTAGGAATTAACAAGTAACAAAGGTTATTTGTAATGTGACTGACGCCAGCAGAGGTGTGATGCAAATTTCTCAATACAGCCTGAGAATTTTGATAGCATTCTGGTAGCTGCTGTTTTCTAAATGTCATTGTCTTCTCAATTCTATATATCAGATCAGTATAACAGACAATTCATTATATAACACACAAGGGGAAGTTGTGGTCACCACTAAACATTAAGCAGGTGCAATGAGGTTGTGACCACAAAATTCACATAGACAAATACAAGAGGTCCTATGCATTCAACCCATTATCAATAGGACATTGAAACATTTTGTGCCTTAAGCTACTAAAAATGCTAATAAAGTAATAGTCAGGTGATCCCACTGGTGGCTAATAAAAGGGCAACCAAGTTTGGGAGTTTTACCGGGGGGTCAGGGGAGGTTGTCTGACAAATTGTTGTAGAGATTGAGGTTGAAAAGATATCCCATAGCATTCTATACATCTCCTGAGTAAGCTTATTTTGATACCCCTCTGTGTCTGTTTTGGTATTGCTTCTAACCATTTTACAGTATATACTGCTCCAATAGTTTTTTTCTGAGCTGTACCCAGCTTTTAAAAGTCACATAAATACTGTTCAAATGTGGTTTAAAAATACATGCTACATATATCTTTAATTGGGAGTTAAATTGAATTTTAGTTGAAACAAACTGAAATGTAACCATGTCATCTGCATATTAATTGATATCTAATTGTCATTTTTGTTTATTTAAAAGTGATTTAGTTAGGAAATTATATATGGGTTTAAGGCAAAGGGGATGAAAACTAAAAATGTTGTTATTCTCTCCTGACTTTGCTTGCATCTGGAAATTGAAGAAACTCAGGAAGTTCCAACAGCTTCTAAAAAATAGCTATTCTGACAGAGTACAAAGTACAACCAGTTATTAAATATCAAAACATCAGTCATGTAAATGCTTAAATCCAAATGGGGCATAGCTAAGAGACCAATGAGATTTCACAGGCACAATGGCAATTATAAGGTTAAGCCAAAGCTGTGTGTACATCTTAAGGCTCATATATGAATGGAAATGCAAAAAAAAACAAGCTAAAACCCAGCACTTTATTTTTACCCACAGTTATGAGTTATCCACAAAATATAGTATGTATCAATTTGCATGTGATTTACCAACATAGTTACATGGGCAAAAATAAGCATTTGTGATGTTGTGTCCTCAATGTGTGTGCAAATTGCATCTTCTCACCATTTTCTTAGCAGGAGCCCCTAGGCCCGCTGTTGCTTATTTTCCACGTCTATTCCCATAATTCTTTTGCACATGCAACTTTTCTTCATGGGGTCCAAAGGATTAGAAATAAAATACTTTCTGCCTGTCCCCAGTGCTTCAAAACCAATGTAGATGTGGTTGGGCAGCATACTGCCCCTAAAATTCTTGCAGCCCTAGACCTGGGCCT
The DNA here is from genome assembly GCA_024363595.1 of Xenopus borealis. Classification (NCBI taxonomy): domain Eukaryota; kingdom Metazoa; phylum Chordata; class Amphibia; order Anura; family Pipidae; genus Xenopus; species Xenopus borealis. Next base: position 81,044,082 of record CM044439.1, read on the forward strand.
TTGTGGCTGTCCTACAAATCCAAGCATGCTTTTCACAATGCCAAAAATATGCTAATATGCAACTCAGTAGGTGTAATTCAGCTACATGTACAGGCACACCACTCACATGTATCTATGGAAGTAGCAGCTTCTTAAGGCATGTGCTCATTCCCAGCATTAATTGCAGCCAGGTCCACTGCCCCATGCAGATGCAATCTTCTTATATGCCTGCTGCCCTGCTCCTTTGGTAGTTACGCCACTGCTCTTTTGCACCTTGAACTTTATGTCAACAGATGCGATCAACCTGCATTTTTGAGAAAGTATAGGGTACTGTGTGCAAAATACTGCAGCACACAATTATGAGCTTTGCAGTCATATAGTTTATCCTTTATGTTTTTTATCCAACAGTAAAGGGTCCTTCACCCAAATACGGTTTTGGCAAATCAAAGAAAATGTAATTCTAATTAACTTTCCATTATACATTCGTTTAAAAAAATTCAAGTTATGCCTGACTCGTAAAGCAATGCAGCAGAAGTCTGTTCTCAACATCTTTTAATCAGTTTCTTCTACTATCATTTTTCACAAGCCAGCAGACAGATACTGCTTTTAGTAGCACTTACATTACAATAGCATTGGTCAAGAGCTCAGAATACAGGCATTCAGACTTCACAAACTACATTTGGGGGTCTACAGTATATTCACTGATGCAGAATTACATATGCAAATCATTTCTATAAGAACCAAAATAAATAAGTAGCATCATTTCCAGCAAGTACAGTGAATTCTATTAGATGACTGTGGTGTTGGCTGACCTTGGTTGCCTGTTAATGCTTAGGGGGAAATGAGAATTAAGTTTAGCTGAAAACGAATCTTGTCTGGTTATTTAATTGAAATCAGTAATGAGCTTTAACATTTGCTGTACTCAGGGAAAACTTGTCATCTTGTGGGATAATGTTTTCTCCTTTGCCTTCTGAACAGTGCCAGCTTATTCATGATCATTAGAATTAGTTATTTTAATTGATACAGTATGTACACCCTGCAAACACAAGTCATGTGAAAACTTTCTTGAGAAAAGATAAAGCCAATACTTTTGAAAAACAGAATTTGCAGATGCAGATACAGTATAATGATTTTATTTTCATTACAAATCCTATTTAATAAATATGTATCTGCTCTCGCCAAGCTCTGGTTGAATGGTTAGTGCAGATTTACTGAAGTTTGCAAATTATAACACAGTTTATGAACATCTGTCAAGTATATTGTGGGATAGCCCTGGAATCAGTGCCTGGAAAATGGTCTGCTATTCTCTTTTAAAGGACTCAATGGTCTACTGTAGCATGAACTACATGAAACATGTTGAATTGATTTATTTGACACTTGTAAGTAGTTTTCTATCCTAACATTGGGGGGCAAATTTACAAAATTCACGTGAAGGATTCGAAGTTCAATCGAATGTGATGAATACCGATTGTACGTTTTTTTCATTCGATGATTGAAGGATTTAAAATCCTTCGAATGCCTACTTCGCCAGATTGAACCTACTGAATACCAGTAGAAGCCTATGGGAACCCCCCATTCAACATTTCACATTCAAACCTTTACAGAGACCTCACATTTTTGACTGCCAGAATCAGTGACCCCATCAGCCAACATTTTCAGCTGCTAGGGGAACACTAATAATTCAGAATATATACAAAAAAAATTATGAAGACCAATTGGAATGGTGCTTACAATAGGTTTATCTATAATATACTAAGAAGGATATTTATTATGTGATAAAAAAAAACATAGGAATAATTCATCAGACATTGCCAGGCATCGCTGTGTAAAAAATGGCGTAAATATTAATTACTTTCTTTACAGATTTTTCTTTCAACATCTTCTGCCAGAACTTACTTACAAAGGTCTAACGCAGTGTAAAATAACGGCAGAAAATCTGGTGTTCACATAGCACAAAATATCACACACCTTGATAAGCCTGCTATTTATTTTACACAGCTTTTTACACTGTTTTTATGGCAAATTTCATTCTACACAGCATAATAAATAGGTCCCTTGAAGTTGACATAATGATAATGGTTTATATAATGATAATGGCAATGCTTTTACAAAACAACATCAGTCACCTCTGTGTATACCTAAATTTAATTTGCTTCATTTCAGCACGTGAAACTGTTGCAAAAGTTGTGTTAAGGAAATTGCTGCAAGAAACAGATATATTTCCACAACTTTTATTTCCACAACCTTTATTTAAACTGGAGTGTGTTTACAATTACTTGATTATGCACTTCCATTTGCTATGAGATCTAGGCCAGGAATGTGTCAACAGGATTCTACCACAGAGGTGGTTCTATAGATCTATCTGACTTACAGTTGTGAATTGTCTTTTTCAGCTCTTCCTTCCAGTCCTCTTGAGCAAGATTCCCATGCTGGAAATGTAAACTGTATAGAAAACAGCTTGTGCTATTGCCATGTGTAATTGTATTTATATATAACAGATGGTGCTCATCCTGTAAATAATTTAAATGTCAAATATTTTTTCATGTTTGGAATCATTCTGTGCAATAACCCCACCCTGTAGTTCTCAGCATAACTGCCATGGCAAATATCTTTAAAATAGAGCAAATTATTATTTAAAATATGATTATTTAGAATTATAATCAGCTGGCATCCTAGTAACATATTACTGTATTAATGTGAATAGCAATAAATGTAGTTCAGATGCAGCCACAGAGAAGGGATACTAAAACTATTGCAGACCTTCAGCTATGATTATTAAAGAATTTAGTGATTGGTAGATATTATTGCTAATATAACTTCTTATTATGAACATCTCTATGTTACACAGGGTAAAATCAACAAAGAACTGATGAATTGAAGATGTCCAATATGGTATTTAAGGGGCAGATTTATCAAGAGTCGAATTTTGAGGGTTAAAAACTGATTGTACCGCTATTCGATCTATCGAACAATTGAATAGCGGTCATCCAATTTCTCGGACAATTTGTACTAAACATCCGATTTCATTAAAAAAAATTATACGAATCGTACAAATTTTTCGAGAAATCTGATGATTTCTATTCAATAAAAAAAACGTCGAAAAAGCCTATGGGAGCTTCCCATAGGCAAATATAGAAACTCGGAAGGTTTAATCTGGTGAAGTAGGCGATCGAATAAAAGGCAAGTATTTCAACCATCGAATAGTCGAACAATTTTCTTATTCAAATCGTTTGATTTATTCGAATCATTCGATTCTAGCAAATTCAATAGTCGAATTAGCCCAAAAAAGAATCAAATGTTTTACATTCGAATCCTTCACCCGAGCTTAGTAAATCTGCCTCTCTATGTTTATATTAAAAAACCTAAGGTATTTTAATGAATTTTTCCTTGATTAAATTGATCCTATTAATTAGTGTATATTTGGTTCACCTATCGTAATACCAATAGTATTTTTTATTAATATTAAGGTAGTTGTGGGGGTTTTACTACTTCTTTTTTTCTTTTTGAATTCCCTTGATTTGCCCTGTGAGATGCAGAACTGTACCATCCTAGAATAGAGCATAAAGAACAGCACATAACTCTAAATGCAGTGTTGTCTTCCATCAGCAACCCTATTTAGTTAGGGTGGATGATGGCAATCCCTTGGCATTTCCCTGAGCCTGCACATTATTTAGATGTGCAAACTATGGAACACCAAGACTTGCAAGGCACCGACAATCCCTGTAATTAATCCAACATAAGATAGAGAGAGCAGACTGAACAGGTCATTGCCCTCAATGTGCATCTGAGATGTGAAAAGAAAGTTACTTGTAGGGAAGTTTATCGACTGTTTTCTACTGTATGCATCATGCAGCTTCTATTTATTACAGGCATTGTTAAGCTTAGCTCCTCTTTACTTGACTTGCCAGTAAAGTGGAATAGGGGAGTTACATGCTTGAAACAATGCAGAGATCATAGTTGGAGAAAGCTAACAATATATACCATATAGTAGAGGTCTAGAGCCTTCATATACTGCACCTTCTCTAAAACTCTTAATATTGTACTCTACAGTTTTCCAGTAGATGTATCAAATTCAATTGCATTCACAAAAGAATAGTCCAATAATAATTCTGCACTTTACTTTTCCAAAAGGTCAGAAACTAAAAAATAGTTTGTCATTTACCTTGATTGCATTGGATTTTTGCCCTCTATACCATATTCATAGGCAAAACTGGTTCAATAAATACAGATCACATTTGGAAAATTCTACGTTTACATCCATGAGTACTATTATATTACTATATATATCTTTTCTGTGAATTAAATGCTGACAGAGTTCTTGCAGTTTGCCAGTTTGCATGTCAATCTGTAAGTATAGTACTTTTGATGATAATTATAACACATGTTACATTCAGCTGAATCCATACAGGTGAAGCCACTTTGGATTGTGTGTCTGATACAGAATAACTAAACTCAGACTTCACACTTGTCTCATTTAACACAGGAAATTGCGTCACAGCATCCCAGCTAATTAAAGTGTTCATCATTGTGAACAATGGTGCTTTGGTATGCTAATGAAAAGGTTAAATGCATTAAATGAGTTAAGATAACTTTAGATAACACAGTTTCTTCAATTAACCCTAAGTCATGATGCATTTAACACACAAATCCAAGTGGCTGCATCTGTATTCTGTAAATAACCATAATCACTCTAGTGAATACTAGAATTTCTAGTGTACAGCATGCATTCCATACTACACAGGACATATTTTGTCCACCATGACCTATCCATTATTGACAGTTTTTCACCCTAAACCTGGGCACTGGTAAAGCTCTGAAAGGTTTTATGGCTTCCCAGTAAGATCCCAATAATATACTATATGAAGCCTTCAACTGGTGGGTTCAATAAGTGTCACATGAATTTTGGGAAAATCCTACAAAACATCTTGGATCTTAATTTAAATTTTATCAAGCAAATTGCACATTTTTTTTAACTGTCCCTGATTTTTCCACTGATCTGGTCACCTCAGTTTAGATGATGGAGAATGTGTTTAAAGGAACTGCAGCTTTTCAGGTTGGGCATGTAAAAGTAGTAATGTTATCAACTCAGCTAAGTATCATTATTCCTTAAATGTTTATCTACAGCCTTCAAATGTATTTCCTTATCATTCCCTAATTTCCTGTTGGCGTCAATAGGTCAACCTGGTGGCATGGGGTTATGTCCATAAGGGCATCAGTGTAAACTTTTGTATAATTTTTTTTTTAAACCATATTAATAGGTCTCTTTAACACAGTTTCTCCCATCCAGTTGACTATGCTGCAGGAACTATAAATAAGAAAATTCACTGCAGCTTTTGTTCATTTGTAAAATCTATTGCAGTCAGCAATCCCACAGAAATCTTCATAATGACAATCACAAACATTTTTAATTGTGGATGGTTTCCATCTGTGAAAGCTGCATGAATTGACTGTAATCGCAACTGGATTGTGTTGTAACTATGCACAGATAATGCAAACAAATGTATTTAAATGACTGTGAGCTGATGGACAGCATTTAATTAATTGTGTAAATGTCAGATTTCAACTAATCCAGGTAGTCTTCAACCAATGTTGTATTTCATAGGTGTCTGGATATAAAACTAATAACTCTGATTGACAGCTCAGGGAAAATTAATTTCTTAATTTATATCTAGAATGTTTTTACAGTTGATAGACCGCTGCACCATCAATATACTAATGTTCATCTGGTACAATCAGCTTTTGGTGGCTCTGAAGTGAATTTGCGGGAGATTCTGGTCTCTTTCATGGTTGCATGATCAGTTTAAAGATGTATATTGTACCTACAATTCAAATACTTCAAAATCCACCAACTACCCCAACAAATTAAAGCGTAAGGATAGACGCCAACATATGCATCGGCTGTTTATAATGCCTCCAAAAGGGTATTCTGCCTCCTTTGGAGCTAAAGCTAAAGACTCCAGATGATTATATGATGTCACATAGCACCCTCCACAACTTTAAAGACCATGTTTGCGTTTTTAGCTGCATTAACTAGATATACTGTAAGTTGTATAATTTCAATCATTCTGTCTAAAATTATACAGATACCCCACCGGATAACAGCAATAAGCAGCACAATGATACCTAGGGTTGCCACCTGTCTGAATTTCACCCAGGCAGCATGGTTTTTGGAAGTACTGTCCAGATGAAATGTGCCTGGACAGAACATTGAAGTCAATGACATGGTTATCAGCCAATCACTGACCATCACATCATCAGTCCCACCCCTGACTTCATCAGCCCCTCCCTGACATCATCTGCCTTGCCTTCTGCCCATTCTCCCCGAAATGAAAAAAATGGCAACCCTAGTGATACCCAACATTGGACCAGAAAATTCATGGATTAGATTCAATTTAAGTTGCAATTCAATTCAGAAAAACGTATCTAATGGTTTATCATGTGAAAACTATAAGTCTATAGAAAAAACTGTAAGTGAATGAGGAGAAAAGTTATTTCTCCTTGAATTGCATCTCATCCATGAGTTATCAGAAATGAATCTTGCCCACGAATATAGGTCCCCCCAGAATTAAATGACACAGTGCTCTATAGTGCTAAATATTCCAATGAAAAAAGATACACCCACCAATTCTGCACAAATTAAGAAATCACCAGATCCGTCTGCTTGATAAGATCAGTACAATGTTTTTTTTTTGTCTCAATGGAGTCTCAACTCATAATCCTAAACTCTATATGGGTTTAATCCATACAATGTGATTTACAATATATATATATATATATATATATATATATATATACCAAGCAGCAAAGGAAGATCTGCACTCTCAGGTCTTAAAAATAAAAAATATAGTTGTTTTATTTATAGGCACAGGACTGACGTTTCGGCCCCCACTGAGGCCCTTTCTTTTGAGAAAGGCCTCAGTGGGGGCCGAAACATCAGTCCGGTGTCTGAACCCAAAAACCCACCATCTCAAACCTGTCAAAGTCATGTATATCAATGGCAGATGTTTTTAAGAGATCCAGGTGTCATATCTGAACAATTCATGTGATTTGGGTTTTCGCTTGATTTTATAGAGTCTTTTCCTGGCCTAAGTTTTTGGAGTTATATTGATAAATAAAGTTAAAATAGTGGGTGAGAGTTTGATCGGGCTTGGTTCAATAAAAATATGAGATAATTCGAGTTTTTGTAAATAACCCCCTAAGTGTAAGGTAAAACCATTAAATGTCCCTCAATTTGTAAATATGAGTTATGGTTATGTTTGTTAAGAATCCTTTAACAGTAGGAAAAGTAAATTAAGGTTTAAGTGTGAAGTATGTTATATCATTTAAACCTAATAGAGTCATTAATAACATTCTGCTAAAAAGTGCATTCTGCTAACACACAAATTATTTCTCCCTAGCAAGAAGAGTTAAATGTTTCCTGATAAAGACACAAATAATCTGATCCTATGATTGTATTTCTGGGTCAGACAATAATGATTGCTGTGAGTGCTGTAGTGCAACATACAGTAGCATGCAAGACCTGTGGGGCATTCATTTACATTACTCCAGAGATGAATAAAGTAATTCAATTGTATGGCGTCTTCTGCATGGCAAGCACTGATGGCTCTGTGCTGTTAGATGTGACGGCAGCCATTTGTTATGTGAAGAGATACAGACAGACAGGGCTGCTACACACACACTCTTAAATCCCTCAAGATATGAGAATTGCAGTTCTCTGGTCCCTCGCATTGCCCCACCGCAGCAAATCTTCTCTTAATTATACATGTCTGCTCTAATTAAAGATTACTCATCTCTCACAATAATGACTCGCCAAATTGGGTCAGTTTTTCTTTTTCTTTCTTCCACCGTTACATTCTAAACATCTATTTATTCACTGTTCAAGCATTTGACTGCAATGATTTATGGGATTTCCATCAGAGTTCAATAAAATCCTTTTGGATGATTACAAGAAGCAGAGTGAGAACAGTTCACTGATCAGCTGATGTCAGTTTAATGGCAGTGAACGATACATGAACTTGACAACTGTGATGACATTTCAGCCCAGGGTTTATTTTCCGCTCTCACTGTAAAGGGAAACAAACTCTAGCAAATGAAATTATTGTTACTTACCCAGCAAATATACATACTTTACAGCGACAAGTAATGCAGTAGTTCAGACTTCCCATACTTGTTATTCCCATAACTCACTTCCATCTGTACTAACAAAGCTACATGGGCAATATACTATATTATTTTAACATGAACCTAATGCTGTATTAAACAATTGCCATTGCCAAACTCATTTCAACAACTTTGTTTTTATCTAAGCAGTGCACTTCATGAATACATTTTTAGACGTTTTTTAAAGACTGATTTAATCTCTCTTCTGCCCAGTCATCTGTAAAATGGATACCCAAGTGTTCCCTATCAGTCCCTCTCTTTGGCTGCAACAAAGGTATGCAGAAAATGAGCAGTGCTTGGGGGACCTTATGTTTTTGGAAGCACCAGCCATACCCCTAGTTGACCAAGCCTTACCATAGGCCAGTTGACAAACTCTCTAGGAACAGCAGCCTTGCACATTGTGCAGCTAAAGATTTGCTTGCTGCTCACCTCCCTGCTTTTGATCTTAAACTCATGCTATGTAATTACGTAGTTTATTTTGTTTGAAAAAAAGTTGCATTGTTTCATGCCTTGTCTAATAAAGTCCATTTAGTTCCATGGGCGCACTGTCCCATAGAAATAATAGGAGTTGAATGTAAAATTGGTTGCCATTTGCTTTGTTTTCTTTTACTTCTAAGACATAGCACCATCTTTATAATTATGGAAGCTTCCGTTGTTTTCTGGTTGACTATATCCTTCTTTATCATCTGTGGACTGTGGTTTGATCAAAGAACACCGTTTCTGCATTTTGCATGCATACAGTACATGTGAGTAGGAGTTATCATAGTGTTTGTCTTGGACATCCTTCATAGACAACAGAAACATCAGTTTATATTTATAAACCTTACTGCAATCTTGACCCTGGCAATCAACATGGCAGTTTTTTCTCCTCTGCATGATATCCATACATACTGTTGTGTTTGGTAGCCGAGGATGAGGAGAGTATAACAGTGCTTCATTAGCAGGTTCATGCAGCCATTACATAACAGCAGTAACTTCTTACTTTCACTTTCAAGCTGTAGAGAAAGTCCTGTGTATGCACAGTGACACCCGCAGGCCATTTGTATAAACACCACATTTACTAGGCACAAAAAAGTTCTTTATAGCAGTAAGAGCAGTTTCATAAGTTTCATCAGGTGATGGTAATGTATAGAATATCCGCTGTCCCTCTACTCCCAGGCAATGAATAAGTAAAGCACGCTTCCTAGCAGCAGAAATCTCCCCTTGGTCAGCAGCAATAATGTAATTATTTAATTACGGATCCAAGCAGTAAAAGGTATAGTAGGCTCACCAGGGTTTGGTAGAAAAGGTGCAGGCTGCTGCAGAGGTAGAAAAGACATCCTTGTCGCCATTTATTGTAATAGTCTATCAGAGTTTCAGTATAGCAAATCTGCAGTCTATAGGAGCATCTGCAAAAGGACCCACAATATCAATTGCAAG
>CM044439.1:81056452-81070124 GCA_024363595.1 Xenopus borealis
CTAAGTGGCTCCACAGCTGAAGCATAGTTGGGAATAAACTTAGAATACCATGAAGTAAGATGCATATCCAGTCGCAAACATATAGACAGTCCCTTAATCTTTTTAGTTATATTTATGGTCAATAAATTAAAGGCAAAACATACATTGTACAGTTACCATCTTTGTGTAAACAGAGTATGTTTTTCTTCAAGAATGAGGGTTTTGCTTTATGATGTCTGTCAGTAAATGGCTTCATATTATGGAATGCTATGGGCATGCAGCATATTAAAGCTCCTTCTGTTAAAATCCCTGCTAAAAGCACAGTTTGTAAAGCTAACAAACTGGAAATGGCAAGGCTTAACTTGTGTTCCCAGCTGGGAAGAACTCCATTAATAAAGTCAAAGTAATTATTTATAAGGTATTATTAATAGACCCTAAATCTACCAACTCCAAGCATTGCCTCTATAGTAATGCTCAACTAATAACTAATGTTGTTTGCATTTACTTATGTAACAGTTTTACATAATACTCTAAGTGGGCAGCAGGCCAGTCATGCATTCTAGATCAGTGACTAAAACAAGTGAATAATAATTATGACTTACACATGGAAACATAGACCTGAACCAAAAGAGGATCAAATGGTCTAAAGAGGACATAAATGACCATCTCTTCAACATCATAAATCAGTATCTATAAATAGTATGCAAGTACTGAACACATTGTTCTGTATTATCTGGCACATTTGAATATTAATAATGTTTATTTGTTTAACTCGGTTATGGGGATTCTCTTTGACTATAGTTGCATATTTACTAGTTGTTCAGTTTAGTTAATCATTGTACAAACTTGCAGAACATTGTTAAGCTGGCCATAGATGCAAAGATCTGCTCGTTTGGTGACATCACCAAACGAGCACATCTTTCCCCGATATGCCACTAGGCAAGGCTATATAGGGGTAATCCGAACGATCGGCCATATGGTCGAACGATCAGATTACGATGACACCATGGGGCTCTGACGGGTAAGTCGGAAGAAAATCAAACCTTCCTGATCCATATAGTGGCCAGACATCGATCAGGAAGACCTGTTGGAAGCCTCCATACACGAGCAGATAAGCTGTCAAATTGGTCTAAACGACTGATATTGGCAGCTTTATCTGCCCGTGCATGGCCAGCATTAGGGTCTGTCCAAACCATTCCCATATCTGACCATGCCACATACAAATCAATATACTGTATAAGTCTACTAACATTCCTGCAAATCCAACCTGGATTAATCACACAATTCAGAACCACCAAGTAGAAACAGGACAGTTGATTTTGGTGCCATATAATTTTCAGAGCTTGTAGTAAGGCCAGTGTGACAACTCTTCTTGCAATGGCTTCAAGTATTTAAACACATTCCACATCTGGCATTTTATATATAAATCATATGTTCAACTCCAGTAATTTTAGATAAACATAAAGATTGACAGTAAAGTCACACAGTTAGATTTCACTGTGAATTCATAAAGAAAAAAAACAAACACGATCCATTGTGGAGAAAATACATTTAAATGAAATCTCCAGCAATGATAGAAAATGTACTTTTAAGCAACTTTCTGATATAAACAAATTCAAATTATTGTGGTATTACTGATATTTCTAAATGTAATTGCAACTGAAAAGTACTACACTGTTTATATTCTCTGCATGACTGGTTCTGACTCCAAAAACAATGTAGCCTCAGAACCAGAGAAGAGAAAGGGATGAGCAGATCCTTCCCTCCTTATGCAAAAGACTGGTTTTGGGTATAGATCAACTTTAATACTACTTTAATACTAATGTCCTTTATTCCAACTTATATTATTCAGCTACAAATCAAGTGTCGGGCTGGGTCACCAAAAAATGTAACATCAAGGGGCAAATTCACTAAGATGCGCAAATTCGCTAGCATTGGCTTCGCTAGCGTTCGCCACACTTCGTCAGGCGAATTTTCACCAACACTATGCAAATTCACTAAGTTATGAATTTGCGCTCAGGTTAGTGAAGTAGCGCTACTGTTCGCCAGGCAAAGCGCAGTTACGCTAGCGATGCTATTTGCATACGGCGGGAACTTAAGCGTAAAATAGAAGTATATGTTACAGACACAACATTACACTACACAAGCACAGGAAACCTTTAATAAATAAAATAAAGTTGTCCTATTGCCCTAAACTTGTGCCCCCTGTATATTTGAGTTGCCATATGTTAGAAAATGTAGGGGGGGAAGGAGGGTAACCCCCCCCAAAAACTATCACCCTACAATGGTAAAACACGTCAGCGTTCCAGTTTTTTTTTTTTCAAACTCCTATCTATTGTATTGAACTTCGCCTGTTTCTTTTTCAAACTCCCATCTATTGTCTTGAACTGCGCCTGGTCTGACCAGGAAAAGTAAATTCTAACTTAAGTGGTAACGTTCAGGAAAATTTTGATCTTAGTGAATTTGCGTAATTACAATCCTTCATCAGTGCACAACTTCACCTGGCGTAAGGGTGCGAAGTTGCACAAGTCTATAAGTAATAAATCCACACTGACAAGTCTTATCTTTGCCAAAAAATTTATTTAAAGATGTGGGTCACCGTCAAATTAACTTTTACTATGTTATAGAATGGACACTTCTTAGTAATTAGTCTTCAATTAGTCTTCATTATTTATTTATAGTTTTTTTATGTTTTGCCTTTCTCTTCTGACTCCTTCCAACTTTACAGTAGGGGTCACTGACCCCATCTACAAACAACTGCCCTGTAAGGGTACAAATGTATCATGTTTTTATTGCTCATCTTTCTATTCGGGTCCTCTTCTATTCATATTCCAGTCTCTTAATCAAATCAATGCATGGCTGCTAGGGTAATTTGGACACTATCAACCAGAAATTGCAAACTGAAGAGCTGCTGAATAAAAAGTTAAATAACTCAAAAAACTCAAATAAAAAATGAATATGAACTGCATTTTGCCTCAGAATGTCACTTTCTACATCATACTTAAAAGTTAACTCAGAGGTGAACAACCCCTTTAAAGCAATATTTTTGCAATATTAATATATCATTATATTATTATAGATGGTTATATATGTCAAACAAACAGATTACATAAACATACTAGATACAAAAGATAAAAATTTACTTTATACAGGCGTTTGCGGTACCTGGGGATACCAGGAAATACTATGCTAAAGCTAGCATTTATTTTTGCAAGAATGTGGGTGTCTGGCTGCCATACTGACCCAGTAAAAGACCATTCATGATGCTGCCTTACATTCACATGGCAGTACTAGTATATTGGTGTTTAAACTAAACCAGTGGGATGTTAAAGCAATTGCAGTACAATGAGAATACCATGCACTCAGATTAGAGATACACTGAGGAATACTAGACCTCACAATACAGAGCAAATCTGTATTTGTGATGATGTTGCTTTAATTTCCCCAGTCATGTCTGCTTCAGAGGCCGAATGAGGCTTTGTGAGAAAAATCATCTGCCAATATTGCTTTCTCCCCCTCCCTTCCATGGTTTCCTATGTGACCTGGTGAATTTGCTTGGACCGCCCAGAATGCAGTGGCTGTTTTTCCCTAACTAAATCCATGGGAATACAAGATGATCTCAAATTAAAGCTGGATCTAAACTGCCATCTACTGTGTCTCTCTGGTAACTACAATACTGCCGCAAACAACTAACCATTCAGCATCTAGCAATATTTTATTTATTTGCTGACAATACCTGCAGCACAATTCTATTGAATAACCAAGTAGCCATTTCATTTAACTCTTTTTGATGGGTATTTTGTTTCCAAGCCTGCAAAGAAGATGCAAGCATAAAAAATTGTAATTAGTAATAAGAAGTTGACAGCTCTGTAATAGGTGATATTATTTGGGAAGAAAGGTTCTATCCTTTTGCCACAGTAGGGCCCAGGTTCTACCATATTTGGTACTGAGAACTCTTCTAATTTTCCCTGTGTTCTCTGTGTACCCTCCCAACTCAATAATGTTCTCACTGGTTACTGGACTGTGTCCAAGCAAAATGTTATCCATACGAGAATGAGAGAGAAAAAAGCTAAAACAACCTGAGAATTGTTTATTTATTTTCCAGGTAAAGAGTGCAATAGGCTTTCTAGACAGCACAAAGCAGGTCTGATTCTAAGCATTTGTTCCAGGATTTATATACTCCGTTCTTAGAGTTATGCACATATTGACAGATCAACAAAGCAATATACTGGCAAAGAAATATCACTAAAGAAAAAAACAGATATGGGATTCCCTATCCAGAAGACCATTATCCAAAAAGCTCAGAATTACAGAAAAGTACATTTTAAGCAAATAACTTTGACATATAAAAATGATTTTCTTTTTTCTCTGTAATACTAAAACAGTACCCAGAACTTCATGGTGTCTAAGCTGCATGAATCTGAATTAGAGCCAAAACAATTGTACTGGGTTTTTTTTTGAGATTTAAATACTTTTTAGCATACTGAAGGTATGGTGATCCAAACTATGTAAAAATCCCTTATCCAGACAACATCAGGTCCCAAGCATTCTTGATAATAGATCCTATACCTGTATTATTGCTGTAAATAAGAAGCTGAGATTCTGACTGTGCTTTTGGTTTTTAACCAATATTTTCAGATCTCTTGGTTTCAAGTTCTCCTAGGTACATCAACAACTGTTTTATTACAAGGCTGAAAATACATTATAAATAAGACAATAGCATCCAACTAGCTATATTTCTGCAAATCTCTAAAAAAATATAAATGAGCACCACTCCCAATTTTTATATTGTGTTTGGGTCCCTACTGACAACCCCAAAATATTGGAAGTATTAGTTCAAGAGTAAAATTAGCGTTCAAATAATGAATAATTAGGACTTGTGGCATCTTTGATAAGAATTTGTGTATGCTTTATTATGTGCTAACATTGTCATAAAGCACACAAAGTATATCAATGTTTTTGCGTTATTTGCAGTGGGCTACATGCATTTTCAAGAGCAATTCTCATGGTTTTTACACGCAATATAGCTTTTTCCCCCATGTTTCCAGTGTAATTGCTAGGGATGTACTGAAACCACTATATAGGATTCAGCCGAATACTGAACAAAATCCTAATTTGCATATACAAATTAGGGTCAGAAAAGGAAAAAGTGAAAAACAGTTTTTACTTCCTTGTTTGATGAAAAGTCACGTGATTTCCCTCCCCACGCCTAATTTGCATATGCAAATTAAGAGTCAGATTCAATTTAGTCCAGCGCAAGGATTTGGCCCAATCTAAATCCTGCTGAAAAAGGCAGAATCCTGGCCGAATCCCAAACCGAATCCTAGATTCAGTGCAACTAGGGTTGCCACCTAGCCGGTATTTTACCGACCTGGCCGGTATTTTTGATGTTTGATCCCAATGTTACAGTATTAATAGGAAAAAAAAGAAAAATATATATAAAGGCCGGTATTTTTTCCAGGAAAAGGTGGCAACCCTAAGTGCAACCCTAGTAATTGCAGAGAGAGATGAGCGTGACACAATTGCAGCCAATGTATTTGCACTGACAATTGTTATTTCCGCCATTCTGTGTGTATGCAGCCAATTCTATTTAAAGTAGACCGCTGTGGGAACTCTACTTCCTGGTTCATACATTTTCAGGGTTCACACAGTGGCCTATGTCAAAAGGCACAACTCTGTTCAGTTGGGGACATGAGGCAGGCAGTGTCACTAAGTGCATTATATGGAAATGCAAGAAGTGAATATTGATCCAAGGCCCTTTAATGAATATTTTTTTCGCACAACTGACTGACTGCTGGAATACTGGCGAGCACTCAAGTGCAGTGCAGTAAGTAAATGACCATTAATAAGTTAGAGCGATGGTTAAAGGACAAGGAAAGCCATTTTATTATTCCTGCATTGTTTAAATAGCCACCCCCTACTCTCCCAGATCACTTAACTTTTTGTAATAATTGTATCTGTCCCTGGTGGTCTAGTGGTTCACACAGCGGCCTATGTCAAAAGGCACAACTCTGTTCAGTTGGGGACAGGAGGCAGGCAGTGTTACAACTTTTTGTAATAATTGTACCTGTCCCTGGTGGTCTAGTGGGGCAGCAGAGATGCCCACCACACCAATTGCGGGGACACCTCCAACTTTGACTCCATCGCAGTGATGCACAGGGGCGCTCCGCCAATGAGGCGAGTTGAGCACTCGCCTCAGGCCACAACATGAGGAACTGTATTAAAGGGTCACAGCATTAGGAAGGTTGAGAACCACTTATATATTATAACATAAGAAATAAACATCTCTCAAAATTACTCCGTTATCTCTGTATGTAAGATAACAGCAAGGTTACTGACATATTTTATGCTGTTATTGTGGTCATGTTGTGTCGGGGTCCCAAGTTGCATTCTAGCCATGGATAGACCCTGAAAGGAGTTCTATATGTCCTCCCTGTGCTTGTGTGGGTTGTCTCTGAGCACTACAGTTTTCTCCCACATTCAGACAGGTTTACTAGATCCAAATTAATTGACCCTACTGTGAGAATTTGATAGAGACCTTACATTGTGAGCTCCATTGGGACAGGGCATTGCACATTATTAAAATACATTTTTACCCAGTATTAGACGGTCTAATGAATCTTATAAAAACCAGACTCCAAGAAAAAGGCTGTCTCCAAAGGAATAAGCTGTGTGCCCTTTAATAAGTGAAAGATTGATTCAGATAAACTAACATATCTCATTAATTATGTGTCCAATTTAAGTGCTTCTGCAGTGTACTGACCTTTCTGAAATGAGTCAACAAGGAAACATGCAGAAGATAGGGATGACTTCCTAATATAGAAATTTCATGACATTTAAAAAGTACCCTAGTGTTTCATAAGAGGATGATACAATGGTCTGATTTAGCCAGAACAGAATCTCTATTAAAATATTTTTCAACCTTCCATACCAGTGTAGCTTTAGTCAAATGTTGCTGGGCTAAAGCTTAGTACAACACTATGCTACTTGGGTGAAGCATACCTGGAAGCTGTAGTCTGGAGATTTTTAAAGCCATACTGCCCAATAAATGCTGCTCTTCAAGCTCTTGTGGGTCAGTTGCCCAGTTAGTTAAGGATAATACTCAAATGAGAATCCTTTCTTGATAACTTGAATTAAACAGAGTTATTTCCCCCCTTCTGATGTTTAATTACATTATTATCTAGTCAAATTCTGGGCAGTAATCCTTCTGCAAAAGCCATATACATTGTGTTTATTGTATTTTATTATATAGGTATATAATTGTGTTCTGTTGACCTAATTTAGATGGCTAGTTGTTTTCTAAAGTTCTTATTAAAGTTCTAGCATAAATTGCATTGCCTCTGTTAGATAATCACCTTCATTCAGAAACTGAATTACTAATTATGGAAGAATCTCTTATTTATTTATGAATAACGTTAGACTAACTGTCCCAAGAAAAGAGTAGAAGATAAATCCAAATTTCTACAACAGTATTATACCAGTTGGCTATGATTTTGTATGCTAAACTGTGTCTTGACTGACATTTATATTGATGAGGCACTATATACACATTGTCAGTTGCTCCTTGCCAAGCACAAAAGCATTATATTACCTTTCTGTTTTTCCTTGAAAGGAATCTATTAATCATCACAGTATAATAGACTTCAGCTAAGCTTGCGCTCAGCAAGTCCATGATGCATTTTTTGAAAGCTCAGGTTTTCAGTTAATTTACACGGTATGATGTGGCTAAGCTTATCAAAGAACCTTAGCAATGATTGATCATTTCACATAATGTTACTGATGTGGAAATGAGTCAGGAGAGCAATGTTACAAAAGATGGAGATGTATTATTTCCTTGATTTTTTTAATGTTTTACAGCCAAATATCTCATTGCATGTTTTATTATTTTTAACAGAGAACTAAACCCATAAAATGGCTAAAAATTACATAATTTACATACTGAACTTATTGCACCAGCCGAAAATTTCAGCATCTAAATAGCAGCAATGATCCAGGACTTCAAACTAGTCACAAGGGATCACCATCTTGGAAACTGTCTGTGACACTCACATGCTCAGTGGGCTCTGAGCAGCTGTTGAAAAGCTAAGCTTAGGGGTTGTCACAAATTATCAAGAAGAAAATGAGGCTGGTCTGTGCCGCCATGTAGTATTTTATCTGTATTAAAGGAAAACTATAATATTTAATCCATCGACAGCACTCCCATTCTTTAATAAAACCGCCTTTATTCATTGCAAATTTTTGCATGGCAGTACAGCAACATGGCAACATGATGCAACGTTTCGAGTGGCACCCCACTCTTTGTAGATTTAAAGGAAAACTATACCCCAAATTTAATACTTGAGCAACAGATAGTTTATATCAAATTAAGGTACATATTAAAGAATCTTACCAAACTGGAATATATATTTAAGTAAATATTGCCCTTTTACATCTCTTGCCTTGAACCCCCATTTCATGATGGTCTGTGTGCTGCCTCAGAGATCACCTGACCAGAAATATTTCAACTCTAACTGTAACAGGAAAAAGTGTGGAAGCAAAAGACACAACTCTGTCTGTTAATTGGCTCATGTGACCTGACTTTATAGTTTGTTTGGTATGTTTGTGTGCACTGTTGGATCCTAGGATCTCAAGAGGCTGTCCTTATTTTTTAAAATGGCAATTTTCTATTTAGGATTACCCAATGGCACCTGCTATTAAAAAAAGTATATTATTATGAAAATGGTTCATTTATATGAAGCAGGGTTGTACATATGAGTTGTTTTAAGCAATATCTACATTGTTCAGGAGGTTAGTTTTCCTTTAATTACAAGTTTTTGTACTCTATATTGTGAGTAAGTCCTTCAGTTCAGCAAGTGACAGCAGCACAGAGCGTGTGCAGTGAATCGGCAGAAAAAAAGATGGGGAGTTACTGGGGCAACTTTGGAGACACAGATCTTTACTGCTAAAGGGCTTTGGTTGATTAAAACATGATGTATAATATTTCTAGCTACATATAGTTCCCTTTTAAAAATCAAGCTACATCTTCCTCAATCTTATGTCAGTTACATAATATCCTGTCTGCCGGAAATGCAGTAAAGTTGTAAAAATGCTGGGATTGCCTGCAAAAGTCCTAACTAACTTTTTTGGGTTAAAAATGTCCCCCAGATATTTGAGGGCTGTGTAGCATTCATTTTACAGTGGGCTCATGTGTAGGGCATTAGGATCTCTTTTGTTTTTATTAAGGTTCCTTGTACATTTGTAATAGAAAGTGGCCACTTCAAGCATTTGCACATCTCCAAAAAAGATGTCCATACAAATATATTGTACCCGCCCTATTCACCAAAACCTTGACCAAAGCGTAAGATCACTAGCAACTTTTTGTTAGGCATAAATGAACGCTAGCGAATCTTCGCTATGAAATACTTACACTGAAGAAGTATCACCAGCGAAAAGTCGCCAGAATTCGGTGTCCAAGACACAACTTTGAATTTTTGGAAATTGTCATAGCGGTAACGAATGTTCGCCTTTGCGAAGAGGTGGCAAGTGTGCGAAGTGGTCTCTGGGGACAATTGGGTCTTTAGTGAATCTGCCCCATAGAGAGAAAACAAGAGAAAGTTTGCCAAGGAGCAGTAACCCATAGCAACCAAACAATTGGTAGAATTTACTGGCAAATGTATTGGTTACCGTGTATTAATGCTCAGGGCAAACAGTGTCTTTTATTGCATCCTTTCAGGCATGTATAAAAAGTATTAGAACTGTTAAACATATTTAATAAAATATATTGAAATGTATAGAATCATTATGCAAAAAATTAGGTTCACAGGACTATTCTAGTGGAAAAAGTTACTTCAGTGTCAAAAGATTCAGGATAGAGGAATCAAGTACAGAATACAATATTGATTTTTTTTTCACATGATCTTACCGATGAGAAGTACCTTTTTCTCACACTTTTTGTCTCACATAAAGGGGCAGATTCACTAAAGGAGGAAGTGGCTAACGCTAGTGATAATTCGACGGTGTTGCCATCCGCAGGGACATCGCCAATTCACTAACAGACGCAGAAGCCAACTCGCTAGAGAAAGAGATAGTCACTAGCATTCGTTCACACTCTATCATCAAGCGACTTTACACCAGATTTGACTTTGCCACCTCAGACCAGGTGAAGTGCTAAAAAGAAGCTAGATCTTCCTCAATCTTTTTTCACTTACATCAAATTTTTTTAAAATGGGATTGCCTGCAAAAGTTCTTAATTAAACTTTATTGGGTTTTCTCCAGATATTGCATAACATATGGTACATTAATTTTACAATGGGCTCATGTGTAGGGCATTATATTAACTCTATTGTCTTTATTAAATGAACAGTAACATCAAAAAATGAACAGTAACATCAAAAAATGTAATTGTTTTAAAGTAAGAAAAATATAATACAGTGTTGGCCTGCATTGGTAAAACTGCTGTGTTTCTGTAGAACATAATGGTGTTATTTGTTATCCACTATTGAGCCTGTGTCATATTGCCTTTTTTTCAATTTCCGTCATTGCTACACAACAGCTTGTTTATATGAACTATAGTAGTGTTTCTAAGGCAAACACGTCAATTTTACCAGTGCAGGACAACACTACATGATTTCTTCATTACTTTAAAACACTTTAATTTTTTGGTGTTACTGTTCCTTTAAGGTTCCCTGGATATTTGTAATAAAAAGTGACTTCAAGCATTTGCACCAACATTTATAATAAAGACCTCCATACAGCTTTAAATTACCCCCCCATTCAAATTGACCTAAGTGCCAGATCACTTGCGAATAGTGATGAGAGAATCTACCCAGTTTCGCCGAAAATTTTTCCAGCGAAATTCACGAATTGGCGAAAAAATTAGCAAAACGAGTCGCGGCACGTTTCGATGCACGAAACTTCGAGGCGTTGCGTTGTTTTCGTCGCGTTTCGTCTAAACCACGACTAGATTTTTTTTTAGCGAATTTTCGGTGGCATTTCGCAAATTTATTCACCAGCGGCGAATCGCGGGAATTCGCTGCGAATTCACCCATCACTACTAGCGAATTTTCAAAATGAAATGCTCTCACTGCGGAAGTAACGCTAGTGAAAAGTCGTCAGCTTACGGCATGTTTATCTGTGAACTGGCGCAGTTGTAGAGCATTTGCGCCCAGCGAGGTGGTGTGAAGTGTGCGAAGCTGACACCAGCGAATATGTCTTTTTCTTGTGTTGTGCACGGTTCCCATAGGCTTCTACTACTTACCCATTTATTTGGTTGCCAAACAAACAGATTTTTGCCTGATTTGGTCTCCTACCTGCTGCACCAGATTGGGCTGATCTGATTGGTTAGCCCCCAGAGCAATGATCAGATAATAATGTAACCAAATGCAGACCCATTGGGAGAAGATTCCAATCAACTCCATCAACACATCAATGTGGTGCTCACCCGCAAGGATTTTCAAACCTGCCTGAAAATTAGCTAGATACAGTATCTGTCAAGTTGGGGTAGGCAGATAAGCTGCTGACTTGGTCTGAAGGTCAGGAACTAGAGGTAGGCAGAAGAGGCACCTGCCTAGGATGCAATGATGGGGGGCTGGGCAGGTACCTAAAGGGTCTTCTGCCTACCCCTAGTTAATTTGTGCTCCCCTCTGCCACTCTCCCCTACCTCACCTGCCCTCCCCTCTGATTCACTTTTCCCTCCTCTGTCCTCCCCCTCTGCCGTGCACTCCCCTCCGGCATATAGATTACCACACTCCTGGGCAATTCCTTACTGAGATTAAAATGTTGCTCATAGGAATCCTCAGACTGAGGTCTTGTGTCTTGGCACCCTACCTGGTCCTGAACTCGCCCACTGAAACCCCAGCATTAGTGAATCACACACTAGGGTTGCCACCTGGCCGGTATTTTACCAGTCTGACCGGTAAAAATTATGCCTGGTGCTAATGTTATTACTAGGAAAAAACGGCAAGAATATAGGAAGGTCGGTATTTTTTTCCAGAAAAGGTGGCAACCCTACACACCACAGGGTCCAAACCCCACTTTTCCTCCTTGTTGGAGCTGAAGCTGCTCACTTTCTTCCCTGAGTCTGCCTCTTGCTGCTAGAGCAACCATAACAAAACTAACTATCACTAACTAATCCTATCTAAATCTTTATCAAACTGTAGCCCTGGGCCTGTAACAACCTGCGATACCTCTTTATACTTTTAAATACTGCCACCTAATGGGGAAACCTTCAACTAGTGTGGACCCACGAAAAGGGACATAGCTGCCTGGGTTAATTAAAGAACCACCAGGAGCACTTACCCAAATCTCAGGGTCCCTGCATCCCTAACCAATCAAGAGAACTCAAATCAAACTAGTTGTTTTTTTTTAAAAAAACTAGATTATTCGAGATTTTTTATACACCTACCCTGTAAATAGCTCGAATCTAAAAATTCACCACCTAAAACCTGTCGATGTCATGTAGAAGTCAGTGGCAGAGGTCCCTTGAACCAATTGAAAAGGTTAACAGCCTGCACAATGTTTTGAGATTTTGCCCAAAAACTCGAATGATTCAAGTTTTTTTTCTCTGAAAAACTAGAACAATCCGAGTTTTTTTGGGTTGCAGGACTCGCAGAATCAGTTTTTTCAAATTTTTCCGTAAGTAAGATACTGTTCAAGTTTCAAGTTCATTCAAGGTAAAAAAATATTTAACCTTTAATAAATCAGCCCCTAAGTCATAAGTCAGGCCATTGATGCAGTCATCTGCAGTAGCTTCAATACAGACCAAATGGAATCTCATCACTAGCCCGAGTTACAAGGTTTGTCTTTGTCCACAACAATATTGTATAGTAAACAGTCAGTGGTTCACATTTTACTACCTTACTACAAGAGTGAGTAGTTGATTTGTTGCTATATCATACTGGACAAAAGCAAAGTTTGTCCATTTTACAACACATCTTGTTTGTAAGGGTTAGGAAATAACTTTACAGTGAGGCCGTAAGCAATTCAGAAAATAAACCTTCTAAAGGAACCAGACACAAGCAATATTTACAAACACAAAAGAATAGCTCACTGCAAATTTGTATTCCCAGAGTAGCTAGTCATCTTGTTGTTACTTAACAGTGCCTGTTTACCTGTCAAGATGCTACACATTAATCAGGAGGCTGAACAGAGCTGGGTGCATGACCAAGGCAAAATACTGTGCATTTACAGTACATTTTTCAGTCATGGAAAAAAATAATTTTATTATATCAAACAGAGCACTCACCCTTAGGACTTCTCCCTTTGGAGATGGGGTCACCAACTCTCTTCTCCTCCATATACACGCATAGATTGGAGATCAGGTAAGAGCTGCCTTTGATTATTAATAATCTGAAAAGCATCAATTTCTACTACATAAATGTCTATGGGAAAGTGCATCTTTTGCAAAATCCTACCAATTTGGTTGCAAACGGTGAACATAACCTTTAAAGGAACTGTTCAATGTAAAAATAAAATATGGGGAAATATAGTTATAGCTTCAATATTTCAATATAATTAGTTAGCCGAAAACGCCTGGAGTGACCTGATGTCTAACACAATAGCTAGAACCCAGCTTCCTGCTTTGCAGTTCTCTGATTGGTTCCCAGTCAGTAAGCAGCAATGACTTGAGGGGGATCCATATGGGTCATAACTGTTTGCTTTTCAATCTGAACTGCATGCTAACTGAACAGTTTTGTCCCATGTGGCCCCCTTCATG
>CM044439.1:81118000-81138966 GCA_024363595.1 Xenopus borealis
TTGTACAAACCTTACCTTTTCCTTGAAAAAAAATGTACCTTGTCCTTGAAAAAAGATTTACCTTGTCAGTAGTAACTAAGGAAGACTTAGACAATGTTATTTTACAATTTTGATCAAATTCAGTTTTTTTTAATAAAATTCCTAAAAAATATTAATTTATCGTAAATCCTACAGGAAAACTACAGGGATTTGCCAATCAGTCTTTTATAAATCTGCCCTCCAAATGACAGCATTTCAGGGGGTTATTTACTAAGGATCGAGATGTGTTTTCCATGAAAATTTGAGGTTTCAAGTTTATTTGTTTGGTCAAAATTCTCAGTTTTGGGTTTGAGAGTTTTAATACATATATTAAACAATACATTTTTCTACATATATTATACTTGACCCTAAAACCTGTCAGGGTCATGTAGGCATCAATGGCAGAGGTCCCTTGAACCATTGAAGCCTTCATGATGTTTGAAGGTTTTTCAGAGGGTTTTGCCTTGGAAACGCAATCAGTTTGATTGATTTACATTTTTTCCTGACGAAAACTTGATCGATTCAAGTTTTCGGGTTTTTAACCCTGAACTCCCTGATTCATTTTTTTCTTAAACTCATTGGAGTTCATTTGAGGTATACAGAACTCTTAAAATTCAACCTAAATGATATTATAAATGATGTATTAAATTATTTTAAGTATTTAAAAAAAAAAAAATATATATATATATATATATATATATATATATATATATAGTCCAGCAGAGGGACCATGTAATGTGTTTCATATGTTGAAAGTGATCTCAATAATAAATTTGCTTTTGTTAGTAATTTCTGCCAAGAGACATCTTCAGAAGATGTCAGTAAAATTTGTCCTGCTGTGCCTTTATTCCAAGTTGATAAATGTTCCTGTTTTTGCAGAGCAGTTTTAGCCAAGAGGCAGATAACTCCTACTCAAAGTGCTTGATGTAAGGGGATTCCTTACACCTACTCCTAATATGTCATATTATTGCCATGGCTGAAATATTGTCCCGTAGTCAAGCCTTTGCCCTATAACCCATAGCTAAACTGATATATTTTTCACATGCCTAAATAATCCCTTGAAGCACTTTGACATTTTGCTAATAGCACAAGGGCTGGTATTCCACGGGGTATTATGATGCTCTGAGAACTTTATAACTTTTTCACTTCTTTGGTATGTGGGGGAATCATATTCCCTGTTCTCTGAGAGCTTTGAATCCAATACAAAACATATGAGTCTTCTCATTTACACACAACATAATGAATAAAGTTAGAACCAAATGAGAGCTAAATCTAAGCCACCAAAAATAACCACAGACTTTCAATCATCATTTTATAAAATACCTCAAATGAAAGTATAATTACTGTTTCTGTACAACCCAGTCAGTGGAACAGTGTGGCTATTTACATGGAAACATGTACAAATGTATGAGCCCTTTCTCTTTTCTTGGACCATTTCAAGTGCTGGGCTGCATCTCATACAGTAGTCTTTTTTTATCTTGGAACATGTTTTTGTTCATATGTTTTAAGTTATTTCTATCCCTTTCAAACCATTGGGCCCCATGATGCAACCAGTTGATTTATATATATTATATATTATATATATATATATATATGCCTTCTTGAGAGGCATTGAAGGTTTTGGTGGAATCTATTATCTAGAAACCTATTATCCAGAAGGATTAAAAATATGGGGGTGACATTTTTCTAGAGTCCTATTTAAATAAACAATCTTTATTTTTAGTGATTTCTTGAAATAAATTAGTGTTTGTGCTGTGTGATAATTAAACTTGGTTAAACAGGTGGCATGTTGCTATTGCATTTTTAGTAGCTATTAGACGCCATCCTATACCTGTATGACATCAATTGGAACAGAGGCTAAGGAACTAAAACTCATTACATTGCTAAAAATAAGTTTAAACATAAGCTATCAGAAGCAAGAGTGGGACTGCAAACAAAGCAGTATTAGAGGGGTTTGTATCCCCTTTGAGAGGTGACTGTCCTAACTGCTTGATGCTACTGAACTCTTCACTGTGGTAGGGAGAATAAGTCCTTGGATGAGTGTCTAGTAATTTTCTCTTATTGACTCTCTTGACATATCACGTCTAGATTACTGTAACTTTCTTTTAATTGACCTTCCCTGCAAGAGACTGTCACCTCACCAGTCCATAATGAACACTGCCGCAAGGCTTATACACCTAAGCAACTGCTCCTCCTCTGCCAATCTTTACACTGGCTCCTACTACTTTTCAGAGTTAAATTCAAATTAATGATCCTGACATTCAAAGCATATACCCATCCGCTTACTAAGCTCCTCTACTGACCTGCTACTCAACTCTTCTCTCACATGCTCGCATTCAATACTTTGCAATGGCTGCACCCCTCCTCTGGAATTCTCTCCCACTGTCTGTCCAACTTTCTCCCAACATTTCTGCTTTCAAGAAGCACTTATTTATGGAAGCCTACCCTCACTCTGCTTAACTACCAAATGCAATACCACATACAGTACCACATCTCTGACCCACTTAATTCTGATCTTGCCCACTCCCACACCTTGTGTAGTCTTACCTTCCCTTTAGATTATAAGATCTTTTTGCACAGGGCCTTCCTCGCCCTTTGTACCAGTATTGGTTGTGATGTATGTAACTCCTTATGTTCTATGTATGTAATGCATGTGATTTAGTTGTATAAACACAGCTCTGTGAAATATGTTGGTGCTATTTAAATACATGGCCATGGAGTCAGTGACTACAGTAATGGCAGCCCTGTATTCACATCATACTAGGATCAGTTTATCTACATCAAGATGAGCAAATTAGGTAACACCGGTGGGCACAGGCTGCAATTGTGTGCTGTACTTATTGCCAGCCTTATCATACAGACAAATAAAATATAATTAAAGAACAGTCACATTATTATCAAAAACTGCCAAAAGCTTTGTGTTATGCATGATTGCAGAATTGCATATTGTTATTTATAGTTTTTATTTCTGATTTTTCTATTCAGATCCTCTCCTATTCATTTACCAGTCTCTAATTCAAACCATTACCTGGTTGCTAAGGTCATTTGAACCCTAGATACCAGATAACTGATTAAATTCCAAACTGAAGTTGCTGAATAAATAGTGGCATAATTAAAAAAACACAAATAATAAAAAATAGCAAATTGTCTTAGAATATTACTCTCTACAGTCTACACCATTCATTCTGTTATGAATAGATACATGCAGTAGATGAACATACCTTTCTATTATTTTAGTATTTTAATGATAACATTGTCCTTGTCAAGACATTGCCACACCAAAGGGTTAGAAAACTAATTTATCAGGGACAATAAGACAGCATACTGTGTATTGTCAAGTCCAAGTGGCTGCTGACATAAAAGCAAAGTCAGGATATGAAGGTAATAGGGCCCTTAGGAAAACAAACATTTTTACTGTGACCTTGGAGTATTTCCTTCCATAAAGGAGGATTAGTCAGACTTGACCAGAACAATAGTGTTTGTTACTGCACTGAGTTGTGCCTGTAAATACAGCCTTGTAAGATACAGGAAATATAACAGGAACAGATAACAGACTGTACTTTTCCATTAGGGACTCACATATTAATTTTTACTACAAACCATGCCAAATGTACTTCATTGGTTTATATGTCAATTTTTACATAAGGCATACTGATAATTGTGTCAGGTCATAAAGTTATTCTTAGACATGTACAACAAAAATGTTTTCCTAGGAAAGAATGGCATGCAGTATCCCTTATTTGTCAGAATATATCCTCAGTGAACTAACAGTCAAGCATCAGATCAGGTAGCAAATTTTTTGTGAATTATGGTATGCTCTCCTGCTTTCACTCCTACTTTCTTGGGTTACCATAATTATTGTCTTCTACCTTTTAATTTTGGGGAAGCTGAGCTATAAAGTAGTAAAGATATTTAGGTATATAATCCTTACTCAAGAGATTTGTTGGTTAAGTCAGATGTATGCAGGGGAAACGGATATAATATTTAATTTAGAATGTTAGTTGTAACTGCTGGGTCCTACTGCAATGGTAGACCTTTTATTCAGAAAATGTAACACTATTTTATTCATTTTGCTTCTCTTGTATTATGGGCAGGTAGAAGAAAAAAGAAAAGGCACAGAAGGTGTCTAACTTTTAATGAATTAATTGCAGACAGTCTATAAAAGCATCTTTACATAATGAAAAATCTACTGAGTTAGCATAACCGGCACTCTCTAAAGTAGTGTAATCAACCACAAAGTTCTCCAGTTTTCAGTCATGAAGAATGTTGAGTTATTAAATTCTTTGTTGCATTTCAGTCAGAGAAAGTCACGCAGAACTATGCTCATTCCCGTACAAGTTACATGACATACCTCCCAACTGTCCTGTTTTGAGAGGGACGGTCCTCTTTTGACAGCTCCTGGCTTGTTACTGAAATGTCCCGACTTCCTCTTTCATCTCCTGCACTGAACAGCCAGAAAAAGACACAAAGTTTCTAACTTAATTGGCTTTTGGCAGATAGCCCAGAAAAGCCACCAGGGTGACCAAAATACTTTTTTAACATTTTTGAGATAAGCAAATAAGTAATTGTAACAATTTAACATAATTAGGTCTCTTTGGGAGAACTTAGACTCACAGCTTAAAGGGCAATTCATCTTCATTAGAAAAACTGTAATAACACAAAAAAACACCGAAATGTGTTCAAACTTTCACAACCTGGCAAATTTAGTAAAATGAACATGGTAATTAGGGGGTGGCCACAAAAATGGTCATGGTCAAAAAAATGTTGTGCAATACACACGGTGCCTCTTCTTGGCCCTCTTTCTATTTCCAAAATGTTTTGAGGTATGACATGACAATAAGAAATGATCCATAAGTTTCTATAGATGCTTGGGACCTAAGGTTGTCTGAATAATAAATATATTGATAAACAAAGAAATCAGTCAAAGCCAAAAAAATTGCATTCTTTTATTTCTGAACTTTATAGAAAATGGGTTTCTGGATAATGGACCCCATACATACAGTCACAAAATAGCCAATTTTTTTATTAGTCTTTAAATAGTAACTAAACCCAAGAATATCCATGTAATGTAAATATAATGTGCGTCTATGAACATTTTTGCAATTTACATTCATTTCTTAAATATTGGCTGTTTTAATTGTTCAAGGTTGTATATACATACATATATAAATATACAATCACACAAACATATGCTGTGCAGACGAATGCTGGGGTCACAGGGCAAATATGTTTTATTTCCTATGCTGTGTAACTGAGCCCCAGAGATTAGTTACACTGTTTTCTTTTGCAGAAATGACAGAGTTAAATTTAAAGTGGTCACTGGAAATCGAAGCCACATATGTTTCAGCTAGGAATATGGTAGTTTCCCATGCAGATCTTTAATGAAAATCAGCTGTCAGAGACGAATAATTCACCATATGCTCTAACAGCAGAGTTCAGTCATTCTTGTTGCAAGATGTTTGCTGTGTGGGTGGGTGTTTTATAATAATACAAATAAAGAATTATTTTCAGTTTTATATTAGATATGTAAATCATGTAGATGTAAATCATCTTGAAAAACTCAGAGCAACACATGTAATTACATAGTGTTACTGACATCATATCTAAAACTCTTCTAGAAAGATATTTTAAAAGCATTGGTTGTGATAAAAATGTCTATTTTTGGAACAGTTCCAGAAATTACCGGTGCACTGTGAGACCAGAGATGAGCTATACAGAAGGCACCTTCTTCATACAGCCTAGTAATATTAGTAACTTTTCATACCAGCTAGAGACTAGCGCTGGTTCTAATCCAGTAGATGCCTAGCAATCTTTATCTACTTAAACTCAGTAAGATGTAGTAATGTATGTAGTACATTGATCAGTAACATTTGCAATAGAAGTTTTGCCAATGTAATTACAAATTCACAATCGTGTTTAACATAGCAAGCTTTCCAAAAATGAAATAGACTTAGTATGCATAGCAGTAGCTAGAGTTTTTTTTATAGTTTCTCTAATGATGTACTGCCTGGGGTGTAAAAAGGTTATTAAATAAGTTTTACCAGTGCTAAATTAAATACATTGCAATCTTCATATGTTGCTTTGCAATTGACACAACTGGCTGGCTTTCTTTTGCAAAGTGTTAGTTACATGTATCCATAAACTGAGCTGCCTTGGAGATAAACCTCTCAACAGTACATTCCAGAATTTCAGTGTCACATACAGAATACTAAAGGATCCAAATTAAACCTTTGTCTCACTATATATGGAAAAGTAGTGAATCGTATTTAGAAACTTACATACTGGTAACCGTTGGTATTGCTGCAATAGTTTCCATGTGTATTAAGAGCAAACACATTTATCTAAAAACCCATAGAGTTAATTTTATGGGTAGGTAGAACCATAGTTATTCCTGATAAATGGTAAAGTTGAGCCTGTAACAAACTGAAAGCTCCTCTCTATTACTCATGAGTTTTCAGATTTATTGTATACAAGATAGGGCACCTTGTGTTTTTCATAGCATCTATTCTAATCTATTTTTTACTTTGATTGATAAACATATTGACATAGGTGTACTCACTAGACAAGTTGGTGAATTTCTTAAAAGTATCCATCCTATGGTAGCAATCTTCCTTAAAGGAACAGTAACATCAAAAAATTAAAGTGTTTTAAGGTAATACAAATATAATGCAGTTTTGCCCTGCACTGGATGTTTGCTTCAGAAACACTTCTATTGTTTAAATAAATAAGCTTCTGTGTATCAATGGGGGCAGCCATTCAAAGGAGAAAAGGCTCGGGTTACACAGCAGACAGCAGATAAGCTCTGTAGGACATAATGGTGTTATCTGTTATCCACTATTTGACCTGTGCCATATAGACATTTTTCAATTTCTGCCATTGCTACACATCAGCTTGTTTATATGATCTATAGTAGTGTTTCTGAAGCAAACAGATTGGTTTTACCAGTGCAAGGCAACAGTACATAATATTTTGATTACTTTAAAACACTTTAATTTTTTGGTGTTACTGTTCCTTTAATCTACCAAAAGTCCATAAAGCAACCAGACCTCCTTTGGGAAGACCAAAGATTGCTGGCATTGGCTCTCTTGGTGAACCACTATCAAAACTAGTAGACTTTTATTTACAACCATTAGTACTACACTCCATCTTATGTTAAAGATAGCGGACAGATATTCAATACCATGAGATATATCAATTGAAAATCACATTTTAAATGGGCCAATGTTGATGTTACATCCATGTACTCTTGTATTCCTCATCATTTGGGCTTAGATGCTATTACTTATCATATTGATAATTACAGTACTTATGACATTCCTTTGAAAACTTTTCTACTTGAGGTTATTGACTTTCTGTTAACACACAATTTCTTCCTTTTTAATGAGAAGTATTTTGTCCAGAAACAGGGCACTGAGATGGGAGTGAAATTCGCTCCGTCATATGCGAATTTATACATGACCTGGTGGGAATATAGACATATATATATATATATATATAATGAAAATAGTCCATATAGGATAAAGACATTTATTATTACTCATGCTATATAGATGATCTTATATTTATTTGAACAGGAGATAAACAGGATTTCGATAATTTTATATTATACCTTAATCATAACTCCCTCAATCTTTGCTGCACTTCTGAATTCCATCCTAAAGAGATTCATTTTTGTTAAAATCTTGTTAAAAGGCCAGGATGATGGAGTTATGACTACCCCTTTTCAAAAGGACTGTGCAGCTAACACTATATTACAGGCATCTTCATCCCACCCCAAACATTTAATTAAGAATATTCCAACAGGACAATTCCTACGTCTGAGACAGTTATGTTCCGACTTTCAGGAATTTGCGAAACAATCTTGCAGTCTGAGGGGCTATCACTTGTCCATACTTACCAAAGCCTTTGAAAAAGCTTTAAAAACTCAAAGAGAACCCCTGTTGCAGAAATACTCATCAAAGAATTTGAATAGATCTCAATTAAAACATTCAGATACACCACTCTGTATACTCACTTTCAGTCCTCAACTTTCCTGTATTAAAAATATCATTAATAAGCATTTTCCAATATTACAGGTAGATGACAAATTGAGAACCATATTAGGTCCAAAACGCAAATTTGTGTGCCACCACTTTTGTCTCCAACACCACAAATAAAACCTATAAAATAGCACAATATATCAGTTGTGGCACCAAGAACGTCATGTTTTACCCTTGACACTAGGTTGCCCAAGGGTTTGAACTCAGATTTTGATGTGTCCTGTTATTATGACTAGAGGTTAGACCCTGTTCACATGCTTAGCATGATATGCTTATCATGATTATTATCATTATTACATTTTTAAAGATTATTCATATTGTCATACTATTTTTATATGCATTCCTATTTGTATTGAGATCAATTACTTATTACTAATTTATAACTACTTTACTAACACTAAATATTGGCCCATATACATGCATTAATTTGAGTAACTATTTATTACTACTTTGTGACCATTATTTCACATTTATAATTAGTGATCTTTTTGAATTTGTGTACAGTTTTTGTATTTTTTGTGAATTTTGTTGTGCCTTGTAATGAGGCATACTTTGCCTTTAAATTGTAATAGATGAAATGTGATGTAATTTTCCCTTTCTCCTTCCCTTACTTTTTGATTGGTGGTTCAGCCTTTAAATACTGACCCATGTTTGTGTGCACTCAAGCCTATGATTAAGTGTCCTATGGACACGAAACGCGTCATGCAAGAGATGAATATATAAATAAAGTTTTCATTTTTTTATCTACTATATTTTTCCTGGTCTGAGTCTACCAGTGTGCCTTGCACCAACTTTTTGTGCTCCATATACTGATTGTCCTCTCCCTTGAGCTGAGGGCCTGGGGCAGGAGCATCTGGGCAACGTCTCTATTGTGGTGATTGATTCCACAGATCAATACTTGTTATGCTTTGAATCCTTTTGTTCAAGACAAGACAGATACCAGACTAGGTCCTTAATTAGAGTGCATGTTAGCACAAGCAAAGAGTATTAAAGGAAAACTGTACCCTGAAAATGAATACTTGAGAAACAGATCAAATATCAAATTAAGTGACATATTAAAGAATCTTACCAAACTGGTATATATTTAAGTAAATATTGCCCTTTTACATCTCTTGCCTTGAATCACCATTTCGTGATGGTCTGTGTGCTGCCTCAGAGATCACCTGACCAGAAATATTTCAATTCTAACTGTAACAGGAAGAAGTGTGGAAGCAAAAGACAGAACTCTGTCTGTTAATTGGCTCATGTGACCTAACTTTATAGTTTGTTTGGTATGTTTGTGTGCACCGTTAATCATAAGATCCCAGGAGGTTGTCCTTATTTTTTAAAATGGCAATTTTCTATTTATGATTACCCAATGGCACATGCTACTAAAAAAGTGTATTATTATGAAAATGGTTTATTTACTTGAAGCAGAGTTTTACATATGAGTTGGTTTATGCAATATCTTTTTTTAGAGACCTACATTGTTCAGGAGGTATAGTTTTCCTTTAAGAAAGAGCACACAACCCAAAACCAGTTATTGGTCCAGGAAACTCCAGTGAGAGAGACCTTAAGTAAAATATGGGGCTAGATTCACTAAAGGGCGAAGTGGCAGACGCTAGCGTCATATCGCAAAAAATCACATTTGCAGCGACATTGCCAATTCATCAAAACAGATGCAGACAAGAATTCACTAGAGAAAGAGACCATCGCTAGCGTTCTTACTCTATAGGCAGGCAACCTTTTGCTGTGGTTCACTAAAGTGCGGATTTTACAGAACGGTTTTTGTTTCACCAGGGTTTCCTTCCCCCCTTTAGACAAGGCGAATAGAACGAAGCTACATCTTCCGCAATGTTATGTCAATTACATCATATCCTGTCTGATAGAAATGCATCAAAGTTGTTACAATGCTGGTGACTTGTCGTTTTTCTCAAGTGGGATTACCTGCAACAGTCCTAATTTGAAGTTTTTTGTGTTAATATTTTTCCCCAGACATTTGAGGGGCATGGAACATTTGTTTTAGGGTGGGCTCATGTGTAGGGCATTAGAGAGTCTCTTTTGTCATTATTCAGGTTCCTTGGTCTTGTTTGTAATAAAAAGTGGCCACTTTAAGCAATTGCACCAACATCTCTAATAAAGACGTCAAATTAACCTTGTAAGTGCAAGAGTGCTAGCAAAGTTTCACTAGGAGAAATGAACGCTAGTGTGATTTCACTTTGAAACACTAGAGAAAAGTCGCCAGTGTTCGGCCCCCAGGACTCACCTTTGCATTTTAGTGAATTAGTATAGTGGTAACAAATTTTTGCCGGGCTAAATGGTGCAAAGTGTGGCGAAGCGTTCGCTGGTGACAGTTTGCCCAATGGTATGTTGGATGTGGTTGCTACTAAAGCCAATTTTGGCAGCTACTTGTGCTTCATCATGGTGTGTCAAGCTATGAATCATTCATTAATAACCAATGTGCTAGTCAGAATACCTTATATTTACAGTCAGTCATTAATATCCCTTGCACTAGTCAGGATAGCTCATATTCACCACAACCCCATTCTGACTGTAATCACCAGATTTGTTCAATTGCAGAAGGCTTGAATGTGGCAGTAAATTACGTTGTGTTATTTGCTAAAATCCTTTTTTTCCTAATTTTTTTTTATTAATAAAAGCTCCACCAAACTCCATTCCATGATTTTCCCTCATTTATCATTAAAAAATCTGATCAGGAAAAAACTCAATAAAAGCGCTACAAGGCAAGGGGTTGCTGCGTAAGGCAAATTAATCTTTTATATGCGAGGTATGATGGTATAGCTATTATTTTTCAGTAATAGCTATAAAAATGCCATTTTGAAACAAAAATGTGATGAAGTTAGTAATTCTGAAATATAAGATGTAGATGAATATAGAGCTATTCCCATGGTGGAAATAGCCTGTTAGGAATTGTCCTTAGCCGGGGCACTTTGGTAGATCCTGTAGTACAGGCCAGCTATCTGTTTATAGCATATAGCTCTCTCTTACATCAAAACAGTTTGTAATAAGTCTGAGTTTACTGATGAAAGACTATTTGCAACGGTACATTGCCCTTGCCTACTCTTGGCAAGCACAAGTTATTTTCCAGACATGATGCAATCAGTGCAGGCCCTCTTAGTATTTTTTAAGGAAATATTATGTACTTATCACTAAACATTGATTCTTAGAAGCCAGTGGTTCCAAGTAAAACAATGAACACTTTTAGTCTCAATGATCGCTGTGAATTTAAGGGGTGGTTCACCTTTTAACATTTATAATTCCAAGCAACTTTTCAACTGGTCTTCATTTTTTTTAACTTTTATAGTTTTTTAATTATTTACCTTCTTCTCTTTCTAGCTTTCAATGGGGGGGCTACTGACCCCATCTATAAAACATTTGTTTTGTAAGGCTACAAATTTATTGTTGATACTTATTACTCCTCTTTCTATTCAGCCCTGGCCTATTCATATTCCTGTTTCTAATTCAAATCACTTAATGAGTACTAAGGTATTGTAGACCCTAGCAACCAGATTGCTAAATTGTACCCTGGAGAGCTGATGAATAAAAAGCTAAAATAGCTAAAAAAAAACAATTACAAATGAAAACCAATTTCAGATTGTCTCAGAATATCCTTCTCTACATCATGCTAAGGCTAGGGACAGACAGGGAGATTCGGGGAGATTCAGTCGCCTGGCGTTTAATAGCAGGCGACAATCTCCCCGAACGTCCTTCTCCCTGTCCGTCGCTAGTTGAAATGTAAAAGTGCCGGCTCTGTGCACACGTGGTGCGGTGATTTCCGGAATCGCCCGAAGTTTCCTCACGAACGACCCTTTTAATTGTATGACCTTTTTTTTTACTCTTTACAACTTTCAAATGGGGGTCATTGACCCCATCTAAAAAGCAAATACTCTGTAAGGCTACATATATATTGCTTTTGCTACTTTTTATTGCTCATTCTTCTATTCAGGCCCTCTCCTATTCATATTTCAGTGTCTTATTTAAAGCAATGCATGGTTGCTAAGGTAATTTGGCACATAGCAATTAAACTGCTAGCATTACAAACCAGGGAGCTGCTGCATAAAAAGCTAAGAACTCAAGAACCACAAATAATAAAAAATGGAAACCAATCGCAAAATGTCTCAGAATATCACTCTCTACATCATACTACATCATACTAAAAGTTAGTAATTAATTTAAAGGCGAACAACCCCTTAATAACAGTAGTCGTTTTCCTGTACAGTGTACTAGTAAGTAATTTATTATAGGTACAGCATCTTTTATTCAAAATGCTTGGGACCTGGCTGGGGCGATCATTAAATTTGCTAAAATCATATAAACATTAAATAAAACCAATAGGGTTGTTTTGCCACCAAAAATGGATTCATGCAGCTTATACTTAAGATTTGCTTCAAATGGAGATGGCCTTCCTATAATTTAGATATTGCTGGATATCAGGTTTCTGTATAAGAG
Organism: Xenopus borealis; assembly: GCA_024363595.1. Taxonomy (NCBI): domain Eukaryota; kingdom Metazoa; phylum Chordata; class Amphibia; order Anura; family Pipidae; genus Xenopus; species Xenopus borealis. Next base: position 81,130,507 of record CM044439.1, read on the forward strand.
CTCCCATACCTGTAGTACATCTTATTCTCAGTATATGTATAGGATATGTTATCCTATTACAGTTAGAGTTGAAATATTTCTGGTCAGGTGATCTCTGAGGCAGCACACAGACCATCAGGAAATGTTGGTTCAACGCAAGAGTTGTAAAATGGCAATATTTATTCCAGTTTCTTATTCGAGTGAAATTCTTTAATATGCCACTTAATTTGATGTAAGCTATCTGTTGCTCAAGTATTCATTTTGGGGGTATAATTTTCCTTTAATCATTATTTGCTCCATTTGCTTCTAATACTGGTTACTTTTATGTTTATGAGTTTGCATCCTTGTGATTTTTTATTTATTTATTGCTTTTCAGAGATGTCATTTGGGATTTTATTATTCAGTTTCCGGAGAATGTTTACCCTGTAATTGCAATGGAAACTCACAAAAGTGCTTGGATGGATCTGGAGAATGTCTGGTAAGGTCATGTTACATTTCAGTTTTTTTAGTTTTAAGTGATTTGATATTAAAAGCTGAAAAAAAGAACCCTGCAAAGATGTTAGCAGATTGTAGAGCAAAACTGGATTTGCTTCCCAGGACCCTCCTCCTCAATTGAAATGTTTTTCTCACGGATCATACATTAATAGCTTCAGAAACTGACCCCTGCCATGATTTATATAAGTAGTTATTTTCTTGTAAAATGAAGACATATTGCCACTGGAATTCCAAGCAGAAACTGAGGAACATAGATAAGCCTCATTACACACCTCAAGCTTTTACAGAAAGCAACTGGGAGGACTGCTGTGCTTAGGTTCTGAAGAAGTCTACAATGGTGTCTACAAGACCAATGTACAGTAAAATATAGAAAATATCTGCCTGTTACTGATTAAAGCAAGCACAGATGAATATGGTTAAACAATTGCACAAGTTAATTAAATCATACTTGGTGTGGGGGCATCTATGGAAAGTTTTGATTGATCATAAAATTGCATTTGGTCTGGTAAAGTGACAAAATAGATTGCACCTCTTGCTTGGTTCCTTTATGATAATCACTCAAGATCACGGCAAATCACATCTATGCACCAACAAAAAGTTTGAGGGCAAATGCATAATATGGGTCAAGGGAATAATGAATTATCTGAACTTAATTAAAGTATATTCTCAAGTGCATTATGAGCAGCACTGATTTTTTTTGCAAGATTTGAGCATTCATTCACTGCCTATTAATAAAGCTAAATAAAGCCAAACTAATCAAAACCACCTATTGAAGTGGATGACTTCCTAACACATTACTCCATATTTACAAAAGTGGCATATGTCATATGGTGATGGAATTTACTGCTCAGTGACAAGGGCCGGTACTTAAACACACCCCTAATTGGTGCAGTAGGAAGTCTGAAACTGTGAATACAGGAGCTGGGAATCTGCACCATAATGTTATCGTTGCAAAATAGATTTCATCTTCATAACATTAACTATATTAAAAAATTGTAAGAATTAGATCTAGAACTGGCGTTATGGGAATGGCTGTACTGGAGAAGATTTAATCAAATAAATAAATGAAAGCAAATACATTCAGACACATTACTTTTCATGTAGTCCTGAAACGCTTAATTTTAAGTTGTTGTTGGTTTAAAGCAAACACTATGCTAATACATACAAACACAAAACTATATTGTTGATTATCCTTGGCATTACTTAATTCATTTAAAAAGTTATCTTAACACAGAAAACTCTTTATAGCAGTGCAACATGTATTGACGATGCAAAAGGCAGGGTGGGGTGCAAAGCATAATCTGCCATTATTTTACACTTTGCTCCCTGCCTTCTAACACTGGTAAATCATTTTAGAGAGAGACCTGTGGCTGCCTGCTGTCCTATGGCAGCTGATGCTGAGAGGAAGAAACTGAAAGGAGAAGGAAAGGTTAAAACTAAGTAAGCTTTATCAGAAAAGCCTGTATCAACACACCAGTAAACCCTCAAAGTAATGCTGCTCTGAGTCTTCTGTCAAAAGAAACACTGCATTTCTTTCCTTCTATTGTTTACACATGGGCTTCTGTATCAGACTTCCTGCCTTCAGCTTAAACTTCTTTGCCCTGGGCGTGAGCATGCTCAGTTTGCTCCTCTCTCCCCCTCCCTTCTCCCTCTTCCCTCCCAAATGTAATCTGAGCACGGACCTATGAGTGAGCATGGAGATGCAGGAAGTGATGTCACACCAAGCTAATATGTCAGCCATATCATAAACAAACAGAGAGAGCTTCTAGAGCTGTTTACTCAGGTATGGGTAAGCATTCTACAGAATAAATATAGAGCTAGAATAAACAATAGCTTTCACTATTATGGATAATCTAGTGGTAATAAACTTCCACAATAGCTTTCCTTCTTCTTGAAGAGAAACTTGATTATTTAATAAATGGGCCAGAATTGTTAAATGATTATATTTAGAAAATGGCTTATTTCAATATAATGAAGATTATTAAAAAATTTAATTTACACAATAGTTCCCCTATAATAAAAACTATCAATTATTTTCATTCTATATTTGTTAACAAATCATTCACTAATTATAAATTCATAGGTATCATTATATCCAAAGAGTAACACTGTTGGATACCTGATATCACTTCTAACTCACTACAGTGGATTTTGGCGTTTTTTCCCCATATAATGCCACTCTGAAGGTACTAATAGAATGTAGCACCAATTTTGGTAGTGTGAGGCACAACACTGTAGCAAACATTACATAATATCTTGCATAGCTCATATATAATATGCAAAAACAGATTTGTTGTGTGCCAGGGAAAAAAAACCTTAATTAGATTAGTGATTGTAGTTTTGTACTAATTTCTGGGCATGTTTTTTTGGTAAATCAACATTTTATATAGTACTGATACATTATTACAGAGATTATACATTTTTCACATCTGTCCCTGCCCCAATGGAGGTTACAATCTAACACACACTAGAGTCAGTTTTACTAGGAGCCAGTTAACCTGCCTTTATGTTTATAAAGTATGGAAGTAAACTAGTACACAGCAGACACATAGAGTAAATACAGAGCACATATAAACTCAGTGCATGTAATACTGGAATTAAAGCTAGGATCCCAGGCAGCAGCACCCCCTTTCAACCACCATGCTTGTTTTTACAAGCTGTATATTTTTAACATTCCATCTAAAATTTACTTTCATTGCAAACAAAATATCTTTACATTCTTATTATGCTATAGAAACAACCTTTATTGTACTAGGATACAGTCAATTTTATATAAACCATAAACTGTTGTAGTCCCCCCCCACCCAGCATGAATTCATTTATGTGTCCCTTTGTGTGTTTTTGTGTGGTGGTAGCTATACAAATTTTCTAACCACATTAAGTTGTTGGCGCTTTACTTCATACTGGTGGTTTATCAGTGGAAGTTGCGGGTTGCATTATGTGTGTGTTAACAGCTGGATTGATCAAACAAAGCTCTTTTTCAGAAATCCATAGGCAAGGAGTAACCCATTTGTTGCTAAACAAGAATCTGAAATACATAAAAAAAGTGCTAAAAACAAATGTGTCAACATAAAAAGAGGGCTATAAACAAATGTGCCAACATAAAAAAGAGGGCTATAAACAAATGTGCCCACACTCAATGAAAGCAAAAAATATGGTTGTGTTTTAGGACTAGGGAAAACTTTCCACAAATTATTGGTGTCATTTACTAAAGAGAGATTCCTACTTTTTCCTACAGTGCATCTTGTTCCTTAATATTTGTATTCCATTTCAGAAGCATAAAGATTTGCACCTGACAGCAAATCACATACCCCTTACTTGCACACATATCTTAAAAAATAGTGGGAGCCCTAAACACATTACTTGCCTAAGTCAGGTCCAGGATTCCCTTGAACAGGAGACTGCTGCATTTTGCAGCAAAACAGCCCTTGCAATACTTTAGACTAGAGTGTATGCCATTCAGATCCCACAGGCTGGGAATGTAAAATGTGATTTTTTTTCCTACCTGCCTTGTACAGAACACAGCTACGTGAAATATGAACAGGGAGCAAGTAGTTATTGCATAGGTTCTAACATTTGCACCCCTTCTTGTACTTTTGCTTATTTTAAGTGAAGTGTGTGGGCATTATGAACAGTATTCGGTATTGTGTAACACACTCATTTTTAAACTGGTTAGGACTTATAAATGCACCCCATCCTGTTTAGAGTAGATAAATCTTCAATAAAGTGAAATGTTGTGGCTTAAACAATAGTAAAAAAAAACTAATATATATTGAATTTTACGGCAGATCGTGGGGAGAGAAATCACAGAATGAATTTGGCTCCCACTGAAAAATCCTGGTATAAGACTAGAGCTTTTCAGTGTCAAAACTGGCGTATCCCCTGTTAGTATAACTAAAACTGCTGCAGCTACCACTACGCACATTATTTTTAAATTAACCAGTGAAAAGAACTCCAAATGAGGATGCATATTATGTGTCTTACTTTTTCCAAATAGCATGTATAAGATGTATGTGAACATGGAATGATTTATGCAATATTAAAATATTGCTACTGTACATGAGCTGCTCAGGCTTTATGGGGTGGGTCACCTTTAAGTTAACTTTATATATGTTATAGAATGGCCAATTCTATGCATTCATTATTATTTTTTTATATATTTATTATATGCTTTTTTCTTCTTACTCTTTCCAGCTGTCAAATGGGGGGGGGGGGTCACTGACCTCATATAAAAACAAATACTCTGTAAGGCTACACATTTATTGTTAATACTTTTTATTCTTTTATTCATGTCTTCTATTGATTGTATGCTGTTTATTACAAGCTGACATGTTCATACTATCCTTTTCCAAACTGGTACCAGGAAAGGCCAAGTCATTTCTCATTAGTTATAACAGCCAACATAATAAGAAAGCTAAACCATCAATCTTTCTGACTTACGTACTTAAAGGCGAAAAGGAGAACAATTTGAATTTGAAATGTCCCAGTACTTTTTGGAATTCTAATATTATTTTCAGATTATATTATTATACTGTATATGGTAAACTGACAAAAAATGTATTTTTGAGTAGATTTTGAAAGAAAAAGGATGTAGTTGATTTGTTTAAATAACTGCAAGCCATACATGAACAATATCACTGCCAATTTACATATTTCTCTAAAGGTGATTTTAAAATTAAATGCCTTTGTTGTTTTTCTCCACAGGATTGTCAAATGAATACAACAGGGAAACACTGTGAAAGATGTCCACCAGGTTACCTTGGAAATGTGGTCCGAGGAGTACCCAAATCTTGTGTGCCATGTCCTTGCCCTCTACCATTTAGTCCTAACAAGTATGTGTTAGTCAGAAACTGTTATGATTTCATATTGATGGCACTGCTACCCATGTATCTATGGCTTTTGCCATAATTCTAGTAAATGATGTTTGCAATGAAACATACCTACTGTATGACATAATGGTTACATTTGATTAATTAGCATGTCACATTTTTAATTTCTGAGGTTAATGCTGCATAACAACCTTTTTTGGATTAAATCAGTAGGTTGAAACTTCCAGCTATGAATGTAATTTAATCTTGAGACAGATCCCAAGTACTTTCTAGATATACAGTATGCCTCAATATTATATTTTAACCCAGCCTGTCTAGCCATAAGGGTAATGTGCTAGTTGTTAAAATGCTTCTTTGACTTAAAATTTGTGAGTATTTTAAGTGTGATTAGCATTGATTGTTTTTTTGTTCAGATGACTGAGAGTTTATTTTTCCTCTGGGGGGGAAGTAGCATGAAGCAGAATACATGATCTCATCCCTGCTGTGATGGGAACATTTATTTTTGTGTAGTTCCCATGAATGGAATTCTTATTAGCTTATATTTTGAAGAGACAGATGCAACAATCTCTCCTGATTACACCAGATGTCCTTTCTCATCATACAATGCCAGAAGTTGCCGATCCTTGATTACCATAACCCAGCACTGAAATGTTATGGCTTTGGACACTGATGTAATAATATGAACACACGGCTGGTAAAGGGAATTCCCCAGATCTTACTCATTTGGTATCTGTTTCTCAAGACTCAGGATTAACACTACACTTCTCCAAATAGTATTAAAACATTATCATATCTTGAAAAAGCTGTCAGCAATGGCATTGTGCAAACATTAATAACTACAGATGCATTTTGCGACCTGCAATGGTCACTTCTAATCTCAGTGTACAATAATCACAACTTTGTAGACAACATCAAACACCATATTAAAGGTATATCTTCAAGACACTTTTCACCTCAGAAGTACACTATGGAGTATCACAGTATTACTTTATCTGGGTAAATTTAAAGAAGGTGTAGCATTTTCAATAATTTCTATATCCATTTCATCATTTTGAACATAATAATAATTTTTAATAATAATAATGTATGAAAAATTAATCACCGTCTTCTATCCAGGTATCTATAATACAGTATTTCATTTACCAATCTTTATTCAAACCTGCTGGTTGCTCTGTTTCTAAAATGAACATCCATCAAACCTCTCTGTTATTCAAACATTTCTCTATATCTCCCCTTCTCTTTCCTAATTTCAAATGTTCTATACCTTGAGAGGAGATACATGTCGCATTACCATTTGGGCAGGCATTTTCAGTAACATTTACAGTGAAGGAATAATATGCCTCAGGGGAAGAATGGAATGTGCATTTCTGAGTGGAACTGTAAATGTGTTAGCAGCAGGAAGTTAAGTAAGAGGAAGTTGAAAAAGAAGACAATAGAAGAGAAGCATAGCCCTTAACTATTTATTTATTTATTAAATGGATATTGTTCTAGTGATTTTAAACAAACAATGGTGAGCAAAATAACAGAACTGTGATCATGAACTGCATTAAGTGAATTGGTTTCTCCATTCCACCATCAATCAGAGTGGCACCCATTCTTCTTTCAGTTGTTTATATATAATGAAACCTCAGCAGCTTAACAGGCCAGTTCAACAATCAAGCATACATCAGGATGGCCACCTGGCCAGTAAATAGGAGACCGGACTTCATTGTTGTTAATAGGAAAGAAAGAGAACAGAGATAGGAAAGATATATTTTTCCTAAACAGTGGTAACCTTATCATGGTGATTGTCAATCCCACAGTAGTTCATTTGACATGGGATGTTGTTCTCTCCTGGAACAAAATATGCTTCTGTTTTGGTTATCACCCTCCAATGGAAATACATGCTGTTCTTGCCAGCCACTAGAATATCAAAATATCAGAACCAAAAGACACAAGTAAACCAGATGGATTTTACTATACACAGACCCTTTCTGTTGAGCTTACTTTTTAAGTAATTAAACGTTGATATTTAGTTGTGACTTGCCATGATTATGCCAGTATTACAACTACAGATGAAGCATGGACATTTGGACAGTATCACCTGGAATTCTACTGTGGAACATCATGCGATGACACCACTCTCTACTATTAATAATATCATGAGCTGCAAAAAGTCATTTATGAATTTTATGCTCCCCCCCCAAAACACCATATATATATTTGGTTTGGTATCCCACAACAGTCAGTACAGTTTCTTTTTTGTTTTAAAACAGCTGACTAGTAAATGCTACTTACAGATTGGAGGGCTATGGGTTACTAGAACAATACCCAACTCTACATCTTTTATTACACAAAACAACTGGCTCCTGCTTCACTTATAAAACAGGGCAGCAGAAGTTGCTTTCTAGTGCCAATAATAATAATATTTTCTGCTGATGATCAATGAATCTCTAATTATGTTTACCTCCAGTTTTGCTCTTGCTTGCGGCATCAAGAGTGGTTCTGTTCGCTGTATCTGCAAGGATAATTATGCTGGGCCAAACTGTGAAAGGTAAGCATGAAAATACAGCTTGTAGCTTTTAGGGATGCACCGAATCCACTATTTCTGATTTAGCCAAATCTTGTGAAAGATTCGTCCGAATACCGAACCAAATCTGAATCCTAATTTGCATATACAAATTAAGGGTGGGAAGGGGAAAACATTTTTACTTCCTTGTTTTGTGACAAAAAGTTGGGTATGGGACCCATAAGAACTCTGTATTAGGAAAAGCATTCTGTTACACGAAAACCTTGAAATATGGGTAGAGACAGTTGTGCAGGGCAAGATATGTATAAAACATGCAAATACTTCTTAAGTACACTGCACTTAGGAACAAAAAAAGTTTCATGAAGCATATAAACCATAAAATATTACAGTTCCTTAACACATTCACAGTTGTCTTTCAGCATGTAACATGAATAGCGATTCATGTTACATGCTGAAAGAAAACTGTGAACCTGTTAAGGAACTGTAATACTTAACAGAAGGACAGTGGCATGTTCAGTACTTTCCATTAATATCTCACTACTTCGTTGACAGGACATAGGACTTCCCATTATATTCTACTTATCTATTTAATTTATCGATTGATTTAGACTCTAGTCATAAATGGAATATGATGCCTTAAAGGGCACC
>CM044439.1:81138976-81181959 GCA_024363595.1 Xenopus borealis
TGTTTTTCACGATAGGGGCCCTTTAATGACTACTAACAAATCCCTGCCTTACGTGCAAAATAGGGTTGCCACTCAGGCAGTAGTTCACTGGCCTAGCCAGTAAGACACCAACTAGCCACTCAGAGTTTACATTCTTTAATTCAGTTTCATGTTAACAACATTCTGTACACTATGGGGCCAATTTACATTTATTTTTGACTCCAAAAAAGTACTGCTGGAAAAAATTTGGGGATTTTTATAATGCCTGAATGCCTTACAAATAAGAAAATACTCCAGCTAAAACCTGTAGAAGTCAATGGCAGATGTCCCTTTTTTACAGCTGGAAGATCTTTCTTTGTGATTCGTGGTTTGAGGTTTTTTTTGCTGTTTTCTTGACTTTTCTTCGACTTTCCCCTTTCGTGCTTTTCAGTTTGGATTTTTTAAGAAATTTCATGACTTATGGGGTTTTAGAGAAAGTCAAGTTCATTTATAACAGTGGGCAAATTAGCACCCGGGCAGTATATAAATTTAATTATGATAATAATAACCCACAGCAACCAATCAGAGGTTTAGTTTCAGTGATCAACCTGCTGCTGGCTGAAAAAATCAAATGATTGGTTGCTATAGGTTACTGCTGAGGTGCACAATTGAGTGTAGGACTGATGACTGATGTAGTTGGCCAGCTTAAATATATTGCATATTGGACATGGCCGTTGACAATCAATGTTTTGTTTAAAGGGAAATGCATTTTTAGTAGTTTAAGGCACAAAATGTTTCTTATGTCCTTAATATATTGATAATTGGTTGAGTGCAGAGGACCTCTTGTTTTTGTCGAGGTGCACAGTTGCCCACTGTTTAGCAACATTATTCTCTTTTCATTAAAGGTGTGCCCCAGGTTATTATGGAAATCCTCTTCTCAAGGGAAGTACATGTAAAAAATGTGAATGCAGTGGGAACTCAGATCCTAACCTGATATTTGAAGACTGCAATGAGTTGACAGGACAATGTAATAATTGTATGCACAACACAACTGGTTTTAACTGTGAGCGATGTGCACCAGGGTATTATGGAGATGCTAGAGTGGCTAAAAACTGCAAAGGTAACTGGAACATTTTTGGTATGTGCTTTATTTGTACAAGATAGGAATAATGATGCATCCATAAATTATGCAATCCATAATGAATGCATACCCCTTTTCTGTTTACAAAATAGGCACAATAAATGGTGAAGGGAGTTGGTTATGTACTGGGAATCTATTTATCTACCCCATGAGGACCAAACACATACAGTAGTAGCTTGAATGTCCTTGTTTGTCTTGTTTAGCTTAATAAATAACAAAAATACATTTTTTGTGATAAAAAAAAAGGCAAGCAGCACAAGCCCTATTCGTTGAATTTACATTGAACAAGGGTGTATATTGTCCCTTTCATGTTTGTGTTGTATATGCTCGATTATTTACATCATGAGGAGCACAACTGCAAGGGAAAAACCTTTATAGTGCTTGATATTTACAATAAAACGTGTAGGATAAAGAATCACTTTGAGCTGTTCATCTAAGGCCACACATACCATGTCCATTTGAGTTTATTAAATACTGTATATTTTTAATTTGGGGCCCTTGAATACCTCAAACCTATTACATGGAAAGGAGAAATAAAGTTAACAGTGTCCCATTTGTACATACATAAGCTTAATAAAGTGCCCTAATGGTTTATAATTTGCAACCAGTTTTTTACAAGCACACATTTGTATATTATGCATCAAATTTCGTAATTGATTGGGAAGTCCACTCATATGAACTATGTTAAATGCCTTTACGACATGAAATTAAACTGAAAATTTATGTTTCAGAATGCCGCTGTTCAAAATGTGGCACAGAAACATGCAATGATGTTACTGGGGCATGCCAGTGCAAACCAGGAGTCACTGGTGTTTTCTGTGATCATTGCAAAGTAAGTAAAATGGCAATCCCCTCCTTCTGTCCCTCTTATTGTACAGTATTTATGTTTTTTCATTTTCTCTCCTTGAATAGCTTAAATATGTCAATATGAGGGTATTACGTGTGCATTTAGTGGGTTTGCGTGTATGCAAGCTACTGCTTTCAAATGAATTTAACATGAATTGATGTGCATTAATGATTGTGGTACGTTGAATTCAAAATTAATGTGGAAATGGATTCTGCACACATAACATGTATTTACCCATCTCATTTAGTGTGGGCCACATATTAATGAACTACATATATGAATATTTGAATATATACTGTATATTATGAGTCACTCCCTAAACTTAGGTAATTGAGAGTAGCCTAGAGCATGTTCTATGAATCAGTTAAAAGAAGATAGAAGGCTACTGGGGGAGTGATAGTGATAAAGGGCTGTGGTGGTCTCAGGTTAGTACAGAGACCCAAAGCATAAGATATAGCATTTCTTGCCAAAGTTTTAAGCTCAGTGGTGCTTGGCATAAATACATGCACTTACAAGGAGTGTTCATAGGAGCAAGAAAAGTTATTGAATGGCATTCACACGCAACAATTGCACAATTGTGTCTGCAGTCATGAATGTAAAGGAGCCCTAATATGTAGGACTTTCTTTCCTTTTAAAAATTCAGTAACTCAATCCATATATGGGATTATTTTTACATGCACAATAATATAAATCCTGGCAATCAAGCTGGTCACTGACACATCTGTTGTTACTTTAGTGACTGTATATATGGGCCAACATAATGTCTGTGTTTTGTTTTTCTAGGCAGGTCACTATGGATATAGCAGTTGCTTGGGCTGTCAGAAATGTATGTGCAGCCTGGCTTCTCTGGATAGCAACTGTGACCCTGAAACCCGACAGTGTAATTGTAAGCCTGGTGCAGGCGGTCTGAAATGTGAGAGATGCAAGCCAGGATACTGGAATTATGGACCATCTGGGTGTCAGAGTAAGTAAATACATTCATAAACTGAAAATTGCCAGATTTGTACTGGTAAAGCCATCAATATACTGTAAAGGCATTGAAATTACTGATATTAAATCACTAGCCTAATACACATCTTTCCGTTTCTCACATGCAAAGTACAAATATTCTACATAACGCATCATTTACATATTGAATGTGTTGCATTTGCCATTAGTCATGTTCATTTACTGCAATTATGAGCAAAAACAATTTTTTATATCTCATGGTTATAAATATGTTAAAAACTATTCTTACAGCTGTTGGAACTACTCCTGGCTTAGTTCACACAACTGGACTACTCAAATAATACCTGTAGTGTAAATGGCCAGTAAACACTTCCTTGTTCAGCAGGATTTAGCCATCATGTTAAACCCTCCAAACAAACCGCAGGTTAACATACATACATACATATTCTCATATAGACCCATCTATCAGGGTGGGCCAGAATAAGGGGTAGGCAAAAGAGATGCATGTCTAAGGCGCAGTAGTGGGCTGGGGTGCTAGGCTATGAACATACAACTCTGCTGTCTGCCCACCCCTAGTCCAGGTCTGCATCACCCCATTGTCCTGACACTTCAAGTGTGCACGCTCGCCCTACCTCCATGTGTTATCACTGCATGTGTGTTGGCTCATTCATGCTAGGTGAGGCAAAGGTGGCTTGCTAGGTTACTTAGGGTGCCCAGCTGACTTGGCCAGGTGCTGCTATCTACACACTCACATTTATAACTCTATATACCAATATCTATGCTCACTAACAGTAGGGACCACAATAGCCTTGGATACTACACTTGTTCAAGAGTTTAACCACTTTTAAACTAATTAACAGAATTAGCAATCACAACATCACACAACAGGGCATTCCACAACTTCACTGTCCTCACTGTGAAGAACCACCTACACTGAAAGTACTTTTCTTCTAATCTGAAGGGGTGACCTCTGGTGCAGTGATCTTTTTATGGGATAAAGATTCCTTGCTATTAGTCTATAATGCCCTCTAATGTACTTGTAAAGAGTAATCATGTCCCCTAATAAACGTTCTTTCTACAGCAAAAAAAAAAAACTCCTACCATTGCAGTCTTAAAACTTTTACTAGTTTAGTTGCACAATTCTGCCCTCCCCCAGCTCATAGCTTTAATAAACTGTTCCCAAAACTGCCCTGCATACTTAGGGGCAGATTTGCGAAATTCCTGTGAATAGATCGAAGTTTGATCGAATTCCGATTGTACAATTTAATCAGAATCAGAAGCAGCATACATTTAACAGAACATTAAATTATAACTATACCTGCAGAGCTGAAGAACTGAAGTCTTTTTAAAACCAGGGGCCATTGCACTATATAGAGATTGCACCCCACAAATAGCAGTACAGGTGTGGGAGGTCCTATTTGGAAACTAGTTGTTCAGAAAGCACCAAATTACAGAAAGGCCATCTCTCATTGACTCCATATTATCCAAATTGTCCTAATTTTTAAAAATGATTTACCTTTTCTCTGTAATAATAAAACTATATCTTGTACTTGATCTAAACTAAGATATAATTAATGCTCATTGGAAGCTAAATTATCCTATTGGTTTTATTTAATGATTTAATGATTTTCTGGTATGATGATGGAAATTATGGAACCTGAGCATTCTAGATAATAGGTCTCATACCTGTACTGTGGGAGGTTATATTTGTTAAAAAATTTTACTTGTAAGAATCATAGTTCAACAGCGTCTAGAGAATACTGAAAATGCCAACATGAAAATGCACATTTCATTTTTCTTGATAACAATTTGCAGTGCTTCCCCTGCTGACCGGTTCTTGTTAGATGTCTGTGATCCTGCTTTCTTGTTACAGTTTTCTATTAAAACCATTTGGATCTTAGCAACACACTGTAAAATAAGGAATGTTATTGTGTAAGACAGATGTTTTACATTAAACGCAATTGTGAACATATGGATCCCTGTATAATAAATGATGTATTTTTTAGATAACATTAACTTTTAAACTGTTTTTTGTCTTATAGAATGTGACTGTGGAGGTGGTCCTTGTAATAATAAAACTGGGGAATGTTTATTAGAAGACCCAGAATCCCCAGCAAATTCTGACTGTTCATTTGGTAAGTGTCATTCTAGCTTAAATTAAAGGAGGATTTTTGAGCTGTACTGTCTGACTGTAGAAACAGTAGAGTACATGCAATTTATCGTCTAATGATCTGGCTCTTTTAGCAAATTCTACAAACATTGGGAGTTTTGGCATTTATTATCATAAAAAAATGCAGTATGACTATCCAATAAAGTAACTGCGCAATCTGTAATCTTATCTAGTATGTATAACATCATCAATTATCCAGAAAAGACAGAGGTTTCACAAATATTTAGATTTATATTAGTGAATTAAAATTCCTGAGGTTCACTCCCATGTTAAGTTGTATATAGATAACTAGTTTCCAGATAAGAGATCCCACACCTTTAGTATTCACTACTAACTTGACTACTAAACTTGAATATTAAAAAAAAAATAGAAACCAATAAGCAGACCCTCTTTTAGAACTGTAGATAAGAAAAGTCAGAACCTAGCAGCTTGGATAGCAAGTGGGAGTAGTACTCGGCTAGAGTTACAAGCTAATGGTACATGAATTGTTTATTCCACTGGCATATATATATGACAGCAGAGAAAAGCTGATATGCTGCCTTCTGCAGTCTATGTGTATGATCTGATCTACACACACACTGTGGATTTTGTTGTTAAAAAAAAGCATACTTACTGTGTGGGAAATGGTTCTTTTTTATTACCTTTGATGAAAAAGTGCAATATAATAAATAGCGACCTATGTTTGCATCTAGTAACCCATAGCAACCAGTCAGCAGGTAGCATTTATTGGTCCGCTGTTTAAATAGAAGCATCTAAATTTGTTTCTGTTGTTACTAAATGTGGCAAACTTAATGTTTTTTTATTATATTATTTATCATATCGTGTAAAAAAAAATGGCAACCTCGCAACACAAAGCATTGCTTTAAAAAAAAATGGTGTATTTCTCAAGTTCATGTTTAGCAACCTCATATTTCTTTTTATGTCTTTGCTGGAACTAGACAATTGAATATTTCCCGTTGACCCTTAATTTTTTTTATTCATAGTGAGAAATAACATGCACTGTGATATGTTTGCTATTTATTTCTGTGTTAATTGTTTTACACAGTATGATAAATAGGCTGTTAAGTGTGACTTCCGGGAATGCAATAAGAGTGTATATTTGTTTTGAAATAACTGCAGGCATCGTTATACTTTTTCAGATTGTGATAAGTGTATATGGGACTTAATTGATGACCTCAGAATAGCTGCATCACTAGCAGATGAAACAAAGACTACAGCGCTTAGTATATCAACTGGTGTTGCAGCTCACAAACATCTAAATTACATCAATTCCTCGCTGATTCAGTTCACGGTATGATATACAATCCGTTGGTTTATTTTAGTAGGAAAATCAAAAATGTTAAATGTACATTACACCAATTCCACTCTGATCCAGCTTGCGGAATGATATGCAATCTGTTGATTTGTTTTCATAGGAAAATCAAAAATTTAAAATGTACATTGTGTTTGTAGCTAACTAATATGCAAAATTCAAAAAAAGTTGCCAGCTGTAATGTTTTTTCCCTGCATTGAGCACACAATGAATGCAGTGCTGCGTTTGTGTGTGAGCGCCAACAGGAACTTGGTGCCTCAGATCCCTGTATGTGTAAGTACAGGCTTGTATTCAGCCCGCTGCTCTCTATTTCATAATGAAAGGAGCAGGTTGCACACAGTGCTATGGCCACACCATACTGTTCTCAGCCTGCAGAAAAAGTAAGCCTAGAATCAGCTGCCCCACTGCTCCACTTCTGCTGCATGTTGGATTTTGGAGCCAAAACACGAGATTTGCAGTACAGCAGATTCTCAGCCTGCATTCTTCATAGGCCAAGATCCGTGTAGTGTTGCCCTAGCCTAACTCAGCACTAAGGGATAAAGGGGTGCAATGTTGTGCCCCTTGGTGCTCTAGTACTTATAGCAGGGTGGTTTGTAAATTTTGAAGCTTTACACTTAAAGTGAAAATCTCAACGCAGTGACTTCTGTTATGTCCCCCTCATATTCATATTGCAGTGTATGTCACTAAAAGTATAATAATAATAAAACAATATTTCTAGTGATTGCAACTGTATAATTATATTTCAAGGAAATGCTGGAGGAGAAGAACAATCAGTCAGTATTTACAGATCTCATGATTGAAAATGCAGAAATTAAAGCAGAAGATCTTCAGACCAAAGTAAATAAGCTTGCAGACAAAGTAAGTATTACTGATTTATTTTCATTAACATTTTATGCATCAAAACTATTTTATCTTATTTATATCCAAGAATCAATGGGTTTAAAGGAGTAGTTTGGTGTTTGTAAATCATGACATTCAGAGACAGTTCGCAATGAGGTCCTTATTATTCTAGCAACTAGACAGTGGTTTAATTAAGAGACTGGAATATGAATGAGGGAGGGCCTGAATACAAAGATACTGTAAGTAAAAAAAAGTTAAAAGTAGCCTCATGTAGCTGTAGGGATCAGTTACAGTCATGTCAAATTTAGAAACAGGTAGAAGAAAAGGGCAGAACAATTAAACAATAGAAAATAGTGAATGAAGACCAACTGAAAGAAAATTACTAAGGATAGGTCATTACATAACAGTTAAAGTTTAGTTAAAGAACAGGGAAAGCCAATAAAATAAAATCCCATTTTCTTTCTTTAATGAAAAAGAAATATATCTCCAATATACTTTAATAAAAAAAATGTGTACCGTTTTCATAAGAAACTTGACTGTATGCAGTGAAATTCTCCCCTCATTTACTGCTGTAGATAGGAATTGTCAGACGGTCCCTAACTGCTGTGCAAGGAAACAATCATACTTATGAACAGCAGGGGGAGCCCCCGCGTTACTTCCCAGCCATGCAGAACTCCAGCAGCTTTGTTTGTGTCCCTGTTTTGATAATTTATGACAATCTCTAAGAAGCCCAGATCACACTGAGCATGTGCACAGTCTTTGCCTTGCAAAGATGTATAACAAAGTTACAAGATGACAGTCCCCTGTGGACAACTTTGAAAGCATAAATTATTTGTTTGATTAGGCTTGTGGTGCAGTAAGTTCATGTTTATGTTTAGTATACAAAATACAGCATTTCTAGCCTTATTCTACTTTAGACTTTCCTTGCCCTTTAAGGCAAACTACCCTTTGAAAGAATTAAAGCTACATTCAAGCCTCTAGTTTGGTACTACATGGATAACTAGATCATCCAACGTGGCTTTGTCAAATGGACTTACATCTTTGGAATTAACCAGAAGATGCAAGCCTCCACAATGCCGTTACTGATAGCAGAAGGCCAGCAAATGGCAACACAGATAAATATTATTTCCAACACTGTGATATATGTAAATGACCAGTCATTTATCAACACTTGATAAATTTGTCCATAGGCAGTAACCCAAAGCAACTAATCAGCAATTGGCTTTTTTCAGCCACCTGCATGTAAAACAAGGTCACCGCCCATAAGCAAATTTGCCCAGTGTTAATAAGCCACCTGCAGGTAAAACAAGGAATGAAACCATTTCATTGTGTGCCATGGGTCACTGCCCATAGGCAAATTTGCCCAGTGTTAATAAGTCTAGTGGTCGAGTACTGCAGCCACAGGCAAAAGGGAAGTCTGTATTTTACACCTGCCAGGCAATGCGCATAAACCTTTCATCCTGTAGATCTGTCAGAAACAACTATTCTTTGAACATCATACCCAAACCAAATGGAGTTTATAGGGTGTGTGTGCAACTTCTGGGGGCGGAGGCATGCTGACCAATAAAAATGTTGTTCTGCACCAGGTTTATGCAGATTGCCGCGACATGTAATAAGTGAGCACTATAATAAGGGATGCACCAAATCCAGGATTTGGTTCGGGATTCGGCCTTTTTCAGCAGGATTCACACTCAGCCGAATACTTCTGCCTGGCTGAATCCTTCTGCCCTGCCGATCCGAATCCGAGCATATGCAAATTAGGGGCGGGAGGGAAAGTGCATGGAAGAGTTGTGGAAAAACAAGGAAGTACAAAATGTTTTCTCCTCTCCACCCCTTATTTGCATATGCAAATTAGAGTTTGGATTCGGTTCGGTATTTGGTCGAATCTTTCTCGAAGGAGTCAGGGGTTCGGCCGGATCCAAAATAGTGGATTCGGTGCATCCCTAACTATAATTTTACTGCCTTTCAGGACATTAATCTAAGAATCAGCATTCTCGAGTCTGTGCCATATCATTTATTTTGATTAGTTAATGGAAAGTTTCATGTATTCATCTGTGAGCATTCAACATGACTGCTTACATAAAAACCACATATTTCCATATAGAGTTACGTATGTGCACTCATGGGTGTTTGGATATGAGGGTTCCTTATTATATGAGTATTTCTGTACATTCAGGTATAGTGCTCAGTGATTTACTTTGAATTACTCAAACTTGCTTATTATCATAAATAATGTCACCCCTATTGAAAAAAGTCACCTTGGAGTTCCATGACCTGTATAAAAAACAGTTGGTCTTATTTTATATGGTCATGACACTCCTTGGTGACTTAATATATCTTTATACAGTATATTACAACAGAGGGTACATTATTCACTATATGAATTGCAACCGCCTACACACCATTCCACATATACCATCAGGTGAGTGAAGTTACTGCTGTAAGATGGACAGCCAAGGTTTAAATTGAGAACCAGATCATAATTAAAAGGAAAAAAAATAGAGATTCCTCTGTTCTAAATCATTTACTTACCCAGAGTTGCACAAGTCCTGTCAGAGGGGAACCCAAACTTTAATGCTCAATGAAATACAATGTTTCTTTATGCTATTACATACACACTGTATTTAAAATATGGGAAGCTCTTAGTTTGTGTTTTGTAATCATAATAATTTTATTTAATGGTAATGTTTCAGGAAATCAGGGGCTGAAAAGCTGTAGCTAGCAAGAGAAGTATATAAATGTTATCTTGTGTCTGTACTATATTATCTGCAGCTGTGTTTGTGGTACCCGGAGTCTCTGCTATAAGCATGCACAATGTAGAACATGAAGTGCTGAACTTGTGTTGACATTGGCTATTTCTAGGGAAATCTAGCTGAGATGAAAGGATCTCAATTTCACAAAAAAACCATGGAAACCATAAAACGGGCTAATCTGACTGCCGGACAAGTAAATGATATAGAAGATGGCATCCAAGGTAAACAACTTTTTAAATATTATTCTGGAAAATCTTCTGTGGTTTTCAAACTACTGCGATATCTTTAAAATAAAATTAAGGGAATAGATCAATTATGTTATGTTCCTGTAATTAAACATCTTGCAGTACCATTAGCTTGTCCATGGTCTCAGAGTTGTTGTGTACATATAGACAATTAAACTATGCTAAAAAACAAAAAAACACTATCATTATATGTGATTTTACAGTACATGTTATTGTGGCATCTGCCAAGGGGTTTAAACAGTTACAATAGTCAGTAGGACTTTCATTTACAGGAAAACCGCAGTATTAATTCAATCACCAAAGGCATTAGGCTAAAGGTTTTTATTGTTTTTATTTTACCAGTCTGGTCAGTAAGAAGAATGCTTGATGCTAATGTTATTAGAAGGAAAGCAATATAAAATATAGGAAAGCTAGTATTTTTTCAAAAAAGGTGGCAACCCTAAGCAGATTACATTT
This sequence comes from Xenopus borealis, assembly GCA_024363595.1. NCBI lineage: Eukaryota > Metazoa > Chordata > Amphibia > Anura > Pipidae > Xenopus > Xenopus borealis. The sequence continues at coordinate 81,149,647 of CM044439.1, forward strand.
CTGGGCGCAAGTGCACCTATATGTGCTCTCCAGTGCGTAAATTTTAAAGCACTTGCAGGTTTCTTCATATATAACCTCTCTGGAATAGCTTTAGCCATCTTATTATTCTCTTTGCAGAATTACTTGGCAAATTAGAATATTATGAATCATTGCAAGGAGACCTGAGCACCGTTGATCGTGTTAAAAGTAAGAAACAAGCAGAACAGATGCTTAAGGATATGGAAGAACTGAACTTCAGTACACAAAGAAATTCCCTACAAGAAGAAGTGGAATATGTTGAGGAGTGTGAGTTATCTAACTCTGGATCTCTATCTCAGTACACTGCTTGTTACTAATGTCTGTTCAGCCCTAGGGTTCATACCCGGTTGTATGGCAACCTTAGTGACTAACGATTTTTTGTTGGTGATGGCATTTAATTTATTTTGTCAGATACCTATATATATAGATTTATATACACATTTATAGTTTTTCATTTTAAAATCTGAACTTGTTTTAAATCAAAGTGATTTCTTTCTAATTTCATTAATTTATTTTCATATTCAGTGCTGACTGAAATCTTAGAGGAATGGCAGCAAATACAAAACAATACCCGATCTCTTCTCCCTAATGTACTAGAAAAAATTGCAGAGCATGATGATGAGCTTGCAGATCTGTATGAAGCAATGGAGGAAGCACGAGAACACATCAACAAAACTGCAGAAAAAAATAAAGCAAACCATGTCAAGCTTCAAATGTCCAATGTAAGATGTAATTTCTTTCCTTTACAGCACAATAAAATGCGGAAAAATCTCTTCTTAACCTAATCTTAACCATGGCCCCAAACAGTACACACTGAAGGAATATACAATGTCATTGTAATTCTTAAGAGCTATATTAATTGTAATGTAGCACAGTTTCACAATATTTTTCTTCTTTATAGATTCAAACTGTAAAGCTGATTAAGGAAGTGGAAAATGTCAGTGAAACATTGACACAGGCCAACATAACATTGAATGGAGCACACATGCTCATTTCCGACATCAGCGTTATCACCAAGGTAATATAATAAATAATGGAGGGACCACTCTGCTAAATTTTATGGCCAATTCTTATTCCAGTAGCATCCAATTCAAATTCAAAGAACCAAAATGTAACTTTGAAAGGTATATAAGACAGTAGGAGATAATTTATGTAGAATGATTGGGTACTGGTGTTTCTCAGATCAGGGATTTTTCTGTAATTTGTATTACCATGCCTTAAGGCTGCTAAAAACCAATGGAAAATTAAATAAACCCAAAAGTATCGTTTTGTCACAAATATGGATTCATGCAGCTCAATTAGGATCTCTCTGGCTATATACATATATACACATATGAATAAATACACACATATATATGTTATTTATGGCAATAATGTAATTTTAGATTTGTTTTATTTCGTGTAGAACATGTCTGGGCAGCATGCTGAAATAGATGGAGCTTACACCGGACTAAAAGGAAGACTTGCAAATTTGTCCCGCAACGTTGAAAATATGGTTGAAGAAGCTGTGATCAACTCTCTTAACCTTCAAAGAGAAGCAAATGGACTAACCAGGTAGGGGGGCAAAGTTACGGGTAGTTGAATAAAATAAAATATAATGCATTTACAGAGTAATGTTACATTATTTCCTAATGCTTCTATTTCATAAAAAGAATTCTAGCATTCAATGTTCAATTCGTGCAAAGTGGTCAGTGAAAAACAGTTTGGACATGCATGTAACGCAAGGTATGCTACAACATGTGAGAACGATTTGTGTTTGTTTGTAATATGCACCTAGGTTTAACCTATAATTATAGGCATCACACAGGACATGGAAATGCATTTTTCAAATGCACACAATTTTGTAGGTACAAAGAAAAGCAGGGACAGTGCCCAAAGGAGGCCTTGTACCCATAAGGTGTAAAGCAGGGGCACAATCAGAAATGTTATAGTCCTATATAAATAATCAGTGCAGTGGCCCACTGTGTCCCAGATTTTGCCTTACAAGTAGGAGGCCCTGAGGTGCCCTGTTTGCCATTTGGCAGACCCTTAGCAACTTTCATGGCCCCGGTATTACTACATAGATCATTTGCACCCAAGCTCTAGTGCACCGTCTGCTGATTGCATTTGTATGCAAATGGTATAACTTTCAGCATATCGGTAGCATTACCATCCAATATACTGAATGTCGGTATATAGATATGTGTGTGTGTGTGTGTTAATTATAGGGTTCTCTTACACCCATGGGCTCTGCATTTTACATCACACAGTTTATTAGATCAGGCTGAACTTTACTTCCAGTCAGCATAAAAAAATCACCATACTTCATATACATAAATATGATAAGAAATATTAGAATAGTTTCCATTAGATGCCTTGGTTAAAGCTGCACTGAGCACTTTTGGCAAACAGATGTTATGTCACATCCCCCTGTTGCTCTGGGTCTGAGTGAGCAGGTTCTGTGTTGCTGTGTTTTGAAAATAGTTAAATAAAGCGGTTGGAGCTGTATTTGGCTTTGGTTCTCCAGAATAATGACTGCCGCCTCCCCAATCCACTCAGTACAGAACCCCTCAGCTTTGGCTTTAGCAAGACACTGAAGGGGTTAATTATGAGCACACAAGTACAGGTGCTTCAAAATAGATTCAGTTGGGAGCACAGATTGATGCAATTTATTAAGTTTAATTGTCCAAACACACTCCTGCACCATGGTTTTAAAGTTTGTGAAATAAAATGTAACTGTGCAATAACATTTGCAAATAAGTAAAAACATATTAATGAAATATGTCATTTGGCAAGGGGTGCCCGCACTTTTGCTTTCAGCTGTATTCTTTAGCAGCTTCTTTAGTGACTTATGAGGGAACACAATCCTTAGGGCCCTTACACACGGGCGTTTTGGACCTGCGCTCCCCTGCGTTGCGTTTGGCTGCGTTCAGCCGCAGGGGAGCGCAGGTCTAGACGCACCTCATTTTGTTCAATGAGGTTGTACCCACGAGACGCGTGTAAGCGCCGAACGCAGATTCAGACGCAACATGCTGCATTTTTCCTGCGTTTGGCGCCTACATGCGTTCGCGTGAGTACAGCCCCATTGAAAATAATTGAGTGCGTCTATACCTGCGCTCCCCTGCGGCTGAACGCAGCAAAACGGAACGCAGGGGAGCGCAGGTAAAAACGCCCGTGTGTAAGGGCCCTTAACCTCTCTGTCAGGTGATAGAAATAATTTTGCCATAATGCATTATTGCAAATCAAATAATAAAACAGTACCAACACTAGGCAATATTGTACTGTTACAGTAACCCACTGCAGCCAGTCAGCAAATAACAAATGCAGTTACTAATGCAATTACATAATGAAAGCAAATATCTGATTGGTCGCTGTGGGTTATTGCACTTATGCAGAATTGCCCTGAATTTGTAGATAAACCCCATACCATTTTTATTCCTATACCAGTACTGTGCACACATTTTGAGGTTTGCATACCATCTTCTCTGTTGGAGGCGCTATTGCTGAATATTTTAAATCTGCTCACAAATTTCAACAGGATGTGCAAATATAATTCAGGTACAATATGTAAATGACAATGCACAGAGTTGTTCAATTCAATTGAATTTTTGAATAGTGAGGTAGACAATATACTTGTGAATTTATTCCCGTTACAGATTTGAAGTGCACTATCCTTTGACTTTTGGCAGATATGCACATTGTATTGTAATGTTTTTTCTTTCAGTGACTTAAAGGGAATTGATGCAAATGGATTCGTTCAAAAAGCCATTGATGCCTCCAATGTCCATGAGAGCATTGTTAATATGATTGAAGCTGCTAACGAGACATCTTTTATTGCACTGAGTACAGCAGAAAGAGTTAATGATGTAAGTTGCCATGTTTTTCACTTATTTGTAATAACCATCTTGACGTTTTAGTTTACTTCTCTGATAGTTTTATCCGTCATCCAACACTTTTTTCAGTTCCGACAGTTTCAGAGATCAGAAATAAAGACTTTTTCCAGTTACTTTTCATTTTCTATTTATGACCTTTTTTCTAATATTGAAGTGTAAAGTTTCAGTTTTCACCTTTAATCATTCTAAAGCAGCAGGGAGAAGCAGCTGCTATAATTGATACAATAGTTGCTAATATTATACAGATGCTGATGAGAAATTTATAAACTGATGTAACAAATTGTAACAGTTCAGAATCTGCACTTAAATTACTGAGCTGCCAGACTTAAAAAAAAGGACATTAAGGGGCAGATTTACAAAATACAAAAAAACGTGAAGAGATCGAAGTTCGATCGAATTCGGATATTCGAATTTGCAAATTTGGCCTCTTCGATCATCGAATACCGAATTATCAAATAGATTGAATGATCGGATATTTGATTATGCAATCATTCGATGATCGAAGGATTTAAAATTTTAAAATCCTTCGAATGCCCATTTCGCCAGATTGAACCTACCGAATACCAATAGAAGCCTATGGGAACCCCCCCCCATAGGCTTATTTGGCTAAGTCCTCCTCGAATACCATTCGTATGATCGAACGCCTCGATCGTTGGAATCGTACAAATTTTCCGGAGGCTTGAAGGAAAAAGTACGTTTTTTTCCGTTATCCGATCGTACGATTTCATCGAGGAATCGAATATCGAGGAAATTAAAGCTTGAAACTATTCGATAAGCATTCGATAGTCGAATGCTTATCGAAATATCGAGGGAATTCATAGGATTTTGGGGGAATTTTAGTAAATTTGGCCCAAAGCATTAAATTTAAGTTTTGGAAAACTGGTAAAAAAAATTTAAGTAATTGAAAAAAGTCTTTATTTCTGGTGAAGAATTTGAAAATAAGTCAGCTGCAAAAGAGTGTTTGGAAGATGAACAACCCACTTAAGAATATGTATAAAAAAAAATTTGTATCCAGAGTCAGCAGAGGAAATCTACAGTACTAATGTAAGCTCAGATTTATTAAAATTATTATTTGGTTTATGCTTTAACTGAATAAGCACATATGCAGTTACTGCAAAGCAGTAGTATTTTTTTTTTGTTGTCTACCTACTGTATGCATATACTACTTTGAAGGGATAGTCATGGGTGGGGGCCTTTATTCATATGTATGTATGTATATTTTTATTTGCATAGTGCTCCTTGAGGGCAAAGCACTGTACAGCAACAATACATTTGTAGTGACAAACAAGGGTTCACTGCATTAGTAAATAATAATTTAATAAAATAATCATATAAGAAAAAGCTGTTATACCTCTTAATGTGGAAAGTATTTTTAAAATCGCATCCATAGCCTCTTGTGATAGTCTTATCCAGTGGCCAAATTATTGTGAAATAGACATGATTTCTTGCTTGACTTTAACGTGCAGTTATTAATGAACTAATTAATTTTCAGATGTGGGGTTCCACTAAGGAAATATTTTTTTAAAACGCTGTTTTGGAAATTAGAATTTGTGTTGTCTTTGAAATACTACAATGATTGTGTATTTACTGTATTCACAGTGTTTCAGAAAAATGTATATTTTATTCACATCCATTTCTGTCACGAACAGTGACCTCAGAAAATAGATCTATCTATCTTTATACCATTTACAGGCAGTCCCTGGGGTTATGCACAAGATAGGGTATGTAGGTTTGTTCTTAAGTTGAATTTGTATGTAAGTTTAAACATATACATTTACTTATTAAATGCAACTTAGACAGATGATGGTATTAACATAGTATTTATTGTTACCTTTCTGTGCTCTGCAGTAGAAAACACACAGCAGAGGGGATTGTGGCAGGTGTTTTATTAAAGCTAAATGTTAATAAAGGCCATGCAAACCACAGTAGATTACTGTAATAGCACCCATTTGTAAGTGTGATTTGTATGCAAGTCTAGTATATGTAACTCGAGGACTCCCTGTATAAAACTTCAAGCCCTTTGCTAGCTAGCTAATTTATTGTGTATGAATACTAGTATGAGATCTCTTATCTGGAAACCCATTATCAAGAAAGTCTTGAATTACAGGAAGGCCATCTCCCATACAGTCCATTTTAATCAAATATTTCATTACTTTTTTTATATGATTTCTGTAATAAAAGAAACAGTTTTGTGTACTAGATGGTAACTAAACTGCATGAATCAATATTGGTTGCCAAACATTCCAATTGGGTTTATTTAATATTTATATGATTTTTTATAGTAAACTTATGTTATGGTTATCCAAATTACTGAACAATCTCTTATGCAGAAAACCCCAGTTCCCCCCGCATTTTGGATCATTCTGTACAGAATTCATTAGTGAATCTCCATAATGTTATGCCTTCTTCCCTGAATCTTGTAAAGCTTTGTGCTTAATGGGTTAAACATATTTTATGACTCATGGATGAGAAAAAGATGTATTTGACTGTGCCAACACATTATTCTTCTAGTAAGTTGCAACACAAAAAACCTTTTCCATAGTACAGGTTAACTCTGCAAAAAGGAATACTTCAGTTCTCTAAAATGGCAGCATCAGAATAAAATAAACATAGGGGCAGATTTACTAAAATTCGAGGGTTAATAAACCGTCAAATTCGAATTTCAAATTTAAAGGGGAAGTGGTCAAATTTCAAAAACATTCGATTTCGTTTTCGAATGTTTTTAACTCAATACGACCAATCGAATGATCGAATATAAAAACAATTCGAACCATTTTAACCCTTTGATCGATTTTTTTTTTATATTCGATCAAAAATTACTTTAAAACACCTATGGGAGCTTGCCATAGGGTTTTTAATCAATTCGGTAGGTCCAAGTTGGCAAACTGGCCTATCAATTTTTTTTTTTTTAAAGGGGAAGTACTTTGACCATCGAATATTCAAATACTATTAAATTCGAATTATTTGAATCGGTCGACTTTTGAAAATTCGATGGTTGAAGTTGCCTTATTTGCATATTCAAATTAAAAAAATTTTGATCGAATTTTGAATTCTTGACACGAATTTAGTAAATGGGCCCCATAGTGTCAGGGTTATATAGTGTTATGAATTACATACATTTGGTACTGTAACCCCTTTCAGAGTGCAGCCAGCAAAACATACATTTTCTGAATGATGTGCCTTATCTGTTAGCAGTTCATAATATCACTTCTGTTTTTATTGCCTGTTAACATTCCAAAAATGTTTCTGCTAAAGTTGGAGAGAGGTGAAGTAGTTGTCCAATTAGTAATGGAAATATTTTCTATGCAGCTAATTATCATTGACATCAAATTATGTCACTGGTATTTCAAGTACTTGGATCACATTATTAGGGGGGTGAGACGATACCTATACATTTTTCATTCTACATTTTACACTGTCGCATGTTAAATTTTTCATTCACATTTAGGAAGTATTTGGAGTCTGCACAAAGAAAGTTGGCTAACTAAATTCAATGTTATTTTTATTGAAGTGGAAGATGAAGTTGCAACAAAGTTTGTTGATGAAAGTTATCATTTTAGAATAAGTTTGAAAACATGCATAGTCCTGCTGCCATTTGACTGAAGAAAATCTATGGAAGGTTAGAATGTGCTACACAAGCTGGATACCAACAACTTCTGCTAAAACCCTTTAAAGCAGAAGGAAAGGAAAAAATAAATACTTACCTCCCTGTAATGTACAACCCAAGACCTCCTAAATTGCTAGGGTAGCAAGTCACATAGTCGATTCTAATTAAGTATATCCCATGTCCTTCTTCAGAACGCTTGTTTAGTCAGGCAGGCACCAAATAATTATGTTGACCTCTGAAGCTCGTCACTACTGATGTAGCACTTGTTAGAGTGCATCACCGTAGCTTGCTCAGTAAAAATGTGTGTCCCTTTGCAGCACACCACAAGCGCTTGATGCTGTCTGTTTACAGATCGAGCTTCTCCTAAGTTACTTGACGTTTAGAATGTGATTGGGCAGGGGGCTTGTGCTTCAGGGTATATGATAATGCTCACATATGCAGATTACCACGTGCGTCATCATGAATAGGAGAAAGGCAAGCGCCCACAGTATTTGCGCAGTGGATCTAAATTATACACAATGCACATCAAGGCTGCCTCTGGCAGCAGGAAAGAAGGAGACTGTTTTAAAGGACCAGTAACATTAAAAAATTAAATTGTTTTAAAGTAATCAGAATATAATGCAGTGTTGCCTTGCACTGGTAAAACTGCTGTATTTGCTTCAGAAGCACTACTATTGTTTATATAAATAAGCTGTTGTGTAGCCATGGGGGCAGCCATTCAAAGGAGAAAAGGCTCAACTTACACAGCAGATAGCAGATAAGCTCTGTAGAACATAATGTTATCTGTTATTCATTACTTATCCTGTGCCATATAGCCTTTTTTCAATTTCGGCCATTGCTACTAAGCAGCTTGTTTATATGAACTATAGTAGTGTTTCTGAAGCAAACAGATCAGTTTTAACAGTGCAGGGCAACACTACATGATATTTATTTTCTTTACTTTAAAACACTTTCATTTTTTGGTGTTACTGTTCCTTTAAGCGTGATGTCACCCAAGTACAATGTTGCAGTCTTCCTATGAGTGCTACTGCTTCCAGATTAGACCAGGGAGAAACCATGTAAAAGGCTGCATAAGTTCCACAATACTTTGATTAGAGTCCTATTTATGGTTTGTTTTTCCTTCTCCTTTAAACGAAGAGTAACATCAAAAAATGATGGTGTTTTAAAGTAATAACAATATGTAGTGTTGCCCTGCACTGGTAAAACTGTTGTGTTTTGGTTCAGAAACACGATTATTGTTTATATAAATAAGCTGCTGTGTAGAGAAATGACTCACAGCAGATAAGCGCTGTAGAACATAATGGTTTTATCTATTATCCACTATTTCAATTTCTACCATTGCTACACAGCAGCTTGTTTATATGATCTATAATAGTGTCTCTGAAGCCAGTGCAGGACAACACTACTTGATATTTTCATGACTGAAAAGGAAAACTATACCCAATAAATTAATACTGAAGCAACAGATATTTTACATCATATTAAGTGGCATATTAAAGAATCTTACCAAACTGGAATATATATTTAAGTAAATATTGCCCTTTTACATCTTTTCCCTTGAGCCACCATTTTATGCACTGCCTCAGTGATCACCTGTATAGAAATACTGCAGCTCTAACTGTAACAGGAAGAAGTGTGGGACTAAAACCTTGTCTGTTAATTGTCTCACCTAACATGTATGGTTTATTTGTGTGCACCATGAATAGTTGGATCCCAGGGGGCGGTGCTTATTTTTTTAAATGGCAATTTTCTATTTTGAATTACCCAATGGCACATACTACTATGCAAGTAGTTTATTTACATGTTTTTGGTATTACTGCTCCTTTAAGTGCCAGCAATCATGAAGTAGCAGCTGCCAGTGCTGTGCATTTCCTATACTCTGGCTAGTGGCATTATGTGACATGGCAAGATCAAAGTGCTCCAACAAAATAAATATAAGTGAAGATTTGTGTCTTCTTCGGACAATAAAAGAACTTTCTGTTTCTGTTGGTCGATAATCCTGTATACTCATCTAATATGGTTATTGGCTGTCCCTGCCTTTAATACCAAGATGCACACAGATGACCAGTCAATAAAATACTATGAAAAACACAAGAAAGTGTGGCTTGCTGGCTATCTTTATGTATCAGGATCTTATGGATTGTACCTCCAGACATTAATATTTTTACAAATCTTGTCATGCTTCCAAAAAAAAAGATGGTGGTCAAGATTTTTGTATTTTTTTCCATATAGAAACATCCCAGATATTTTGCTTTAATAGAATCAAATATTATTCCGTGCTAATTACTTAAAACAGACATTTGTTCTCAGATATTAGCAGCCACGCGCTGGGTTATAGCCCTTCATTGGCTAACTCCCTCCCTGTCTGTTACAATGGTTATCAATAGACTTAAATTTATCCAATCCATGCATTATCTATCTGCTTTGTTAGAGGATAAGTTGGACCACCATACCTCCATTTGGTCACCCTGGGAAAAATTCCTTGCTGAACAACCATAAAATGCTTATTGTTCTAGATATAATTGTGATCAAATTCTATACGAATTTTCTGTAACGAACCAATCCCCCCCTCTTTCTTTCTGTTTTCTTTATTATTGTAATAGTTGATGCATATTACAGCTGTATTCCCTTTTTTTTTTCTTTCCTTTTTCTTTTCCATTTTTTTATTTCTAATTCATGTATTTTAAGTTTATGTATTGGATGATGCATACTATAAACATCATAAATAAAGAGTTATAAAAACAGACATTTGTTTGTATATTGTGCATGTAGGCATCGGATGGAATGGACAACCAGATAAAGTATCAGATGACAGAGAATGAGAAACTGTTGGTTCAAGCTAAAGAACTGAAGGAGGCGTCTGATTCGAGTAAGCTTTCTTTTCAGTACTGCGCATTAAGGAACATGGATGTAAAATGTTTCCATTGATATCTTATTTCATTCATGTTCTGGAAAGTTTTGTTTGTCCTACACTTTTTATTAACTACCAGTGTAAGACCCTGCATGCTTTGGTAGCAGACAATTTGATGAATCCACAACAGTTTCAGTAGAGCAGTAGCATTTGTTACTATGGATGATATATCTTCCATTGGAAATGCTCTGCTGTGAAGTCTGTCAAATCCCCAAACACACTTGAAATTACATATCCCATCAGCCTTATCTTTATAGCTATAGTATATAAATGAAGGTTGTAAGCTCTTCCCTGCTTCGCCATTTACTTTTTACTTCAAGTTGATCTTCTGTCCATGCCCTTTATGAAATCAAGGCTCTAAGCAACCAAATCCACATTTCAAATATAGCTTGCGGGTACAAATCAACCTTAGGGTTAGAGAGATTTCAGCAGCCAGCTGGAAGAAGACCTTGACATTTTAATAACCTGATTGCGGTGTTTGTATTTCAGTGTCAAAAACCATATATGTCAGAGCTACTGGTAAATTATACAAATATTTTTCTTTCTGCCAAGGTAATGACTTAGGAATTTCAGAAACAAAACAACGTGTAAAAGCTGCTGCTCTGAGAAAAGATGCTCTAGGTGATAGACTAGAAAATGCCATTTCTCAGATTGAAGTACACGAAGATGGTAAGTCAGCATTAAAAAAATTATTTATTTTGACCTGGTTTATCTATTAATAGCTAACATTGCTTCTTTTCTCATGGTAAAATGAAATATTGTCAATAAACCCTAATGGCCTAATATCCATGCATTAAAATGATAGACTGCAGTTGTCAGTTTGCTGTTCTTTTAATCTTTACAAAGCTAAATCTCAGTGCCACATGGGCCCCCACTCCCCCCAAGCCCCCTGCCCCAGTAGTAACTCCCCTCTGGCACCCCCACATACCTATTCTCTTGCTGCTGCTGTGATCATGGTGGGTGTCAGACAGGAGCAGGGTTGGGTCGGCCCACAAGGGTTGGAGTCCACCAGATTTTCTCCTTGTGTCTCACCAGTCCCAGATCGACCCTGATTTCATGATTTACAGTATGTGCTGCTATTTAACAGCATTAAGATAATAGGAGTTGTTTATAAATTGGATTGTTCAAAAAATTGCAATCCTCAATATTTTGCACTTTCTACCCTGCTTCCCAGTTTAAATGAATTGCAGGAAGGAGGGGAGAGGCACATAGGGGTCTCTTCTCCAAACCCCTAACTTGTACACAATTCAGATCTGGAATTTAGGCTGTAACAATGGACTCTGTCTTGGAGCTCTGTACTAACCATCTGCCATATGGCTTTTGCATTTCTGCCTGGGGACACAGTAAGTGACCCCAATGACATAAAATTTTTGTCTCTTTAATATGTATTTACTTCTTTATTTAGGAACATTTTAATTTGGCTCATCATCAGAAACCGCTTCCTATAAAAGAGCAATGATATAAACCATGAACAAAAGTATTCCAGAGCTAATTAGAAATAAAACTATACCTAAGAAACACTTTAGTCATAAATAAGACTATTTTATATAAGATATTCTGCCACTCATGCTAGCTGCACAAAATTATATCATGCATTTTAAAGGCCTTTTAAACCTAACTATATTATCATTGGCATATGTGACCTCATTAATCCGTTGATCTCTGGTACAGTTGCTAAGATATCATTGAGCTTGGCATGTATGAAGTCATTAGTACACTCAGAAATGGAAGGCTGTACTTCAATTAATATAAAATGATTCTTTATTTTCACTTAATATTCATTTTAGGGCTAGTGGTCTGTTATTCTTGGAAATGCTTAGGGCAATTTTAGTGGTACTTTAGTTATAAGCAGTGCACAGTAATGGGACAATAGTTTTATATGCATATAAAACACGTATTATTTATGCTACTGATAAATGAGCATACAGTACACAGATTAATTATAAAACAATTCATTTGACATTTTCATTTACTTCGTAGAGAACACAAGAAAGCGACTAGAAAAATCTAAACTGGTCGCTGAAGAAGCCTTAAACATCACAGCTATGATATCAAAAGTGACCAATCCAATGTCTAAGAATGCCAAGATTTGGACCAAAGATCTTAGTGATACAGATTTTGATGCTTCTGCTTATAACAAGGTTGTAAGCTCAGCAGGAGAGGCTGGTAAGTTGTTTATATACTGTATACTGGTTTGTTGCATAGATTGTCAGGCATCAGATGTTCTGTGGCTATAATTAAATAGTCCATTATATTTTGTGTGAGCATCAACACTGAAGTTACAATATGGCCAATGTAGGTATGCACCCAAATACAATGACTCCCAGTGGTTTCCCAGTAAAACTTCTTTCATACCTGTTTTAAATGTTGTCTTTATTTATTAATCACAATGAACATATATATCCTGTGTGTTTCACAGCCTTGTATATCATATCATAATCATGCATCAGTCCAATATTTTTTTCTGTCTAAACATGTCTCAAACCGTATGATTCATTAATATCCATTGTAATGCATCATATATACAGTAAAAGGTTTTCTTTTATTGCAGTGAGGAACCTCACAGAGGTAGTCCCCTTGCTTCTGAATAAGCTGCGAACAGTAGAATACAAATGGCCTACAAACAATATCTCATTGAGCATTCTCCGCATTAGGGAGCTTATAGCACAAACAAGGAGTGTGGCCAGTAAGGTATGTGTCATAGTGCATATCATAACTGAACGATCTACTATGTACCATGTTATAAGTCTAGCTGCAGCTGTAAAAGGTGGGTGAACCTGTTTTCGATGCACACTTTAAGTTTACACAAACTTCCAGCTGGATGGTGTTATAGGCCTTTCTACCATAGTTTCTAGAAAGAAAAATTGGAATTTTCTGGTAATGGTAATAAGGCTGTTATGATTACTGGAGTAGGGAAGTGCATATTATTTTAGAGTCCTCTCTAAAAATCTTTTATTATAAAAATCACAATTTAGACACATCCCAAACTACTATCCCTCATATGAAATAAAAGACACTAAGGGGCATATTAATTATGCTATGTATAATGAAATTCACAAAAAAAATGGTGTAAAAAGCTGTGTTTGTATTTTACACCATGAGAATGCCAGATTTGCCACTATTATTTTACATTGCTTCTGGCGGAAATCACTCTAAGTAAAAATGTGTAAAATTTCCACACCCTTTTATACGTTATATGGCTTGGTGATGTGTGGTGTATTATTGTGCCATTTTTTTACACCCCATAAAAATATACCACCTAAGCTTGCCAAGGGACAGTAACCCAAAGCAACCTATAAGGTTTGCTTTTAAATAGGTGACCAGTAAATCCTACCTGCTGATTAATATCTATGGGTTACTGCTCCTGGGAAAACTTAGTGCCTTTTATTGCATAACCCCTTATATCTATTACTGTAATACAAAATGTAATATACTTGATTGTAGAATTGCTACAAAATAAGTAAATTCAAGCTGCCTCTTTATTAGTCAGTGAATTGCAGGGACGGGAAAGACTTGCAGAGGTGCCCCTGCGGGTGGGTCTGGTTAACACATTGCCATTTGATTTTGCATCCTTGTCTATTAACTGTGATATTCCTCCGTGTGGTACAAAGGTCATAGTCTCACTTGCTGCACAATCCCTGTAACATCAAAGAGTGCTTCATTTATTCTGTCTTTTTAATTGTTTCAGCAAAAACTTTTCTTTAATGACTCTTTCTGTTGTAAACTCAATTTGATCAATAAGGCAGAAGTGAAAAACTCTGCTAACACAACACAAAATTGTTGAAGTGAGTCAAGCAATTAAACATAATGGCCAGTGCTTTAAAGGCACTGTCAGTAGTGCTTGCTTGTAGTAGCACCAAGGGTAATGGAGCCTTTTCTCTGCTGGTGGTATTGCAGCCTGTGTAGAATCTCCAAATGTGCCATGCCAAAAGGAAAAAAAAGGTGGGTACAGTCATAAACAACTGAACCATATACAGTCAGAATGTCTTAATGGAATCTATGGATGACAGTGCAAGAGGGTTCTAATTATACTATAATTTCAGTAAACAAATACATGAGAAAAACAATGCAGGCTCACTAAAGGTATTTGAATGTAAAGTTGTTTGTGTGCTATTAGATGAAGAAATAATTGGGTGTTCCTGTTGTGTTTTCTTTTGCAGGTCCAAGTGTCAATGCGATTTGGAGGTAAATCAGCAGTTGATGTGAGTCTAAGAACAAATGTGGCAGACCTGAAAGCATATTCATCTATCAGTTTGTACCTAAACCCGATTGCACACCAGGAAAAACCTCATGACAAATTCATTATGTATTTCGGAAATAAGAATGTAAGTGCTTAAGTTAAAAAAAAAAATGTGTAATTTTTTTCTTTCTCGTGCACATGATGTGAACTTCTTGCACAGCTGGAAAATAAGAAAACATAAGCATTAAGAGCAGGGCTATAGCAAGACCATATAAATAACTGCATATACTAACAATATGTGTACTAAAGCTATAAAAAATGTCAGTCTTGTATAAATAGAGCATCTTGGTTACTAACCTGTTATTCAGTCACATCGGATCCTGCCCCACTTGAGCTTACAATCCAAGATCACATTCACACAAGGGTTGATTTTACAAGGAGCCAATAAACCTGCTGATATGTTTTGGAGGGTGGTGAGAAATGTACAAGGCAGGCATTTTTTTAGTGACTGCAACATTCTCATGCTTTAACATTTAGCAAGCAGCCATTTGGCATTAGCAAACTCTTTTTGCTAACAAACAGCAGTTATTATGGGTCAGTTACTAGGGGCAGCGGAAACACACTCTGACGGCATGTTTCTCCATTAAAAAAGAACAGACTAAGACTATAAACTGTCTGAGACACTGTGGCTGGGAATATTTTCACAATCTCTAAACTCCTGCATAACATAATGTTTTATAAGCACATTCAAATGTAAATAAATAAATATCCAATAAATATCCAGTCAATATATTTACAAGCAGATGAGATAGCAAACTAAAATGATTAAATCTTTCCTTATATTATGACATATTAGAGTTCATTTACATCACCAAAGATCAATTTCGAGCACAATTGTCATGTTTTTTCCCCACAATGCAATGCCAAGCTCAACTACAAGGAGGTGTGAAAATGCAAGTTGTCAACTCTGCTTGCATTTTTAAATGAGCAAGAAAAGACAAGACTACACAGTGTATCAAGATGTGCTTCTTTGTCTTGTGTATTTGTCTGTGTAGTAAATAGACTAGACTTAGGGGCACATTTTCTAAGGGTCGAAGAGAATTTTAGATAAAATTTGAATTTCGAAGTAATTTTGGGCTACTTCGACTAACAAATAGCCCAAAATTTGATTCGAATTGAAAAAAATTGAATTTCAAAATACTGACCGCTTCAAATCATTCAAATTTGCCACTTCGCCACCTTAAAGCTGCCAAATTGCTATTTTAGCCTATGGGGGACCTCCTAGAGCCAGTCCTGAATTTTTCTAAGTCCTGAGAAGTCAAAGGATTTTGGATGAAATTGTTCGAATCGAACAATGCATTCGAACGATTCGAATGGTTTCAGTTCGATCGAAAATGGACCTGTTTGGTCCTTTTTCAATCAAAAAAAAATTTGATGGTCGAATTTAGAATTTTTCTCTATTTGAAATTCATTAGTAAATCTGCCCCTAAGTGTCATTCATGGCCAAGCATATAAATAACACAATCACATCCTTTGTAAAAAGATATAAACCAGACTGAACAATCAATCACAGCTGAACACTAGAGCATAAATGTCATATCCTAAATGCCAAATTTCCAATGGCAAATTATTTGCTTCCGAGTTTGTATTTTGTTCCAGTTGCCTGCTACTGTATGTCTAGTACTCCGTGACAAGCAGCAATGCTTGAATTATGCATCATCTATTCGAGATTCAAGTTTAACTGTGAAAGTGAAACCATACCAAACTAGAATCCATGATTTGTCCTTATTTATTATTAAAAAGCTTGATTTAATCTGATCAGGGAAAAACTCAATGAAATCAAGCAATCGCTCTATTTTTTCGGGTTTGTTCCCAAAAATTCAAAATTTTTCAGATTTGTCCGAATAGCTTAAAATAGTCAGATTTTCGGGCTAATTCCAAATAGCATGTGTACCTCCCCCATTGACTTACTGTATTTACAATCTCAGCAGGTCTGAGATGGAGGTGTTTCAGAATCAGACTTTTTGCAGCCTTGGAGTATAATAAATCTCAAAAATTTTAGGTCTTTTTTTTTCTACTAAAAAAATATGGATTCTATAGTAAAAAAAACTCTTATCCATAGACACAATTGATATATAATTGTAAAATAAACGATGCAATGGGAAAATAATGCATTATTTTACATAATATGAGTTACTTTTTTGTCTTCTGTTTAGTTATCTAATTAAAATTCTGTTAGGTTGGAATTGATTTAGATGACTTCTGTTGCTGCACCAGGGTTTTATAATTGATTTAAAGGGAAACTGTCATGGGAAAACATTTTTTTTTTTTTAAACGCATCAGTGCTGCTCCAGTACACTTCTGCACTGAAATCCATGTGACTTGTGCCAGCACTTTAGGAGGGAACTGCTTTCTGGCAGGCCGTTGTTTTTCCTTTCAATGTAACTGAATAGTACGCAGTGGGACATGGGTTTTACTATTGAGTGCTGTTCTTAGATCTACCAGGCAGCTGTTATCTTGTGCTAGGGAGCTGTTATCTCGTTACCTTCCCATTGTTCTATTGTTAGGCTGCTGGGGGGGGGAGGGGGTGATATCACTCCAACTTGTAGTACAGCAGTAAAGAGTGATTGAAGTTTATAAGAGCACACGTAACATGACTTGGGGCAGCTGGGAAATTGATAATATGTCTAGCCCCATGTCAGATTTCAAAATGAAATATAAAAAAATCTGTTTGCTCTTTTGAGAAATGGATTTCAATGCAGAATTTTTCTGGAACAGCACTATTAACTGATGCATTTTGGAAAAAAAATTCCTATGGCAGGATCCCTTTAACTGTTTAAGCTATAAATATTTTTGTTTTTGTTAATACTACTTTGTATTGTTGGCTGTGATGTTGTTTTGCTGGCAAATAATATATATATATTCACAAATCAACATGTTTCTTCTAGTCTACATCAGACTACATGGGCCTTGCAATTAAGAGCAACAATCTGGTATATGTGTACAATCTGGGAAGTGGAGATGTTGAGATTCCACTGGACTCCAAGCCTGTCAACTCCTGGCCAGGATATTTTAGTCTCATCAAAATTGAAAGGTAGTATATGAAACAACTGCTTGATGAAATCAGTGAAGACATACACAACCTGCCATCCCTGAAAATAACAATTCCATCTGTCCAGTTGTGGAATTACAATCTTTAAAGCTTACGATATATGATTGTATAGTTTCAGCAATTAAATGTTTATGGCCAGATTTAAAATCGGAGAAGTATTATTGTTGATAATATGTGTGCATTGTCCTTGTGTGTCCCAGAGTATGGCTTCAGTTAAAGGTCTATCCAGAAATAGTTTAAAGCAGCGTACTCAACCAGCATGCTGACTATTATGGATAAAAGTAACAAGCAATAACCTTTTTTTTGTGTGAACTAAATGATCCAGATAGTGGAGAAGGTGTTCTTACAAACATACAGTATATTACTTAAAAGACTTAAAAAAAAATTTTTTAATTTGTTTATAAACTATGAATAAAAAACACAGAGACATGTTAAAGTTCAAAATCGCTAAGCCTTTATTAAGAAATTACTTACCAAAGCTCCGCTTCCACTCCTCTTCTGAAAACGCGATTGAGTGATCCATTGTGCGATGCTCGATTTCTCCTCCCTGCATCCTTATAGGAGATAGCCAGGGATGGAGAAATCGATTTCCGCATGGATTGTCGCTCTGTCACCTTTTCAGAAGAAGCGCCGAAGCAGAGCTTTGGTAAGTTATTTCTTAATAATCAGCTATTTTAAACTTTAACATGTCTCTGTGTTTTTTCTCGTAGTTTACAAACTAATTTTTTTTTTAATTTTATGTGACTGGACTAGTGATGGGCGAATTTATTCGCCAGGTTCGAATTCGCGGCGAATTCCCGCGATTCGCGAATCACCAGCGAAATTTCGCCGGAAAAACGAGTCACGCGTCGTTTTTGACACGACGCGTCAAACAAATGACGCGAAGCGCGCCGGAAACGAAGCGCGTCAAAGTTGATGCGACGCGCGTCAAAAGCGTCCCGCAACTCGTTTCGCGAATTTTTCGCCAAATCGCGGGAGATTCGCCCATCACTAGACTGGACCTTTAATGATCCAATGGGAAAGTAATATAAAAGGAGACATATAAATAGATCAGTTGCAACACTCCTCTGATTCATGTGCTGTATGTTCCTAGCATAATTTCATACAAAGATAAACTGGAATATATTTTAAATAACTGACATATTTTAGAGCTTGTAAGGGGAAATATATCTATTAAATGCTTTCTGTAAGTAAAAATGTGAAATCGTTTTACTGAATTGCGTTCACAGGCTGGGCCGACATGGCAAAGTGCTTTTAACTGTACCTAGTCCAAGTAGCACAGCAGAAGAAAAATTCATTAAGAAGGGTGAGGCTGCTGGAAGAAATTCTGTTCTAGATCTAGATCCCACCAGCATGGTGTTTTATGTTGGTGGGGTTCCTTCAGGATTTCAGGTAAGTGGAAATAACTAAGCTGGAATCATTGTGGAGTCTAGGTATTGCTAGAAACAATGGTGCTTTAAAGGGTTGTAGAAGTTAAGGAAGTCTGCCACTCTTCCTGTCATTATTGGGAGTTTCAGGAATGACATTCCAAAGCTGTCAATAAGCATTACAGAGCACAGCTCAGATTAAATAGCTTTTGTGTTACAAACTGAGTTTCTATTCTGGATATATAGACCTATGACTTTGTGTCATCTGGTAACTATTAGTGCCTTATCTCCAGAAAATTCCTCCTGATAGTAATCATTTGCAGAATATCATTTATAAACCACTTAAGAGACTGGCAGACCATGTATTATCTTAAGAATATGGATCCCTTGGTGACTCACAATGCTGTAGATTTATTTAAAAAAAATTCTGTTGCATTATACTTTATTTTATTCTGTTTATGATGAGTGAAAGCCTGTTTAGGTTTATATATATATACCGACAGAAAAACACAAGAATGAGCATAACTGCTACCATATGCCTTGATTGCAGTGAATTCTGAGGAACGTTGCACCACAGAGTAAAATAGTTTGTGAACATCTCTCCTGCCAGTAGCAGTGATCAAATGACAAGAATAAATGAAAAAAAATTATACAAACTCTGAATCTTAAGCAGATAAATAACTAATTTATCATATTTTGTTAGCATTGAAACTTGTTTATTATTTATTAGGTTGTGAACTGTTTGATGCACAATTGCTTCCTCTGTTTCTTCATTTAGCTTCCCGCCAGCTTAAATCTGCCAGGCTTTGTAGGTTGTCTAGAGCTTGCTACTGTCAATGATGATGTTGTTAGCTTGTACAATTTCAAGAACATCTACAACATGAACACAGTCACAGCACCACCGTGTGCCAGGTACAGAAAATGTCATTATTAACATTCCCTGTACATTATGTTTTCATCTTATTACAGAGTTTTTCAAATACATTTTTTTTACAACTGTTATACTAATGATATAAGTATATTCATCAGGGTTTGCAGGAAAACTATACCCCTCAAACAATGTAGGCCTCTATAAAAAGATATTGCAAAAAAAACAACTCATATGTAAAACTCTGCTTAATTTAAATAAACCATTTTCACGATAATATACTTTTTAGTAACATGTGACATTGGGTTATCCTAAATAGAAAATAGCCATTTTAAAAAATAAGGACAGCCTCCAAGGATCGTATGATTCAACGGTGTACACAAACATACCAAACAAACTATACTTGGTATGTCACATGAGCCAATTAACAGACAGGGTTGTGTCTTTTGCTTCCACACTTCTTCCTGTTACAGTTAGAGTTGAAATATTTCTGGTCAGGTGATGTCTGAGGCAGCACACAGACCATCACGAAATGGTGGTTCAAGGCAAGAGATGTAAAAGGGCAATATTTAATCAAATATATATACCAGTTTGGTAAGATTCTTTAATATGCCGCCTAATTTTATATAAACTATCTGTTGCTCAAGTTTTCATTTTGGGGGTATAGTTTTCCTTTAAAAACTTATCATATTTAGTCAGCAGAGAAACTAATCTTCAGAATATTCTATGGGAGGCTTTACTACAATAACAGTTCACAACCTTGTTGCATTAGTCACTTCCCTTGAGGAGCCTGGAGGTTACTCTCTTCGATAAAGCCTTCCTGAGCTTATGGTATTCATATCCTTCCCACAGATTAAGGCTGAAATCACACATGCCGTTTTAGTTATGGTTTTTTTTTTTTTTTCTTCGCTTCAGTATTTGCCTTCCTGGGAAATAAAGTATAAATTTCATTAAACAAAAAGTGTTGAAATAAAAGACCAGCAATCATATCTGCACTCTGTAGTATTTAAAAATATTATATTTGTAACTTTTAGCTGCTAATCTAAAAAATGTTTTACCATATGATTTGCTTCTATTTTTTAATATTTTTTCTTTACGATTAAAGACAGAAAAATATGCTTTAGATAGAGGTGGAAAAGAAAAGATTAAGCTTTTTTTCTTATTACATTTATAAATGTTGTTATAAATTCAGTAAGGAGATTACTAACATCTCAGATGCAATTGTATTTTGCCTTTCAAGGCTGGTATGTAGTCATTACCTCTATGTACAAAATAATAGCAGTTTTGAAGCTGAGATTTTCCAACTGCAAATATTCACTGAGATCACTTCTGTTTTATGCAGAATACACTGCTAATCCTGTCTGCAAGTATGGATTCAATGCCTGACTGAACTGTGCACAACTAATTTTTTACTAAATGAGCTTCATCGTTTTTATACATATATATTTATATATATTTATATATATTTATATATATATATATATATATATACAGTAGAAAAATATTTCGTTTCTTTCATAGGAACAAATTGGCCTTCACACAGAGCCGTGCAGCAAGCTATTTCTTCGATGGGACTGGATATGCTGTTATACGCAACATAGAAAGGAGGGGTCGTTTTACCCAAGTCACTCGCTTTGATATAGAAGTCCGAACACCAGTAGATAATGCCCTTATTTTACTTATGGTCAATGGAGTAAGTACAATTTTTTTATTTCATACTCTTGTCATCATGGATAATAATATGCAAATATATATAATTCTTCCACATTGCTTATCCTGTTTGTTGCATGGGTCTAATGTTAGAGAGAAAGATTTGGAAAATACAAGGAGGTTTAACTTCAAGGAGAACTAAACTCTTCATTAAAAACAACCCTACGCCCCATAGACCCTGCTGAACCCCCCGGCATAGCGCTTACCCTGGGCAAATGCCCCTAACTTTTTACTCATTCTTTGCTGCAGTTTCAGGCATTGGAGTTGAAAGCAGCTATCTTCTACAGTAATCTTCATGTCTTCTTCAGGGTTTTCTGCAACATCCGTGAGTTTCAGCGCATGCACAGTTGTCTGTTACCGGGAAATTACTCCAACTGCACATGCGCCGAAATGCCGTTCAATAGATGAAGATTACTGAAGAAGATGGCTGCCTTGAACTCCTATGCCTGAAACTGCCGCGAGGGGTGAGTAAAAATTTGGGGACATTTGCCCAGGGTAAGAGTTACACTGGGGGGGGGGGGTTCAAAGGAGAATTCAACCCCCCTTGTCCAAGCAAGGATTTTTAAAGGAGAACTAAACCCCAAAAATTTAAATGGTTAAAAATGCCATATTTTATATACTGCACTTATTGCACCAGAGTAAAGTTTCAGCTTCTCAATAGCAGCAATGATCCAGGACTTCAAACTTGTCACAGGGGGTCACATACTCAGGGGCTCTGAGCAGATGTTGAGAAGCTAAGTTTAGGGGTTTGCCCAAATTATAAAGCCATAAATGAGGTTGACCTGTAATATATGCTGATGCTGCACTGCTCATTATTAAATTCTGATTCTAGTTGCATTGGTTTCTGAGCTGAATCGGCAGAAAAGAAGAGCTACAAGGGCATATTCAGAAGCACAGATCTTCAGTGCTAATGGGCTGTGGTTGCCTTGGGCTGGTACAGAAGCCCAAAATATGTATAACAATTCTAGCCTACTTCTTTAGTTAAACTTTAGTTCTCCTTTAAGGGTCAGTTCCAGAGGTAGGATCTCACTGCAACTTTAAATGTATTATACATGATATATTATTATACATGTTATCGTTATTATACATTATATGCACAGTTCCAAGCCTCATAAAACACTCTTTGGGGTTATTTACTAACTAGTTCTCAAGGACAGTTTATATGTTATGACATCACTTGCCTAGTTGCTAGCATTAGCCTATGTTATTGGGTTAATTAACTGCATTGTGATGTCAGTTGTAAGTGGGTATTCCAGCATGTGAAGTTGACACTATACTGCCTTTTGTTTTGTTGCTGTCCTCACAGAAATCAGATCCTGCTATAACTGATCAACAAATTAAAAATAAGAACTTGTAAATTGTAAATTAAAAAAAAAAAAACTGTTTATGTTTTAGACCAAATTCTTTAGCCTGGAGCTCCAAGATGGCTATCTGAGACTGCAGTATGATTTTGGCTTTGCCAAGGGGCCTATGCTTCTTGAAGATTCAGCGAAGAAATTTCAAATAAACGATGCAAGATATCATGAGGTACTCTTGTTTATGAAATTTCAACACTATTTTGCTAGGGAATAGGCCCTTCAATGAATTAAGGGATGCACACAAAACCTCAAACACAAGAATATTTTTTCCCTGTGAACACAGATACAAGAATAATTGTTTTCTGTGTTTAGCATTACTTGCTTCTAGCTAGGTATACAGACACCAGGATCAATTTCTCTATGGTGTTTGTGGGCCAACTATCATAGATCTTTGCCTGTACTACATTTTATTACATGTACACTAGTTCCTTATTTTTTCTCCCTCATGATGCAGGTGTATCTAGCAATTGTTCAGTTAGAAGTAGATTTTTAATTGTTTAAGTTTTTTTTAAATTTGATCAGGAAACAAAATCCAAATTAAACTTGATCAAGTTTTTTTTTATCATCAATTTTCATCAGTTCACAGAAAACTTTGTTCATACAACAAAAATCTAATTTTTTCATTTATTGGTAAAAAATGTAAGAAATAAAGTTACAATATACACCGCCATTGACTTCTATAGAGCAAGATGGGGGGCCTGTGTGGTGTGTAGCCTAGGGGTCACACATCACATTAATTCAACACTGCATTTGTTAGATAAATATATTTGGAAATTGATAGAGAATACACAATAAATTCAATTCACATTGAATTAAAGAGTTAAAACTTAAAAATGTATGCAGTAAAGACAAATGTTTTTCATGTTGTGTTTTCCAAGATCTCAGTCATTTATCACAATTCCAAGAAGATGATATTGGTGGTTGACAGAAGACATGTGAAGAGTGTTGACAATGAAAAGACATCAATTCCTTTCTCTGACGTTTATATTGGAGGAGCGCCTTCTCCAGTTTTGCAGAGGTTTGTGCCAATTTCAACTGAAAACTATTAAAGATGTTCTTGTGTTATTTCTCTGTCAGAATTTGGTCTGTCTGTATTTTGAGCATATTTTTCACTGTATTACCAGTGCCATGTACTGAATACCAGTGAGAGAATGGTAATAATTAATATTGAAACAGCACCTAGCAATTATCACCATGGCAGCAGTATCAAACATTGTTGAAAAAAAACAAGAAAATACTAAGCAGCTAAGGCAGGAGCTTGTTCAGGAAATCATATTTGGGAGACTGCAATTTATTTATTCAGTCTGAGGTGTGACGTTTAACTGCTGATGGCCCGAGTGTAATTAAATGCAGGATCCAGCCACAAAAGTGGCATTAAGATGAATTTGGCGTTAAATTGGAGTAATATTTTGCCAATATTAAAATCAATTTTGTCAATGTAACTCCATTCTTCTTAATATGATGTTTTTACCTCCAGAAAAATGTCATTTATGGCACTAAAAAATAACCACCAACTGTGTAGAAATTTTTGGGAAATACTTCAAATTCATAATAACAGAACAATACATCACAATACATGCAAAGCCACAATATTTATGAAATGGAGACTTTTGTGAATTTGATGTTTTTTAATGACAATTTAACTCCGTTAATACTTCTTACTCCAATTTCACTTTGAATTACCCCTTGTTGTATTATCCACTTATATGGCAATGAACCTTCTCCTCCTTATATGTACAAAAGCATAGAATATTACAATGTACAATGGGGGACATCGGGTATGAAGTTTTTCAGCAGCTGTCGGACATTGAACTCCCTGGATTGATTTGACACCTCGCTAGTTTAAAACCTGATACATGTTAAATTCACATTGTGCATGGTTATCTAGCAATTAATTTAGACACATATTGTCTGTATACTCAAAAGCCAGCCCATGTGCAGAATACATCCAAGTTAACTGCTAATTAGCCATTCAGAGTTAAATCGGTGATTGGTTTTAAAGGATGATGTGGCAACACATTCAACAGCATAATGAATGTATAAACAGCACAGTAGGTTATAAATAAATAACAGGATGCACTGAGCAATAATCCATCTTTTGCAATAACTTGTTATTCCTTTTAGTATGAGGAGTCACCTAGCTGCAGACATTTCCTACAAGGGATGCATAAAAGGTTTCCAGTTTCAGAAGAAGGATTTCAATTTGCTGGAAGAACCAGAGACGCTTGGTATCAGCTATGGCTGTCCTGAAGAATCACTTGTAAGTTCAGCACTCAGTGGCCTGAATCATTTTTCATTTAGCTGATACATAAGCTGATATTATATACACTGAGCCTTGAGCACCCCTGTATGGGAGACAGAATCTGTGTATCTGGCAAATAAGGATTGCTATTCACTAATACATGGATGATACATGTGGCAAACAATCACAGTGCTACCCTGTCATCTAACTAATATTCCCAGGCTACCCTCTTCAATTGTGATTCATTAGAGTCCCTAAAAGTGTAATTTCTTTTTGCTTTAACAGTTGTTGAAAGCATTACATTATCATGATATATACCCTGTAAAATAATAACACATATTTACATTTGTTTTGAATCGTACTAATGAAGTGCAAATGTTTTCTTGTTTCACCTCAGATGTCCCGTCAAGCTTATTTTAATGGGCAAAGTTTTATTGCTTCTAGTCAGAAGCTGGCTCCTTTCGAGTCTTTTGAAGGTGGCTTTAGTTTCAAAACTTTACAGCCCAGCGGTCTGTTGCTTTATCATTCTGAAGGGGTGAGTAGATCTTAATGATTGTAGGTTGTATTAAATTTATTGCTTAAGCTAATGTATTTGCACTGGGGAAAATCCTTGAGATCAAGTAACCTGTTCCTTGCTTGTATTTATTTTGAATTCATTATTTCTAGGCTGATGTGTTTTCATTATCCATGGAAAAAGGATCGGTTGTCTTCAGAATAAAAGACATCAAAGTGCAATCTAAAAATAGATTATACAATGATGGGCAGAACCACTTTGTGGTTGCATCAGTCTCCCCAACAAGGTATAGTATGCACCTAGTATAGTATATTAATAGCATAGATAGTTGGTAGCCTTCAGATTTTTTGGATTCATCCACATTTGATAACCAGATGTTTTAAAAGATTTTTTTTTTTAGTTTTTCCAAAAATAATGTGATCACACAGCATGATTGTACGTTTATATATGCATTAGTTTTGTACATATGTTAGTTTGAAGACTTCCTCAGGTGCATGAATTGCCATGCATTGTTGCCAGACCATTCTACAACCACACTACTTGATGTTTTCTTTCTGCTTGTAGATATCAGCTGCTGTTAGATGAAACAGATGCAAGTATACAAGATAGACAGAAATCTGATTCAAGCTCTTCAGTGGCAAGAAAGTTTTATTTTGGAGGCACCCCGACAGGAGTTTCTCAGGCCAATTTCACAGGGTGTATAAGTAATGCTTATTTCACAAGGTTTGTTATATATTGATTGTGTATTGGGGTGTGTGAATGCTTAAAGGAATTATTCAGGGTAAAAATGAAAAAAAAAGATTTAGTAAACTGAAACCGTATTTATTGATGGGGGAAGTTCACATTGCACTTTTTTTTATTAGCAAAATGCCCATTTAAAGGAGCAGTTCAATGTACAAATGCTGGTTGAATAGATCATATGTGCTCAATAAAAAATAATTCTGATATAGTTAGTTAGCCAAAAATGTAATGTATAAAGGCAGGAGTGACTGACTTCAAAGGTAACTTCAAAGTAATCCATACTCAGGTATGTCGGCTTCATTACATGAAAATGTGTTTGTGGTGACCTTTATTGAAGTGGTCACATGTGGCAAATGACATCATATGGCAAGCTAATATAGGAGAATCAAAAACTATTTATTCATAAGAGTTCTATTTTAAATTCATTTTTCTTAGAAAAGTATAAAGACATAGTTTATTAAAACCACAGACATTAACTTACTTTTTGCCAACTTTCAACAAATGTCAGCCATATGTCACCAGTAAACTTTTTTGGGGGGAGGGGGGCTGTAAAGTCTTCAGTTAAATGTCATATAGCTTCAATATAAGTGTTTCTCCTTACTAAATGTCGGAGGACTAAAACTTTTTTCATTATATTGTCAAAGTTTAAAGCATTAAGGGAGCTGTAATCCAGACACTATAGAGATCGATTCCTAAAGCAACAATAAACTGATAAAACAGTTTTCCAAGTACTCCAAGTCCAGTTGCCCAGTTGATATATAAGTATAGGTAGGCGTACACAGGTCGATAAAAGCTGCTAACGGTTTGCAGCTTATTGGCCTGTGTATGAGTTTAAATAGTAGTTTCTGAGAGCATAATGATTTTTTGTAGCTCTGAACACTAGAACACCCTTCTGAAATTTGAATACTGCATAGTGTTGGCAAGCAAATATGGCAAGATATATATATTGCTAATATTGTAGATAACAATAATATTGTAGATAACAAGATAACGGTATGATGCTGGTAGGCTTCTAGAATCTTTAATAAGCCTTAGTATTTCTACTACAACCGGGGGGGGGGGGCAGTAGAATTACTGTAGTTAAGGAGAAGTTATTAGGCTTTTACACAGATTATTATGCAATATTCCAGTTATTGCAAGACAGAACTGTGTGGGATTAAGACATGTGAGAATGAAAGAGATTTAATTTTAAAAAACTGCCCTTTCTTTACCTTACTGGGTTTAAAAAATGCCATACTAAGCAAACACAGCAACAATGGGTACAATCAGTAGGTTTTTTTTTTGTTATTTTATAATTTTGTAGACTGTGTTCTTTGGTTAGATTAGACTAGATGTCTTAACAGATGATTCCTTCTCAAGAATATAAAGACACAATGTTTCATTTGATGTTTCATATTCTAAAGAGTTGACAGAGATGTTGAAGTTGAGGATTTTCAGAAATACACAGAGAAAGTCCAGCCTTCTCTTTATGGGTGTCCAGTTGAATCACCTCCTATTGCCCTGCATCAAAAGAATGGTAAAAATTCCTCTAAAGACAAAGGAAAATTAAAGAAGAGTGTAAGTTTGTTACTGATACTAATTATACTTTCTGAATTGCAAGGCAAATAGCCATGTTTATTGTTATCCTTACATTGTCTGAGTGTCTTTCGTTGCATTTCATAGCTATGCATAAACGTGGTTGAGATTTTGCATTAGACCATCATCGACCCATCAATCTAATGCTGCACAGCTTTTGCTTGAGTGATATTTTCAACCTAGAGTAAATCAGATTCCATGGGTCACATATATCACATTTTTCTACAGATTTCTCTAAATAATATATGAAATTGCAAAATGGTGAGCTGCTGAATAAAAAGCTAAATAACTCAAAAACCACAAATAATAAAAAAATGACAACTAATTGCAATTGTCTCAGATAATATCACTCAATACATCATACTAAAAGTTAATTCAAAGGTGAACAACCCCTTTAAACAATGCAGACAAATTGACTGATAGCTGTTTCTATTTTTAAAGGTTGGAATGGAAAAAAGATTAGAGTCTCAAGCTGTTATTGGGTCCAAAGAGACAGAAGATGCAGAAGTAGTCTCACAGTGCTCCCTCTCTAGCAGGCCAAAGGCTGCCAGACAGGCACATCTCTATGGTGGCATAGCCAACAGCCGTCAGGAATTCAACCAGATACCTAATGGCTTCAATGAAAAGTAAGTAATATTCATAATACATCTGCAATATCTAATGTTTCCTATGCCCCAACCCACAAAATAATATCTTTCAGGTTCTAAATTGTTTCAATGGTGAAAATTATATTTTATTGCAGTCTGCATAAAGTGGTAAAAGTTGTCAAGGTCCTATAGAAGTCAATGGGCTGCACTGATCTTTTTGTTATGTAAACAAATCAATGAAGACTTTTAGAAGTTTTAGAGGTATTCAGATTTTTTTAGCGAAGCATTTAGTGTAATTTTTTGTTCTTACTTTTTTTTATATAGAGCAATTGAGGTCACTGTAAAAATCCTTAAGTATTACTTAAAAGAGGTATTCTTATTCTGCATCATCACTTCACCTGTGAATTTGAAGTATGTTGAAGAAACAAAAATTATTGCATAAGCCTCCTATTACAATGCTGCATGTGTAAACAACATGTTTGTGAGACTTATGGACAAGCCATAAATTCACCATCAAGAAACAAAAGTTGATATATGCTGTTCATTACATTGAAGATAATGGAGAAACAGCCCTAAAACTATTCTGCCCACACACACAGCAGAGAAATGCCTGAAGTATGATGTGGATGTTCCAGCAGTGTATGCTTATTTATTTAGCTTATTTTTCACTTAACTATAAAGTCTTTTGTTTCATATGCTTGAATTACCTTGTGCAATTTAAAAGAATTTGACTGAATACTTAAAAGCCTATTCCTGTGTGGCAGGTCTGAACTGTTTGTAAGACTGAAGACATACTCATCCAACGGAATGATCTTCTATGTCTCTGATAAAGAGGAAAACAATTTTATGACTCTCTTTCTGTCTCATGGCCGACTCACCTTCATGTTTAACCACGGGCAGCAAAAGATAAGGATCAAGTCTCAAGAGAAGTACAATGATGGCTTATGGCACAGTGTAAGTTGTAAATAATTTCTCAATGACTCCTTTCCAGAACCCAACTCAAATGAAAACACCCAGAAGCTCTATGACACAATCTGTAATGCCTTAAAGGAAAACTATACCCCCCGAACTATGTAGATCTCTATAAAAAGATATTGCATAAAACCCTGCTTCATGTAAATAAACCATTTTCATAATAATACACTTTTTTATTAGCATTTTAAAAAATAAATCCAACGGTGCACACAAACATACCAAAAAAACTATAAAGTTAGGTCACATGAGCCAATTAATAGACAGAGTTGTGTCTTATGCTTCAACACTTCTTCCTGTTACAGTTAGAGTTGAAATATTTCTGGTCAGGTGATCTCTGAGGCAGCACACAGACCATCATGAAATGGTGGTTCAAGGGAAGAGATGTAAAAGGGCAATATTTACTTAAATATATATTCCAGTTTGATAAGATTCTTTAATATGTCACTTGATTTGATATAAACTATCTGTTGCTCAAAAATTCATTTTCGGGTTATAGTTTTCCTTTAATACACTATATTAATACACACACATACTGTATTCCAATTCAACTTACTGAATGATTGCATGTTTATAGGTGGGCTGTTGTAAATTTGTATCACATCTTTGAATCTCAGACAATTGAGTCTGCCTGATAAATTGTACGCTTAAATTTGTTCTCAGCTTAAACTACATATACTGAAAATTATTCTTGAATACTTGGAAACTGGTGCACGAATACTTTATATCATGGTTTTCTTAGAAATCACTTACATTGTTTGTATGTTTAAACAATTTTGAAATAGTTGTGGTCTTGCGGCATCTGCTGCCCTGATGTTAGCTGCTTAGTTTCCAGTGAATGCATAGTTTTCTTCAGATTGCAACAGATTGTTTCAGGGTAGTTTGTGCTGGAAGGCCTGAGAAAAGCTGTTGTAGACACTACCAAGTAACCACCTGGACACCGTTAGTTACTTTCTAATGCTCACTCACCTTTTATTACTCTATGTTGGACATGTCACAACAAGTATTCTTAAAAGGGTTCTTCACCTTTATGGTAACTTTTACTATCTTATGCCCTATTCTTTACAACCTCCTTTCCTCATTCTATATTGATTGTCTTTTCAACTTTTTTGTCTTCTCTGCCTCCAGCTTTCAGATGGGGCTCACTAACTCCAGAAGGCAAAAAGCTTTTGCTACATTTTTATTGTTGTTACTTTTTATTATTTATCTTTCTATTCAGTATTCTCATATTCATATTCCAGTATCTCATTTAAACTAATGCCTGTTGCTGGGGTATATTGGAGACTAGTATCCAGGCTGCTACAATTCCAGCCTAGAGAGCTGCATAATAAACAAACATAAATAATGTAAAATGAAGACCCATTACAAATTGTCTCAGAATATAACTGGCTACATACTGTAGTAAGGTTGAAAAAAGACACACTTCCATCAAGTTCGATATAAAACCTGCCAGAGGAAGACAAAAAAACTTTTGAAGCCTCTCCAATTTGCCTCAGAGGGGAAGAATTCCTTTCTGAATCCGAAATTGCAATTGCACCAGTCCTTGAATCAACTTGTACTATAAGCTATCTTCCATAACCCTGTATTCCCTCACCTGATAAAAAGCAATCCAACCCTTTCTTAAACATATCAAATGAATCAGCCACCACAACCGATTCAGGGATAGAATTCCACATCTTCACTGCTCTCACTGTAAAAACACCCTTCTGATCATTTAGACAGAACCTTCTTTCTTCTAATTCAAATGGGTGCCCTCTTGTCAGCTGGAAGGACCTGATAAATAAAACATTAGAGAGATCAGTATACAGTGTTTAACTTATATCAAACACAAAGCACTAATGCCAGGAGTATTAGTATATATCTTCACAATTTCTATCTTAATAAATCTTAATATCAGTAAGAAGCAACTCGTTGAAAACTTCTAAAAGACACTCCTCACTTATTTTCACTCCTGGCCCGGGTGCACCCACCCCGAACCAAACACTTAAGGAGAGGGAGAGAAACAGTGTCCACAAATAGCAAGCTCACGCAAATGTATAAACTTCTTACCAGATTGTTGCTTTGACTCGGGTGCAGCCGCCCCTAGTCCCTCGCCAGAGGTCTCTGAGGAAGTGTGTAGACACTAAATACGTCAGACCTCGGATGCTTGTTTGTATATTCAATGTTCAAATAATTTATACTTTTTTAACTTATAACTTTTGCTTCAGTGACCTTTTACTTTGGAGTTCAGAGTGCGCTGCTGTACAAGTTAACTATTAGATTAGTATACAGTCCCTTTATATATTTATACAGAGTTATCATATCACTCCTTGTTGAGGTGGGTAAGAAAAGACGTGCTTTTAAGGCTTTCAAGTTAGCTGGGACAGCCAAATCATTTATGAGGTACAAGGAGGCCAAAAATTAGGCAAGCTAAAATCGATAAGTAAAAGAATATAGCAGTAAGCAGTAAAAAGAATCCAAAACTATTTTTTAAATATATTAATAGTAAAAAATTGAAACAGGAAGGGGTAGGACCTTTATTATCAGAGGGGGGTCAGCTAGTTGATGAGAACAAGCAAAAAGCTCAGATTCTGAATGCATACTTTTCGTCTGTCTTTACAAATGAGGAACCATGTAATGCAGGTTTCCTTATTAATAGTCCCAATTCTAATAATACATCTAATGATGCATGGTTCACAC
>CM044439.1:81186056-81197341 GCA_024363595.1 Xenopus borealis
AATCCCCCATTATCATTACATTCCCCAAACTAGCAGCCTTTTCTATTTGCTTTAGGAACTTAGTCTCCTCCTCTTCACTTAAATTAGGGGGTATAGCATACTCCTATAATTAATTTGCTGTACTCTTTACAATCAGTGAAGAGCTCCACCTATAAATCTTCTGCCCCCTCATTTTCTAAATTCACCTCCACCTTTATATTAGCTTTGCATGAATAAGACGAAGAAACATATTTCAAATGCATATTTATGATAAGAATTCTTATTTTTCCATATGATTAATACAGGTATAGGGTCTATTATCTGGAAAGCTGGGGAAATGGGGTTTTCCAGATAAGGAATCTTTCTGTAAGTTGGATCACCATGCCTTAAATCTGCTAAAAATCATTTAAACATGAAAAAAACCCAATAGGATTTGTTTGCCATCAATATGGATTCATGCAGCTTAGTTACAATCAAGTACACAGGAGAGTTTATTACTACAGAGAAAAGCAAACCATTTTTACAGATTTCCTAATAAAGGATCCCATACCTTTTATAAAATAATTGAAGGAACACAATTGAATATAGAAATGTTACTTTGCACTGTTATATGGCTCCACAACTTCTGCATTGATATGGTATTTTTTTATTTTACTGATATTTAAATATTTCCTTGTGTTCCTGTTGTAGGTGTTATGCATCCGGGAAAAGAACAAAGGAAGATTAATTATTAATGGGCTTCGTGTATTAGAAGACAGTACTTTTGCTGCTGCTGTTACATGGACCGTGGATGCACCATTTTATCTAGGAGGTGTAACACCTGGTAAAGCAATCAAAAATGTTCAGGTACATAGACATGTACTTATTCATCATAATTGTTATTACTACTGCCAGAGTAATAGTATTTATAATAGTATTAACAGAATAAACGATGAGCAAGCATAAAGCTAATGTCATACATGTAAATGATGAGCCAACATAGGGCTAATGCCATTGCTTTTGGCCTGGTGCAGGCAAAGAGAGCAGATTTAAGCACAAGTATGTATTTTGTTGCCAAACTCCTCTCCATGCCCATCATTAGCCGTATAGTATCACTCCACCAAGTTAAGTTCCCCACTGTCTGAAATTAATAACCATGGCACATAGAGAGATTTGCTGCCTGTCGCAAAATCTGCACTACCATGGAAGACAAATCCCCCAATCCCCTTAAATTGTTTGATGTATCATAACTGCTGTGCAATTTTACAGTGATTTTGCTTAGTTTTCATTCTTCGTTACCTTTTACACGTCACCTTTTAAGACTAACTTGAGTAGCAATATAAACGTTAGGGAAAAACTAGCTAAAATCCTTGCAAGACATCCAATTGTTGCAGTCATTTGTGAGAGTGTGCTTTTGTCTATAGAACCAAATATCAGTTAATGTCAGCTAGTTTTTTTACTAGTACTAGTTCTCTAAAGACCCATGGCTATTTGGGTAGTTATACTGTATAAGATATGTAAATATGACCTTATGACCTTTTACTTTTCTAATTAATGTTTAGTTTATTCTCAATTCTCTAATTTCCTCAGATCAACTCAGTGTACAGTTTCAGTGGCTGCCTCAGCAATTTGCAGATGAATGGACGCTCTTTGACATCACCTTCCCAGACATTCAGTGTAACACCTTGTTTTGAAGGCCCCATGGAATCTGGAACCTACATTTCATCAGAAGGAGGATATGTGATTCTTGGTAATGAACTACTGAATGAAAACATTGTGTTACATACCACTAATGCACCATCTTGACTGTCTGGACAAAAGTGTTTATTTGACAGAAACACGTGAATCAACACAGACAAGTAAAATACCTTGCTGCAATGGCATACTGAAAGAACCCTCTAATACTTCAGCTGCCTTCAAACCAGTGTGAAATTCTGTGAAAATGAATATATTTCAACTGCCTGCACAACTTTTTCAAAATACCAAAGATAATTAGCAAATAGAACCCAACCACATGAATGTCAGTCACTGAAAAAAGCAACCCTCTTATTGGAATAGAAATTATAAAGTACACTTGTGTTTAGTGGAAAAAATAGACACAACTTCCCTTTAACCAATGGGTAGAGTAACTTTCATATATGTAGTTTCACCAAGGTGATTTTAAAGTGATAAGTGCTTAATAAATTATTCTAAAAAAACTCTTGGAATAAATTGATCAACTAATATAGTTAATCTCAAATCGGCTCATGAGATAAATTGATCAACAAATAATCGATAATAATGGTGTAGGAAAGAGGTGACTAGTGCTAACATTATTAATAATAATACCTTTACTCACTATTTTAAACAACTGCTATCATCACACATCAGTGACATTGTTTCACTTTAGCACCTTTTCAACCACTATATGTTTTTAAGACAAGTACATTTATTGGTTTTTGAACTGTTAGTCTCCATCAAATAAAACACAAGCGAATGCTAGAAAGTCTTACAGCCATTTGACTGATTACTTTATATTTCCCTCTTATAGATGACTCCTTCAGTACTGGGTTAACATTTGAGTTTGCCCTTGAAGTCAGGCCACGAAATAACTCTGGAATTTTGATTCACATACAAAATGTGAATGGAGAGTATTTGAATTTACACATGAAGCAGGGACAGGTAAGGCAAAAGATAAGGTTTCTTATTCTTTGGATAATTATACTGGTTGCTAAGGTCCTAATTACCATAGGAACTACGCACTGATTTGAATAAGAGACAGGAATATAAATAGGAGAGGACCTAAAAGAAAGATAATAATCAAATGTAGCAGAAAAATTTTTTTTGTAGCGTTACAAAGAATTTGTTTATAGATAGGGTCAGTAACTCCTATTTGGAAAGAGTCAGAAGAAGAAGACAAATAATTAAAAAAAACCTTTAATACTGTTATTCTTGTAGGGAGAAGGCTGTTTGACTCTTTGTCACTTAAATATAAGGAATTGCACAGATCCATATTTTTTTGACCATATAATGCTCCAAGAAACCATCAAACACCAAACTTATTGAACTATTATTTGCCTTTTAAAATAAAAAAATATGCCTAACCTAAGTTCATGAGTTTAAAGGTTTTGATGCTGTATAGCCAGGAATTCTGTTGAATTCTAAAATACATTCTGGATTTGGTGCATCATTATTTAAAACAACATCAATATACAGAACATAATCCTGCCAAGTGACTTTTTGAGACATTATTGACATGCCTTGGGGTTTTTTAGAATACTGTATATAATATAGAATTTTAGCATATAGAATGTGTTGGGTATTGGCAAGCACTAATGACTTACAACCTAAGTTCCAAAGTCAGAGACTACTATAGAAATCCAGTGCAGGGTGCAATCGCAGATAACTAAAAAGCTACTTCTGCATAGTTACTTTCCACAGCATGTGACAACTACTTATTTAACTGTGTATCATGGCATTATTGATTAATAGTAGCCCTAATATTACTTTTTGTGTTATATGTTTGTGTTGTATGTTAAAATTATCTCCATTTTATTAAAAGAAAAACTAATATAGCACTGACTGTATCTTCCTAAAGGTTGTTGTTAAGGTGAAAAATGGCAACAGAGAGTTTTCTACACATGTTATACCAAAACAGAGTATCTGTGATGGCCAGTGGCACCGAATTGCAGGTGTGTATAACCTACAATGTCTGCAACTTTTCTAATGTTTGGAATGGAATGCAAATAAATGTATTTATAGGTCCCAGATCTGTAACCATACAGCTACTAGTTTTTGCCAAAACTTCAGATTTTTTTGGTAATGTTATTTAAAATGTGTACACAGGAGCTAAATATTGAATGTGAAGCAATAACAAAAAGATTTTCTACCAGTACAGGAGTTTTCTCTAGATACTAGTGCTATTTTATCCTCCATATTGTTTCATGTTATATACAACTCATTTTACATAGAGAAGATTGCATGCTGCATTGTGCTGAATACCTTTCAGAAGTCTAATTTTACCACTTTTATTCAAGTGATACGAGATGGAAACGTAGTACAACTGGATGTGGATTCTGAGATAAACCATGTGGTGGGCCCCATTAACAGCAAGTTGCTGGAACTGAAAGAGCCTGTGTTTGTTGGAGGTGTACCAAGTAGGTTTCTCTAGAGTGTTTTGGATATTTTGCCTGGACCATTCACTTTGCAGCATCCTGTGTCATATAAAAAACAGAAACCCAAATGCTATCAATTGTATTTACATCCTATATTTTAGAACATATTTAACTGTACAAGACATGTACCCAAGATAAAATTCTAAAGTTATCTAAAGCTGCTTGTTTGGTGAGGTTGGCAAACAAGAGCAAATTTACTCAATTGTGTACAGTCGTATTGTGCTGTTTAATTTGTTTGACCCTTGTTCCATCTATTGGATGTAACACAACCCTATGCAGAAAGTTGTGAGGTCCTTCTCTAATGAGATTCTTGAACCTACAAGATATTGATTGGGCATCAAACATATTTTTTTCCAAAGCCTTCAAACTGACAATTATTATATTTTATATTCTTTCTCTTTTTTAGATTCATTACTCGGGCCTACACTGACTACACGCAACTCTTTTAATGGCTGTATCCGTAACTTTGTGATAGATGACCATGCTGTAAGTTTCAATAAAGCATCTCTCGTTAATGGGGCAGTTAGCATCAATTCCTGCCCTGCTGCTTAGTTCTCCATGTTGTAACATGTTCATAATAAACAAATCATTTCTAAATTATTGTTGTTTTAATGGATATTTTGGAAAGACAAGCTTGCATGGCTATGAAATAGACCATTCCAGATTTTTTACTTTTTTTCAGCAATGGAACTATTTGCAGGACGTTTGTATGTTCTCTATGTGTGAACATACAACCAAGTTAACTAGCTTTCTATAAGACTGATCATAGTGTGTGTGGATGTGATAGGGACCTTAAAATGTAAGCTCTTCTGGGGCAGGGACTGGTGTGAATGATGTATAATCTCTGTAAAGCTTTGGTGAACATGTCAACAGTATAAATAAATAATATAAATCAAGAATATTAATGACCTGCGGATGCTCCGATTTCCTCACACACTTCAATAACATAGAGGTTGGTTAATTGACTTCTGAACAAATTGACTCTATTGTGAGTGTATGAATGTGAGATGGACCTTAGATTAAAAACTGCTTTGGGGCAAAGACTATTGCAAATGGTCTCTAAGCTCTGTAAAGCACAGTGGAATATGTTGGCACTAGTGCTAAAATTGGGGAGGGATGCCATCTCTTCACTTTTTTATTTCTGTGAAATAGCATACCTCTGTGGGGTTGTGGAGTTGTTGAATCCCAGGACTTTCTTTTGCTCCTCTCCACTTTTGCATCCAAATAAAATAAAGAAGTAAAATAGAATATAGTTAAATATATAGAGAATAAAAGGAGAGAAAAGATTGTTGGGAGAGAAGTAGAGAAGAGATAGAGAAGTGCTAAACAGATAAAGAAGATAGAGGCATCAGAGAGGATTATAGAGAAAAGAGGAGAAGAGAAAATGAAGGTATTAAACAGCAGCAGATTATGGAATAGTGAAAGAATGGTATATATGTAAAAAATCTTGGGTAATATAGAATATGATGGGGTTGTACAATGTTATGACACACAATACACAAGCAAGGTACTGTGTTTGCAGAAGCTGAATTGTCAGCCAAGAAAAGACAAATTCACAATTTTAATTTTAGGGCCCCTACAGGTCATGTAGGTATATAAATGCATACCGGGCATTGTATTTTGCATTCAAATGAAATACCAAAATGAAAATAGCAAAATGGGGGAAAACAGAAAATATTGGTGTGGTTTATGAATGTGGGAGGGGCTTGGGTTTGCATGCTGCACTGTGCTCACCACACAGAGCATCCCTCCACTTTTTTCACTCCAATTCAAGCACTGGTTGGCATTATATAAAGGATATTAATATAACTGTGGGGAGTAACTTGCTACTTTGTAAGAAAGCTGAAATTACCCTGTTGCATCTTTCAACATTTTTCTCTGGTATTAAAGGGCACCTATCACAGCAAAATATTTCCCCCATTTGCACTATAGTTATGGTGCCTCTATAGTGGGTGCTAATGGGTAGAGGTCAACCTTTCAAATGGATACAAGCTTCCCATGCACACACACATGCAGAATCCACACGGTTACAAGACTGTCATGGACAGTTTAGAACGCATTGACATTTTCTCCATTGGAGTTTTTCTGCCTGTTAAGAAAATGTTACATCTACCATAAGGCTGAGTCAGACTGGACCAGCAGGACACCAGTAAAAAATCTGGTGGGTCCCCCGCCAACCCTGGTCCACTTCTTCTCCTGGCTGAGAACTGCAGGCTGGTGACTGCAATCTGGAGATCGCAGCACTCTTCCCCCATAATCACCGGCCTCCAGGTGACAGCCTTGGGGGCAAATTCATTATTGCGTGAAGCATCTAATGCTAGCGCTAATTCACCAGCATGACTTCAATTCGTAACTTCGGAAATTCACTAATACCAGCTCTGGCGAATTTACGCTAGCGAAGTAGATAGACTTGAGCAACTTCGCACCCTTATACCAAGCAAAGTTGCGCACTGATGAAGGATCGTAAATTTGCTAATTCGCTAAGATGAACATTTTCCTAAACGTTAGCACTTACGCTAGACGTTACTTCGCCTGGTCAGACCAGGCGAAATTCAATACAATAGATAGGAGGTTGAAAAAAAATTTACTAAAAAAAATGCTGGCGTATTTTAGCATAGGAGGGTGATAGTCTGAAAAAGATCGATATTTTTTGGGGGGGTTACCCTCCTTCCCCCCTACATTTCCTAACATATGGCAACACAACTATACAGGGGGCACATGTAGGGCAATAGAACAACTTTATTTAATTTATTAAAGGTTTCCTGGGCTTGTGTCACATAGTGGCTGTAACATATACTTCTATTATACTTGAAATTCGCGCCGTATGCAAATTAACCTTTAATAAAACAAATAAAGTTGTCCTATTGCCCTACATGTGCCCCCTGTATAGTTGTGTTGCCATATGTTAGGAAATGTAGGGGGGAAGGAGGGTAACCCCTCAAAAAAAATTTTGCTCTTTTTCAGACTATCACGATAGAAAGGTAAAACATGTCAGAGTTTTTTTGGGACTTCAAATTTCCAATTTTTTTTTCAAGCTCCTATCTATTGCATTGAACTTCGCCAGGTCAGACCTGGCGAAGTAACGTCTAGCGTAAGAGGTAACATTCAGGAAAATGGTCATCTTAGTGAATTTGCGTAATTACGATTGTTTGTCAGTGCGCAACTTCGCCTGGCATAAGGGTGCGAAGTTGCGCTAGTCTATCTACTTCGCTATTGAAAATTCGCCAGAGTCTGCATTAGTACATTTCCGAAGTTACGAATTTATATCACGCTGGCGAATTAGCGCTTTAGTGAATTTCCCCCATAGACTCCATTATAATCACATTATCCAGTTTTTAAAAAACGTTTTCTTTTTTCTCTGTGATAATAAAACATTATCTTGTACGTGATCCAAATGAAGACATAACTGATCCTTATTGGAAGCAGAGCCATCCTATTTGATTTATTTATGTTTACATGATTTTCTAGTAGACTTTAGGTATGAAGATCTAAATTACGGAAAGGTCTGTTATCCAGAAAATCCCAGGTCCAGAGTATTCTGGATAACAGAAGGTGAACCACCCCTTTAATGGCTTGAAGATGCATTTAGGTACAGGAAATATGTAGATGTTCTGTATGGTAAACCCAGGTGTAATGCTAATATTAAACATCTTCTTGACCTCTATACACAGTATTCAAAACTGCACCATGTCCCAGTTATGTGTGGTGCACAGCCTTTCAGTTACATGTCTGTGCCTGGAAAATATCTGTGTTACTGAAATCAAGAAATTAATTATGACTCATTGACTTATGAGTGATTAATTCTTTGCAAGAAAACTCCCATTTTGTACAGTGTCTGGTATAGCAATGATCTCTATTAAACCTTCCCCCATAACTTACCTTCCACTAAGATGCACTATAGTCACCAATGTGATGTTTCCTTTCAATTTCTTACAGTAGTAGACTGTTCTAAACCTATAAGCTGATGTATAGTATTAAAGATTCTCACACAAGAGAATGCCTGTTCACACTAAAACATAACAGCTGGTTAATCAATCACAAAAAAAATCTGCTAACAACGACTCAGGCACTAGACTGGAAGAGGAAAATGGCTCTTCCACTTGCCAAACCACTTGCTCCAGCAAGCTGTTTGCATCATCATCATTTAACCTCAGCCATCATTTGTAGAACAGGGATCATACACAGAGAGATCCCCTCTTTCGGCCAGATATCGTTCAGGGAAGTCCGTCGTAGGGCTCCATACCCAGGCCAATAAGCTGCCGACTCTGTCAGCAGCTTTTATTGGCCCGTGTATGGCCACCTTTAGGATCTTACCAAACCAATACAATCTTTCACTGGCTGCAAAGTGAAGCCTCATCTTCCAACCTTACCAAGGGCAGGTTATGGGATCGCCCAGCCCAGGAGGTGGACACCACCCGTAAAGGATGGGGAGTGACTTGGCCACCCTAGGTGTGCCAGGGCACGTGGTCTCAACAAGAACTCAGACTTCGCATAAATGCCCTAGTACTGAAAGCAGTGTACTGTGCCTTCCTGCTCTGGCAAGCATTTCAGAATTCAATCTGGCAAAAGCACCACCATTGCTTACCGAAATCGACAAGGGGGAACGAGAAGTGTTTCAGTAATTCGAATACTATCCATCATCACGTCATGGGCAGACTCACACCAGGTCCTATTATTGGCAGTCTTCATTCCCAGGATTCAACACTGGGAAGCAGACTATCTGAGCCATAGCACACTGCACACCTGGGAGTGACATCTAAATCCAGCAGCAAATAGTGAACAGATGGGGCCTCCCTTGCTTGGATGTGGGGTGTTGTGGCATAAGGTTCAACACTCACTTCCAAGGTTCCTGACAAAGTCCAGAACCCAATGGCAGAAGGAGTGGACGCACTCACTTGCCTGTGGCAGTGTCACCTGACATGCGCATTTTCACCCATATCATGCATACCTCGTCTCTTCCACAAGATAGGTTTCAGGACTTCTGCTATAAACTGTCACTCTCCTTCACAAACAATGGGCCACCTTACCAGAAATTAAACTGTTTTTTTAGGCACTCATCAAAATCTGCCCTCCAAGATGAGACCCTGTCCCTCCCTGGGACCCTCCAAAGACCACCCTTTGAACCACTGTGGATCTTAAATTCATGTACTGGAAAGTGGACTTTCTCCTTGCGATATGTTCAGCAAGAGTATCAGACCTAGCAGA
The DNA here is from genome assembly GCA_024363595.1 of Xenopus borealis. Classification (NCBI taxonomy): domain Eukaryota; kingdom Metazoa; phylum Chordata; class Amphibia; order Anura; family Pipidae; genus Xenopus; species Xenopus borealis. The sequence goes on from CM044439.1 coordinate 81,195,374, forward strand.
CGTCTAATATTTCACCAAGACAAAGTGGTCCTCTGCACATTTCCATCTTCTTACCTTCCGAAAGTCACCTCAGGTTCCATCTCAACCAAGGAATCATACTTCCTTCTTTCTGTCCAAAACCAGTGGACAATAGGGATAAACAATTACTTACACTGGATGCAGTAATGGCACCTAAATTCTAGTATTCACAGGACTACTGATTTTAAGAAATCTGATTCCCTTTTGGTACAAACAAAAGAGGTTAACAAACCCCCAAATGTTCTATAGCTATATGGATAGTTAAGGCACACTCCACTAGAAAGATCAGTGTCTCCTGGGCTAAACACAATCACGCTTCCATAGAAACAGTATGCAAACAAGTTCCTTGCACATCTTTTCCAAATTTAACAAGCTAGCTAGACATTATGGCTTTCAGAAGAGATCTTTTGCAGAAAAGTGCTACAAGCAGCAGTAGCACATAGATAGCTCCTCCCTAATTTAGTTCAGTACATTCTGTTTCATCTGTTAGTTTTTTAGTTCGTAAATTTTGCTAGTGCCCACCCATTTTGGACTGCTTTGGGACATCCCCAGTTGTCCTGCACTGATAGGTAGGGATGACTGAGAAAGGGAGATTTTCTTGAAAATCTTTTTCCTCATACACTCACTGTCAGTGCAGCATCCCTCCCATTGGATGCCTGTTTTTGTTACTCGTCCCTTAGATGGTTAAGTAGAGAGGTTTTTCTGTCTCCACCAGCAAGCTTGAGTACTACAACTGGAAGAGAAGGTGGAGCCAGGAGGAAAAAAGGAATTGGAGAAAGTTCAGTTTGACCTGCCTCCAGAAAGGATCAGCTTAACCCCAGTCATTATTTGCTAACAATACAGGCGTATGAGAAAAAGTATTTTCCGGTAAGAAAATCTCCCTATAGGGTCTAATAAAGTTGATTAAGAAGGTGGATAGAGAACACTAAGAACACTTGAAAAACTTAGGCGCTAAATGAAGGTAAAGATAGACTATGAGAAAAAATGGGAGTATATAACTGTAGGAGAAACTGTTGAATGGGACCAGGATAGCACATGCACTCTGGGAAGCACACAGAGCAAATAGCTACTTTGTTAGGAGTTGATTGAACTGCTGATTTGTACTATGAACAAGACAGGCAAAAACACAAACAGGTGAAACTCTCTTATGACCTGTTATGAATCCATTCCTTCCAGAATTATCCCCCAGATATATAAAAAGGATGGACAGCGAATGTATACCGTCAAACCTAATTTTGCATAGTAAATTTTCCCCAGTTGCCCCAGTTTACACTTCCAGGTTTTTGTCCATTTTTACTTTTAGGCAATAACATCCAAGGAAAGTTTCAAGTTTGACTGCTTAGCCTGTAGTCCTGAAATGTCCCGACTTTCTCTTTGATCTCCTGGCCTGATGCCAGAAAAAAATACGTTTCTGAAACGTAAGAGGCTTTTTAGTAGAGAGCCTAGAACAGTAAGCATATTTTTGCAACATTTTAAGATAAGCAAAGAAACAATTGAAACTATTTAAGATAAGCAGGTCTTAGCCTAAAGGGTAATTTTAACTTTCTTGGGAAAACTGTTATAACACATAGCACTAAAACACCCAGAAATGTGTTTAAACTTTCATAACCAGCCCAATTTTGTGAAATGGGCATGGTAATTAGGGGTGTGGTCATTAATGGGCATGGCCAAAATTACAAGCAGCTCAACCTTTCTCTTTTCATTTATCGAATGTTGGGAGGTATGCAAGAGTGCAGAAAATATTAACACACAGTCTCACTATATGAACCCCAGTCTAAGTATTACCAAAATCAGAAAAATCACTAAGTTATAGTAGCAAAGACAGTTATAACATTTTAAAAACATTAATTAGGACAACCATAGACTAACATGTTTCTGCCAAATGGACGTCTGGTCAAAGTCAGCCATGGGAATCTCAAGTGCATATACTGTATATATATATATATATAT
>CM044439.1:81210649-81238268 GCA_024363595.1 Xenopus borealis
ACTTTTGGTTGGGGGTATAATTTTGTCTCAATAGGTGCCCTTTAAAACTGGGATTAGAAGTCAGCACTCGCCAACAAAATCTGATGTAATCGGGTGCACGTCTCAGGCAGCCACTTCCACCCGAAATGGAAACACAATTGTAGTAGGTAGACTGTACCACATGAAAATTTATTTTTCTTAAAAAGACTTTATTCCAAAATTGGCTTATGTTAGACAGAAATACCGTATTTCTGTCTGACAAAAGCCAATTTTGGAATAAAGGCTTTTTAAGAAAAATACTTTTTCGTGTGGCGCTGTCTACCTACTACAATTGTGCAAACTTCACTTACATTAGCAACCAGGTATCAGACAGAAGATCAATTGGATATTGTCTGAAAAGAAATATAAGTAACAAAAAATTTAGCAACATGATCGCTGTACTTTCTTGTTGCCATGGCCTCTCACCCCTGGCAGCCAGGTGAGATATTAATGCCATGCTTTTGAGATGCATCTGTAATTATAGATAAACAGATTAATAGTGGGTACTCTTATACTGCTCAAAAAAGTGCATTAAGCCCCAACAACACACCCCAGAAGGTAGTTCAAAAGTACTATTTCATATTAAGGGCTTGCACACTTAAAGAACAATACTGAGGTGGTAAAAAACATTTTTTTACATATATATATTTTTTATGTAAGATTAAACACTATTACATTCAAAATAAATTTAGCATTTTAGTGCTTGTGTGACAGAGAACACATTTCAATATAGAATGTTTTACTGAGTAATAGCCACAAGTCTGAATACTTTGCATAGCTTTAAATTTTTCTTTTTTAGATTTTTTTTGGATCTTCAGTCAGTGTACAGTAAGCTGCAGATCAATATTAATGATGTGAAACTGCTGCAGTCTGTGATTAATGATATGATTACCCAATTACATACATGTATTTCAGAGCGGAAGCTGGAGGAGCAGATGCTCAGAGAGGCAAGATATGCTCCCTGAAAGCAAGAGTAAGATTAATATTATTCATTATACTGTACTTTTCTGACAGCTTGTGAGGTGCAAGTGTTCATGTTACCTTGGATGATCTTTATGTTTTGCTTATTCCTCAGGTAGCTTTTTAGACTATAGCTCATCTTCATCACACGGATACGTGAAGACTTTTTACTCCTGCAGTAGCTCATATTGTGAATTTAGACTGCATTATTAAAAACATTTTTACTCTTAACACAAAACTTGATTTTACTATAATGTTTTTCATAAAACCATGTTGGGAATGTTCAGAATTATGCTATAAGTAAGGTTTTTTTTAACTTTCATCTAGGCTTTTCATAGGTTTAGACCCACTAACAATTACAAGCATATAGCTAAACCTTATTGTGTAAAATAACCTCTGAATAGGCTTCGCTTAAAAAGTATAACAAATAAAGTTGAGACTACCCCTTAGGCTTTTGACACACACTAAGATTTGGGGAGATTTAGTTGCCCAGCAACAAATCGCCTTTTCTCCGGGGGACTATTCTTCCTTGAAAAGCCTTTCCATGGGCTAGCATCTAAAATGCTGGCTGGATGGAGCTGCCACATGAGGAAACTTCGGGCGACTTCAGAAAACAAAGCGGAGAGAAGAGGCAATTTGCCGCTGGGCAACTAAATCTCCCTGAATCTTAGCTTGTGTCACTAGCCTTAAATGTGGAGTGTATTTGGCATGTAAATGCTATGCATTTGACATATTTCAAATTAGGCAGGCAAGATGAGCATACACGCAATCCGACTGAAACACGAGGCAGGGTGAGAACGCTAACCAGCACACCACTCCGGTCACATGGGTATGAAAATGCACAGCAGGTAGAAGGCACAATCTGCTGGATGAGAGACAGGGTAGCTTCACATAGTTATTAAAAGTAAAAACACCTTTATTTGGAATCACTTAAAATCATCAAAAGTAATAAATAAAACATTTCTTGCAGTCCTTTACTTCAACTGGATCTGAGACAAAATGTATTGGTTTACATGTGTGTATAAAAAACAGAAATCAGATCTATGCCGAAGTTAGCCTCCTACATTCCTGGCCACATAAAGCTGATTCATTGGTTTGAACCCTTGGTCAATGATCAGATCATAATAGCACCTATGCAGGCATGTCTGGAGATAGTTTTAACACCTGCCCAGTAGATATCTTGCTAATTTTTGATCAGATATCTATCAGGGAGGTCCATACATGGGTAAATGAGATGCAGAATCTGTCTGACAAGGTTGATTAAGAAGGACATGCTCAGGCTGAATGCAGTGCACAGTAAAGGCAATTACTTTATCACTTCAAAGCACCTGAAAATACCTTTTCACCAGGAGGAATGTAAATTGCCACTGGTAAATAATAATTATTACATGTGTGCACTATTAATATCGCTCTCCATGTGTCACACTAATGAAGCTTTAAATCTGTTATGTGAATGTTTTTTTCAGTATATACAGTTAGGTCCATAAATATTTGAACAGAGACAACTTTTTTCTAATTTTGGTTCTGTACATTACCACATGAATTTTAAATGAAACAACTCAGATGCAGTTAAACTGCAGACTTTCATCTTTAATTCAGTGGGTTGAACAAAAAGATTGCATAAAAATGCGAGGAACTAAAGCATATTTTAAACACAAACACTTCATTTCTGGGGCTGAAAAGTAATTGGAAAATCGACTTAAAGGCTATTTCATGGGCAGGTGTGGGCAGTTCCTTCGTTATTTCATTATCAATGAAGCAGATAACATTTTTGCCCTGGAGTTGATTTGAGGGGGGGTGGTGCTTGTATGTGGAAGAATTTGCTGTGAAAAGACAACATGCGGTCAAAGGAGCTCTCCATGCAGGTGAAAGAAAGCAATCACTGTGGAATCATTTCCATCCAACATCCAAACAAGTGAACAACACTCTCCAGGAGTTAGGCTTATCGATATCCAAGTCTGTCATAAAAAGAAGACTGCATGAAAGTAAATACAGATGGTGCACTGCAAGATGCAACTCATAAGCATCAAGAATAGAAAGGCTAGATTGGACTTTGCTTAAAATAAACCAGCACAATTCTGGAAAAACATTCTTTGGACAGATGGAACCAAGATCAACCTCTACCAGAATGATAGCAAGAAAAAAGTATGGAGAAGTCATGGAACAGCTCATGATCCAAAGCATACCACATCATATGTAATACATGGCAGAGGCAGTGTGATGGCTTGGGTGTGCATGGCTGTTAGTGGCACTGGGACACTAGTATTTATCCATGATGTGACACAGGACAGAAGCAGCCAAATTAATTCTGAGGTGTTCAGAGACATACTGTCTGCTTAAATCCAGCAGTCAAATTGATTGGGAGGCGTTTCATGATACAGATGGACAATGACCCAAAACATACAGCCAAAGCAACCCAGGAGTTTATCAAAGCAAAGAAGTGGAATGTTCTTGAATGGCCAAGTCAGTCATCTGCTCTGAACCCAATTGATCATGCATTTCACTTTTTGAAGACTAAATTTCAGACAGAAAGGCCCACAAACAAATATCAGCTACAGTAAAGGCCTGGCAGAGCATTAAAAAGGAGGAAACCCAGAATCTGGTGATGTCCATGAGTTCAAGACTTCAGGCTGTTATTGCCAGCAAAGGGTTTTCAACTAAGTATTAGAAATTAACATTTTATTTTCAGTTTTTTAAATTTGTCTAATTGCTTTTGAGCCCCTAAAATAAAGTGATTGTGTTAAAAAAGGCTTTAGTTCCTCACGTTGTATGCAATCTTTTTGTTCAACCAACTTAGTTAAAGCCGAAAGTCTGCAGTTTAACTGCATCTGAGTTGTTTCATTTAAAGTGAAGCCTTCTGAAATCAGAAGGTATTTACTTGTCTCATGCCATACATATAGCACTGCCTAGATAGCAAAAATGAGAGTTTTATTCTCCCATAATGCATCATGGGCGGTGACATGTAAATCACTCCTTTATGTCCCTGTGGCCAACTATGCATCCAGAACCGCTGGTTTATAGCACAGATACAGCCTAATAGTTCAGAGCCATATATCCAAACTTGCAGACAGCCTGTTTCAATCTTGTTAGATCTCATCAGTGCAAAATATTGGAACATGGCTTCTGAGAGGTAGGACTTGGAGTTGGAGAGCAGCAAAAAGAGAAACCAAACCTGGTTAGGGTGAGAAGGACTGAAAGGAGCCAAAAAGCCCTTCACAAGCAATAGCATGCAAAGTGAAGCCTTCTGAAATCAGAAGGTATTTACTTGTCTCATGCCATACATATAGCACTGCCTAGATATCAAAAATGAGAGTTTTATTCTCCCATAATGCATCATGGGCGGAGACATGTAAATCACTCCTTTATGTCCCTGTGGCCAACTATGCATCCAGAACTGCTGGTTTATAGCACAAAGTTGTTTCATTTAAAATTCATTATGGTAATGTACAGAACCAAAATTAGAAAAAAGTTGTCTCTGTCCAAATATGTATGGACCAGTGGTAAGCTCCTATCTATTGTGCTGTTCTGTCTTGATGTAATGTTTTATGTATTCATTTTTATGTACAGTTCATTTATCCTTTTTTTTGTAGGCTGTCATGATAGATATGGAAGAAGGAGTAGTTAATGAGATTCTACAAGGGCCTCTTAGGGACTTATTTGACAGCAAGCAGCTCATTACTGATGTTTCAGGCTCAGGCAACAATTGGTAAGAATTAACCAGCTATGTTTTTTATAAAGTGTGTTTCTTGCCTTGTAATTAATCTGCTGTGCTTCTGCTCTTGTCTGTTGTCAGAAAAAAATCGTATGATTCGAAGTTTCGCTCAATTTTACTGGGTTTTATCCTGATCCAATCTATTAATCTTATTAATAAATAAGGCAAAATTGAGGATGGGAGTGTGGTCAAGCTTTTTAATTAAATTATAAGATACGTTTGGATTTTAGTAATTCACCCCCTGCATGTTATGCTCTTGCAATACACTACAAATCTTATCCATTAATACCTGTATAACAAAATTAATAATTGCAAAAAAAACGACTTCTATCCCAGTGAAAATAAATCTTTACCTGGACCTAATTGGGAAAGACCTGTTGAATTTTTTACAGTCGCATCTCTTATCTCCTAAGAATCCAACTCCACCTGGAGGGACATGCAAGACGTTTTGCAGTTTTATTTCCTGTAAGGATTACTTTGATTAGTGTACCTGAGATTCGGGGAGATTTTGTCGCCTGGCGTTTTTAGCAGGCGACAATCTCCCCGAATTACCTTCTCCCTGTCTGCCGCTAGTATACTGACAAAGCGCCAGCGCCTGTGCAGACGCGGCGCGGCGATTTCCGGAATCGCCCGAAGATACTTCGTGAGGAAACTTCGGGCGATTCCGGAAATTGCCGCGCCGCGTCTGCACAGGCGCTGGCGCTTTGTCAGTATACTAGCGGCAGACAGGGAGAAGGTAATTCGGGGAGATTGGTGCCTGCTAAAAACGCCAGGCGACAGAATCTCCCCGAATCTCCCTGTCTGTCCCCAGCCTTAGGGAAATAATAAATACTTCAGGGATGCCATGTTATATACAGCACTTCTCTTTAATAGCTGTGAAGCAAATGTCTGCTGACCCACACTTAAAATACTCTACATTTCAACTGATTCAGGGTCACAAACAGGATACTTTATACAGCTGTACTGAAAAAGTTGTTTTTAATTTAAGCAAAGGCAGTTACAAGAAAGGACTTGGGATAGTATATATCCTTTATAAGAAATAGGCAGGGAAGAAATGCCACAACACAAAATGTTACCCCAGTTTAGAAAGCAATTCATTTAAGATGTATATTTTACAAGATAAATGACAGCTGTATCTTTATTTTTCTACAGGGCAGTTGGCCATAAGCTCTATGGGGGCCAGTATCGTGAACATATAGTTGAGAATCTGAGAAGAACAGCAGAACAGTGCGATTGCCTTCAGTGTTTCTTTGTGATACACTCTATGGGAGGAGGTAAAAGAGAAATGCATGTTTGACAACATCTTTAAAAGCCAAACCACTATACAATGTACAAAGCTTGCCACGGTACAGTAACTAGGGTTGCCACATTTGTACGGCTCACGATCAGAGTGGGGGCAGGCCAGTGAGATTGCGGGCAGTGCGTGTTATGTCACATGGTTGGGGCTAACGTTCACCCATTGATAAATACACTTCTAAAAATTCAGTAGTGATGATTAGAAAGTGAGTAAAGTTTTCTTTGGTAATCTTGCTTTTTTATGCTACTTAAGGCGTGATTTATTAACGCTTGAATTTAAATTTTTCCCATTATTCCAATTTTTTTTTTGCACACACAATCACAAATTCAATATATACAAGTATAGGATTCCTTATCCCCAAACCTGTTTTCCAGAAAGCTCCGAACTATGGAAAGGCCATCACCCACAGACTCCATTATAATGACATTTTTAAAAAACAATTTCCTTTTTCTGTATAATAATAAAACAGTACCTTATACTTGATCCCATCTAAGGTAATTCATCTTTACTGGAAGCAAAACCAGCCTATTGGGTTTATTTAATTTTTTTTTTTTTAATAAAATGCTTTTTAATGAATTTTAAAAGGTAAAAGAAGGAAGGGGAGGGGGAAATTGACTGGATTTATTGTCCGTTAGATGGAGGTGGTGGCTGGTGATTCAAGCCATGGAGTCCATATATTTTCAAACTTGCTAGTTTATGCGAGTTTATTGAGTTCAGCACAAATATTTTAGTGCGAGCACTTACCCGACCTTCACAGGTTTCAATGTGCTAAACTCCACCTCCATCCTATGCAGTGAATTCAAATCTTGAGTTGATGCAAAAGATGGAGTACCGAAGAAGCCAGTTAAAATTGTAAAAAATCCAAATTTATTTAAACTGCATTAAAATCTCCAACATTACAGCAGCATGTCTCAAAACTTGTCTGCCCACTTGACGTGTTTCATGGCACCCTGCCACTTCATCAGAAGTGTCATCAGAGGGTTGTTTCGTATATATTAAGCACAAAAAACTTCAGTGCAAAATTTGGGCATCTAAAATGTGGAGTTCATGTAGAAGTCAATGGGAGCTGTCCTAAGCAAAATTGAAGGCATTTTTTTCTCAGATATTTCTGAGACTTTCGAGCTTGTAAACTCACAAATTTGAGTTTTATAAGCTTATAAATGTACACATTTGAGGTTTTTTTCCGGTATTGTATTCAATCAAGTTTTTTCTTTTTGGATTATTTAATAAATAAGCAAACATTTGAGTTTTTTTAAATTGTTCGTTTATTCAAAATAGACAAAACCTCACAAATTCGATTTTTGATAAATAAACCAATCAGTGTTTGCACATTTATTTTCCACTTCATCCTTGACTTGATAACGCTGGCGGTAGTAACTACAGTAGTAATAGCAGTAACTTAAATTCTACAAATGAATATGCAAATATATGTATTTCACTTCCAGCTCAGTACTTGTGCCTGGAAGTAATGCTAATATGTCAAGTAAAAGGGTGGTTCACCTTTAAATTAACTTTTAGTATGTTCTAGAATGACTAATTCTATGCAACTTTTCAGTTGGCCTTCATTTTTCTATTTTTTTAATTATTTGCCACAAATAATAAAAAAATGAAAACCAATTGCAAATTGTCTCAAGATATCACGCTCTATATCATACTTAGGGGCTGATTTACTAAAGGTCGAATTTCGAAGTGGAAAATACTTCGAAATTCAACCATCGAATTAAAAGCCTTCGAATATCGAAGTTGAAGGGTTTTTCACCAAACTAAGTATTCCTGAGATCGAAGAAAAATTGTTCGATCAAACGATAAAATCGCTCAGTTCGAAGGATTTTAGCGTACGATCGAATTATTTTACTATTCAACCATTCAAATTGAATGGTCGAAGGAGCCTTTTCGATTTTTTGAAGTTTTTCAAAAATTTACTTCGAAAATCAAACTTTTTGCATTCAAATATTTACTTCAACCCTTAGTAAATCAGCCCCTAAAAGTTCATTTTAAGGTGAACATCCCCTTTAACCGTTTCATTGTACATTTTAAAAGTGAATGCATAAATACTACAAAGCATCCCTTAGCAGAATTCATGTAATACTAAACAACAATTATAACCATGGAACAAAACAAGAAAAAAATCTAAAATTAATGTCTGTATGCATCTAGGTCTACAGTTATATTTATGTTTGTGTACCTCTTAATCCTAGGGACAGGCTCTGGTTTAGGAACCTTTGTACTTAATGTACTTGAGGAAGAATTCCCTGAGGTCTACAGGTTTGTTACCTCTGTATATCCTTCTGCAGAGGATGATGTCATTACATCTCCGTACAATAGCGTATTGGCAATGAAAGAACTTACTGAACATGCCGATTGTGTACTGCCTATAGAAAACCAGGTACGTTGAGTATATAAACTGCAATGTTTTATTTCTAGTTCATCAGTGACAACATACATATTGAATTACCTTTAAATTAAAAGGTAACTTCAGAAACTTGCCACGGGGAAACAACTATGATTAGTGAGCATATAGTCAGGCTCTTTTGTTGTGACATTTTATAGAATCGGAAGAAGTGTACAGAACTTTACATTTTTAATTCCAGTTTGGAGACAGGAGCAAAATAAACCTTTAATGGTGGTATGGTTTAAGTGGTATTTATAGCTGATAGGCATATTTGTATTCAGATTTTTTATGTTAATAAATGTGGGGTCACAATGGAGATAACTAAAAGGTTGTATATTACCAAAAAAGCAGTTCAAAGTAAAACAGAATTTTTAACACTCTGTTTAACTATTAAACTAACAGAACAGTTGTTAACAGCAACTAGACCCGTACCCTTTGTGCACAGTACCGTATTTGCCGGCGTATAAGACGACTGGGCGTATAAGACGACCCCCCAACATTTCCACTTAAAATGTACAATTTGTTATATACTCACTGTATAAGACTACCCCCTCTTCCGCACACCTTCTGCACACCGTCTGTGCCCCTGCTTGCTGCTGTTGGCCCTCCTTCTGTGTCACTGTTGCTGTCAGCCCCCCTTCTGTGTCCCTGCTTGCTGCTTTTCGACCGCCTTCTGTGTCACTGTGTCCATGTTTCCCTGTGTCCCAGTTAGGTGCTTAGCCTTACCTTGAACGTCTTGCTGCTCAAACTCCCCTTCTACCTTCTACGTCCTGTTTGCTCTGCCTCCCCGCGCTCTTTTCGCTGAAATCACTGCTGCCTGGTTGCGCGTCTAGTCTCGTCTCGCGAGACTTCTGACGTCACAACCAGGAAGTGCGGCTGGAGCAGAGGGGCAGATCGCGATCGGCGTCGGATGAGGTAAGATTAAGTAGTACCCGGCGTATAAGACGACCCCCCACTTCAGGGCATATTTTTCTGGGGCAAAAAGTCGTCTTATACGCCAGCAAATACAGTAGTTCTGAAGGTTATGTTGCCACCATCTAATGCATCAACTGTTTCCTGTCCTTTAATCCACATACCATCCAAAATGTTTATTTTCAATCTTAGGCTCTTTACATGCCCTTTCCATTATTTCCTGAATATCTGACACATCTCTCAAGCTTAATGTCTGTCCTGCTATTCCTATGGGGCGTTATTCATTAGCCCTCTGTATTCGATGGCTGCCACATTTCAACTGCTGCTCACTCATCTTCTTTGACTTTTTACATTTATTTACATAGTTGTCGATACTGTTATTCTAGAACGCTGTTCTTGTGCTCTATACTGCAGCACATCTTTGATTCTCCCCTTGCCAGTGTTATTACCAGCCTTTGGCTTGGATGTTTTATAAATCCTTCTTAGTCTTCCGCTCCAACTTACTTTCTGGAATGTAATGTCTCCTTTTTAGCAGTAACGTTCCTCTTTTTCACCAACACCACCAAATGTCTGGTGTCTCATATCTCACTTTCTGGGACACTACATTTTATAAAATTGTATAACTTATAACATTCTATAATACCACCTATATAGAATAATTCTCTAATATTTCTTCCTTAAAACAATTTGAATATACAAAGTGGGTTACAGATCATGCAGCAATAAGACTTCTCCCCTTTCCATGTTGATTACACAAGAGAGAGAGTAGGAATAGTGTAATAACTGCAGAGTACATAGTCTATCAGCAGAGGGCAAAGAGAGAGCCTCCATGTACCCCACCAGAAAAAATGTTGTGGGCCCGGATGTTCTGTAGTCCAAGTATTCATAAAATGAACTATAGTAGACCAAAATTGTTGGATCTTAGGACAGTCCCAGAATACATGAAAAAAGTGTTTATTGTTTTTACATGGCTTATACCTGACCTTCTGACTGCCAAGCGTGTTTGTGCCACTTTGAAAACTAATTGTTTTGCATCAATTGAATTTGCCATCTTTTTGCATCATGTGAAAGTCTACTGCTTTATTTCTAAGTCCTTAGTTGACATCGTGAACAAAATTAATCAGATGGCAAACACTGGAAAACTTGGAAACGTGAAGCCAAACAGTCTGGTTACTTCCAGCAAAGGGGGTGTCAAAGAGAATGAGAAGCCATTTGATGCCATGAATAACATTGTAGCTAACCTTCTACTTAATTTGACAAGGTAATTCATTTCATTCTTGGGGACAAAATATGGAACACCATGCAAAATGAATTGTTATTATTAAGGATCATTTGTAAGCCAAGGTGGTCACACCATAGTTGTTAATAATGGTTGGGATGCAGTTCCACTTTCAGTACATGCAGGATATTCCAGGAAAGAGCCACATTAGTTATTTTACAAACATGTAAAACATTTTTTCTTAAAACGAACACAACAATCAGTTTTAGAGACTCCCCGCTAAATTAGAATGGTCATTTTCCCTAAACAGACCTACGTTTTCTTCACCATCTATAATAATACACTATTGCTAGAATAACACTTGATATTATTATTTTGTCTTTCATTTACAGTTTATAAATTCAAGAAGTTGCCAGTCAATATTAACACTGTCAATCTTTTAGCTCTGCCAGGTTTGAAGGTTCCCTGAACATGGATCTGAATGAAATTAGCATGAATCTTGTACCCTTTCCTCAGCTGCACTATCTGACATCAAGTCTCACTCCTCTCTATACACTAGCTGATGTGAATGTTCCTACCCGAAGGTAAGGTATTTCTGATTATCTGTGTAAACACTAGCTGCAGTACATCGACATCCACATGTCATTTGCTGTCCCTTATACCATGGTATCAGAGATCAAAATATGATCCGGCCACATAAAATCACTTTTTATCTTTTTCTTAACACTGATAAAAGTTAGAAATATTAGCCATTATGTATTCCTAATTAGTGGATAATTGAAGCCAATGATCTGGCACTGTTCAAACACTTCTGCCATTAACAGGCTTGGCTGGCAGAGACATTACTAATTAAATACATGAAAGTTTGTGGATGCTAAATAATAGTTTCTTAGGAATATGGGAGTAATCTATAAGGGCAGCTGAAACACAGAGCAAAGTTAACCTCTATTCCTGCTAAGGCATAGGGCATTGTTCTAATAGTACTTGCCTTCTGAATTCTACAACGCAGATATATTGTTTTAGATCAGCATATTGGCCTTATGCCTAATTCTGATCCATAGAGGGCATTGGCACATGTCCATGTCCTTTAGTCAGCTGACCTTATTTCCTTATAATTTTTAAAAGATGGTTTCAGGCTAAGCCTAGTTGAACCCATTCTGCTGTGTAATGTAAAGCACAGTGACCAACATTGTACACTGTTGTGTGGCAAGCAGAGAGAGGTAGTGTCATGTTAGGCAGTTTTAGCTCCTGAACGGAATGAGGAAAAGGAGGAATTCAGAATTGATTGGCCTGGTTGGAATTCACGAGGAGCTGATATACATTGTACGCTGTACAATTAGACAAACTGTGGTCAGTAAAAGGCAAGGTTAAAATGGATTCAGAAGGCAGACTAAGACTGACAAAAGCTAGGTAGACTGGCTTTTAAGAACCTGTCTAGGTCTTGCAAACATTTTTCCAATTATCTTGTGGGACCAAATCGCTTGGCAGCAAGCGAGTTAAAGAAGGGGACAACTATTCTTTCTTTTTGACTTAATGAACACCAAGCATTGCTAGACAGAAAGCACAATTCCTGGTAGCCTTCAGTGTCACCCATCCACGAGACTGATATCTGTTTAACTGTGTATTTCAAAAAAAGAAAATAGAGCAAACATCTGGATACCACAAAAATGCTGATGGATTGATTATAATGGGAAAATTGCTTTTAGTTACACTCAGAATAAATGCAGTTTTCTGTTTCTTTTTCCTTCATGCTTAATATTTCCTCTACCTGTGGATGGGAGAAATTAAGCTTTGTGAGTGCTGGGGTAGTTGGTTTTTTGTGCGCTGTAAGTGAGTTAATTCTCATTTTTGCACATTGCCAACGTGCTGCTCAGTGCTTTTCCGAGATTGTTCAATATTCCCATCAATCACTCCCTTACCAAATGCGTTATCACATACGATGCTTACATGAGGAGAGCATACAGTACAGGCTAATTGCAGATAGTGTCCAGTTGAGAACCGCCCTGTGGCAAGATAACTTATTATCCCCATGTATGTGGCCTGCCTGACCAATATCCTGGCAGAAATTGGTCTGAAATCGGGCAGGTTTAAAAATTCCATTCAGGTGACGACTGCATGAGCTCATTGATGCCATCCTCACCCTGATGGCTTGCATTTATTATCATTGTGATTGGATCACTTGACCCTCAGCCCAATATCTCCCAGTTCAGTATGGGCAAATCAATGATCCATCTGTTACTTGCTAACCTTACGTGATCTTATGGCATATAGCCACCTTACTTCTTTAAAACATGGCACATCTTTATTTCTAGTATCTAGTCTTTATTAGCCCAGCTCTCTCTCTCTCTCTAATTTTGTACAGACTGGACCAAATGTTTTCAGATGCTTTCAGTAAAGATCACCAGTTAATTCGTGCTGATCCTAAGCACAGCCTTTATCTCGCATGTGCTCTGATGGTGAGAGGAAATGTGCAGATTTCTGACCTTCGCAGGAACATTGAAAGGTTTGAATGAAATACTTTGCTTTTGTTCATATTGCTAAAGACATTTTCTTGGTATTGCACATGCCTTGCAGTTCAGCTTCCAAATTAAAAACTGTTATTTTCATTGTTGTTCTTCCCCTAGGTTAAAGGGGTGGTTCACCTTTAAGGTAACTTTTATTATGTTATACAACGGCCAATTCTAAGCAGCTTTTCAATTGGTTTTCATTATTTATAGTTTTCTAGTTATTTGTCTTTTTCTTCTGGTTCTTTGCAGCTATCAAATGGGCGTTGCCGTCGCCTTCTAAAAAAATGCTCTGTAAGGCTACAAATGTATTGTTATTGCTACTTTTTATTGCTGATCCTTCTATTCAGACTCTCTCCTATTCATATTCCAGTCTCTTATTCAAATTAATGCATGGTTACTAGGGTAATTTGGGCCCTAGTTACCAGCTTGCTTAAAATTCAAATTGAAGAGCTGCTGAATAAAAAGCTAAATAACTCAAAAACCAAGAACAGTATAAAATGAAAACCAATTGCAAATTGTCTCAGAATATCACTCTCTACATCATACTAAAAGTTATCTCAAAGGTGAACAACCCCTTTAATTCTCTGTCAGCAGTATCACCAGCATAGACCCTTTACAATCGTAAAACATGTTTTTTTTTTTTCAAAACGCATCAGTGAATAATGCTGCTCCAGCATAATTTTGCACTGAAATCCATTTCTCAAAAGCACAAACAGATTTTTTTAAATTGTCAGTTTCCCAGCTGTCCCCAGTCATGTGGCTTGTGCTCCGATAAACTTCAGTCACTCTTTACTACTGTACTGCAAGTTGGAATGATATCACCCCCTCCCCTTCCCATTGAAAACATTAACAACAGAACAATGGGAAGGTAACCAGATAGCAGCTCCCTAACACAAGATAAAAGCTCCCTGGTAGCTCTAAGAACAATCAATAGTAAAATCCAGGTCCTACTGCGACACATTCAGTTACATTGAGTAGCAGAAGCAACAGCCTGTCAGAGAGCAGTTCCATCCTAAAGTGCTGGCTCTTTCTGAAAGCACACGTCCAGGCAAAATTACCTGAGATGGCTGCTTACACATCAATATTAAAACTACTCTTGCTGGTTCAAGAATAAAATTTTACATTGTAGAGTGAATTATTTGCAGTGTAAACAGTGTGATTTAGGAATAAAAACTTCATAAAAATCATGACAAAATCCCTTTAAAACTTAAATGTAAAGCCTTTTTTTCTCAGATCGTTGCTTCAGTGCTCTTACTGACTAAGCACCATGCACATCTTGGTACGTTTTCCCAACTTTCCCTTGCTGTTCTTTTAGGCTCCAATGAGAGGTTAATACACTAAGGGGTTTCAATAAGTTGTCCTGGGATCTCACTCGCTAAACACCACTTTTCCCAAGGCTCCTATGTAGGAATATAGACTTGCATGCCCTTTACATAAAAGTCTTACATATTTACTAATGTTCAGGAGCCAAAAAGAACTGCAAGGGAGCCTTGGGAAATAGTACTGAGATGGCTGTTTGGTGCTTTGAGAGAGAGATCCCAAGACTGGTGCATTGTTTACTGAAAAAGGAGCACTGATCCAGGTGTAAGAGTTAATGATGTCATATACTGAAGGTCCCCTAACACATTGGTACTGCTAGTGTACCTTTCATTGTCATGTAACCTCTTCAACTATGTCTTTTAATCTGCTGTGCCTACAGTCTATATAGATTCTACCTATTTTCTGAACATCACAGTTTGTCACTCAGAATGTCATTATAATGCATGGCTGCTTCTATGTACCTACCCAAGAAAAGAGCAGGCACTCAGATCCAAAGAGCAGACATTAATAAAGGAAAAGAGTCCTTAATGTTAATTGTGCTGTAGCACACTAAGTCATTGACTTCTATCTACCTAACAGCCAAGTACTATTTAGGAGCCTCAAAGGTCGTTGAATAGCTGTGTTTTATTATCGAAATAAGGCCCACTTTCAAAAAGTGTAGCTAGTGCACAGAGCATTTGCTCTTTCTATACAATCTCTAAGGTGCTTGAGTGGAGAAGGTAATGCTACATCCTACTTCCTTTTCCATAATCATGACCATGAGCTCTGTATAATGAATACCTCCATTCACTTGCAGTACTGCATGTACTTACAGACATATATTAATAAAAAGGAATTCATTATACAGAAGAGAAAATGTTGGAAGTAAATGGCATTTGGTTTCTTGAGTGAATTTGAAGGAAGTTACTGTAATAAGCCCTATTAATAAAGGACAATGTGGTTTAACAGCAGCACCTATATCCCCCCAAAATGTTATCCCAAATGAGTGTCAAATTCTGGTCATTGTTATTAGCTAGACATAAAGGAGATTACATAATAAGTGTTAGTGAGTAACTGTCACAACATACAGTGTTTGATACAAATATTAACAACAGAGGTCATAATTAGTACATTTATACATTTATGACTTTTATTATGTTTTGGGATCATATTCATAGGGATCATAGCCATCCATGGACCTGAACTTATGTAGGGACATCTCTTTTAGTGTACTCTGTCCAACATTACAGGTTTCTGACATCATTTGCTATGCTGGGAAAGCAGGGGTTTCTATTAGCATTGGCTAATAATATTGCCTCTTGGATTAAAAGGGTCTGATATTGATTTAGTTTCAAATCCAGTAAAATGGCTAAGATACATACTTTAGGGTTTCTTTTTATTTTAATCATGAAATTATTGTCTATCATTTCCTTCCAGTAAGACTAAAGTAGGGGCAATCCCATATGAATGAGGGTTACTTTCTCTAGCATTCACGTGTCCAAATTATCAGCATTTATATAGTATAGTTTTGATATGTCAATAATAGTTATCATGACAAACCTAGTATTGAAAGCAGTAGATTTATTTGGCATAAGTGGAGAGACACGCGTGAAGACTCTGGGAGATTTAGTCACCCACGACAAATCTCCTCTTCGAGCGACTAATCTCCCCGAAAAGACTTCCCGCTGGCTACAATCTAAATAGCCTTGCGGGATGGCACTTGCAGCACTTTGTTTTCCAAACTCCCCCGAAGTTTCTGCATGAGGTTTGCTCATTAAGACAAGACAATTGTAGCTTCATACATGCTCACCTCTTTATAGCATCTTTTAAAACCTCATACATTTAGGGGATATAACGTTGTGGAATGTCATGTAAATTTCGGCTGCAATACCATTAGAGCCTGGTACTTTATCACTCATTAATTTGTACTAAGCTATGACATCCACAACTATTCTTTGCAGCTCTTCAGTTTACTAGAGAACATTTAACATATTACCTTATAAAGCTACTAAAAACACATTTGAGTAGGCTAGCATCAAATTATTTAAAATAAAGTTTTATTACGGTTATGTTTTATGCAAATCATTAATTGTTTGCTTTGTTTAGGTTGAAGCCTTCTCTGCAGTTTGTTTCTTGGAATCAAGAGGGATGGAAGACCGGCCTGTGTTCAGTGCCACCTGTTGGCCATTCCCATTCTCTGCTGGCACTTGCAAACAATACCTGTGTAAAACCTACATTCATAGAACTAAGGGACAGGTTCAATAAACTCTACAGGAAAAAGGTACAGCCTCTATATATATATATATATATATATATATGTATATTCAGTTATTTTGTCCGACAATCAACTCTTCTCAGCATTGTTACAATACTTTTGGAGGGATGTCTTCCTTATATTATTTATAAAAACAATTGTTTTTTGTTTTTTTAAAGTTTTTATTTTAGGTTTTAAACATTCAACATATACAAAATTAATAGAAATGGTCCCCTGCTATCCCCAACAAACAAGTTTCTGGTCAACGAATACTTGGTAATGCGAGCTTTTCATTCAAGAATTGAAGTACAGCTCTCCAAAATCTCTGGGTTACTGGACAGGTCCAGAATATATGAAACATATTACCAGGTTCCACTCTGCATGTAGGACATAGAGACTTTGTTAGTCAGGGCCTGTACTACTGGCTCCAAGTTGAGTTGCTCATATCTGTTAAGATCTTTATGGATCATTATACCCAGATATTTAAATGTTTGCTACTTTGAGCTGAATTAAGGTGTTTGGAGTGTCCTGGGAGTCTATGGGAAACACCACAAATTAAGCACGATTGATTATCAGACCTGAGTATTGGCCCAACTCAGAGACCGTTGTCAGGAGGTTTTCTAGGGCTGTACCTGAGTTAGCCAAACACACCAGCATATCATCAGCGTAAAGTGATATTTTTTCGCACAAGTTTCCTATACGTAAGCCCTGTATTTCTTCATTAGCCCATACTTTGATGGCCAGGGGCAAAAAACAATGGCGAGAGAGGGCATCCCTGTCGGGTGTTTCTTCCCAGAGATATACATTCTGATATTTGCACATTGACCAAAATCTTAGCCCTCGGATGCGCATATAGTGTCTGAATCCACTTCCTGAGATTAGGGCCCAATTTATAACGGGTTAATGCCTCCCACAAGTATTGCCACTGAACTGTGTCAAAGGCCTTTGCTGTGTCCAGAGACACTACAGTTCTTTTTCCCACGTTTTCATGTTAGACCGCCAGGTTAGTAAAAAGGCGGCTCACATTGATATCCGTGGTCTTTGATGGCATAAAGCCTGTCTGGTATTAGTTCAGGTGCTACCAGTTTGAGTCTACTGGCTCAGATCTTGGCATATATTTTAATGTCACAGTTAAGGAGGGATATAGGCTGATATGCGTCACATCTATTGGGGGTTTTTCCGTCCTTATGTATTGGGGTGATATAAGCGTCATAGCATGAGTTGGGCAAAACCCCTGTTCTATTGATTCCATAGAAGAGAGCTAGAAGTTTAGTGGCCAAAAAGTCTACATACTTCTATCGAGATCCCAATAGGGAACCCATTAATTGCATCCTTAACCTCATCTAAAGTAATGTCTTGGTCTAATTGCGTGGCTAGATCTGGAGAAAACTCTGGGAAATCTATCGTATTTAGGAATGCCTTGAGTCTATCAGGTGGAGATTGATATGTGGATTGAAAATACATCTCAAATTGTTGTGTCATTTGTGCTGGGTCTGTGATTAGGTCATTTCCACTAGCAGTGGCCTGTATCATTATCTTAGGTACATTCCCCCTAGCCAGTAAAGCCAGCAGTTTCCCATTCTTGTCTCCCTTGTCATACCAGGTAGCCGCTCCAGCAAAGCTCTACCAGTAGTTGGTCCAAATCTCTCTAAGTTGATTGCATAGCCTGTTTAGTTTCATCAGACTCATTTTGTGTCAGTTCTGATTCTGCTCTAGCTAGGGTATTTTGGGCAAGAGAGAGGGCCTGCTCTTGATTTAATAAGGGAGATATATGCATCCCTTATATAGGCCTTACCTGCATGGTATGGTCTGCTGCGGTGTCGGTGTCTTGGTTTATCTCCCAGTAGTGTGTCCGCAAAGGGAGGAGATGCTCACTAACTGTAGGGTTAGCTATCCATTTGGAAGGTAATCTCCTTTTTTCACCCAGACCTTGAGTGGTTCCATCCAGAGATAGAAACAGAGGGGCATGATCTGAACACATCCTTGTCAAGTATTCTATGGAGTCAACATATGGTAATATTTCAATTGTACCTAGGCATAAATCAGTTCGAGACATTGCTGCAGAGGCTACAGAGTAACACGAATACTGTTTGGTCTAGGGGTGTCTCCATCTCCACACATCCAACAGGCCTGTGGTTTCTATCCAACGGGCAAAATCTTTTGTGTCATGGGCAGAGGGTTGTAATTTTTCTAGGGCTGCATCTGGGACCAGGTTAAAGTCACCTGTCCACACCATACAATGGTTGCCCATTTCAGCCACTTTTTGTAGAATTTCATTTAATATTTGAATATCTGCATGAGGAAATAAGGATACATCAACTATTATATTACTATTATAAGTGGTGCCGGCAATTTGGGCTTTTAGGATTAAATATCTGCCTCCCCTATCCACATTTATTCTGTGAAGATGATAATTTAATGACTTTCTAAGGATAGCAGCTCCCCTGGAGTATGTCGAGTAGTCTGCATGAAATGCCACCAAGACCCAATTTCGTCTAAGTGCACGTACTCTCTGCCCAACTACATGAGTCTCCTGGAGCAATATAAGATCCGCCCGGACTTCTTAACCGTATGCAATACCACTGTCCTTTTAATTTTGTCGTTAATGCCACGCACATTCCAGGATAGTAATTTAATGTTTTGAGGAGTCGTACTCGTGTTTATAGCATATTATGAGTCATTGGGGCCAGGGTGACTCCAAGGGGCTTATGGTCATCACCCAAGAAATTATTGTATTGGACAATATTGGAGTGCATTTTGACTTTCGTGGGGTACCTATAGCCGTCAACAGCAATGTCTTGTTCAAGCACCAATACGTATTAAACCTCCTTTCATAGAAGCAGGCTAAGAAGAAGGAGAAAAGATAAAGACTAACAATAGAGCCCATAGCATTATACCCCCCACCCGGTATCCTTCTCCCAACCTGGAGATACATTTTCCCTTAATTCGAACAATCCCAACAGGGGAGTGGGTAGCACTTAGCAACAACTCTTAAAATTAGCATACGTTTATCAGTTAGATCCTAACTTTCATTGCTGCAGCAGGAACTGACTGAAATTGCCAAGTACATTAGGCTCTGGTGCAGTACAATTAGCACGCACATCGGGTAATGACACCCGGACAATGTAGCTCCCAACAACCAAGCAGAGGCAAGGGTTCTGATGTAACTCCATATAATGGGTTTTCTTCATTCTGAATAAGGACTGTGAGATTTCCAAATGTAGTATTGAGATGTAGTCATTGAGTAGAGTGTGGACTCGTCATTGTCGTTGAGTATTCAACTGGTAGTGTATGTAATATGGCTCTGAGAGCTCAGAAGTATAAGCAAGGGTAGTTTGTAGTGGCCATTCCATATTTAAGTGTTTTAAAGTTCCAGGCCCTTTTTACTCTGAGACAGAAAAAATATGTCTATGTTCCTCTGGGCAGTGTGAGTACATAGGCCTTGTTGCCCTCCCTCTGTTGTCAGGGGGTAAAGGTTGTAACTTATGTCTTTATCTGTAATGTAAAGCTATATCCAGTCAAGGAAGTATAAATAAGAATGATCTCACCTGCTGCAACTTCTGCTTTTGTCGTCTGCTCAGTTGGGGCGGTGAGGGCTGGCTCTAGGGGACAGATTGCCCCGTACATCCAGCCATTCGCTTGCCTCTTGAGCTGAGGTAAAGAAGTTGGCTCTGCTTCCGGCTTGAACCCTCGGCTTGGCCAGGTAGAGCATAGCATATTTCAAATTGGCTTCCCGCAGGCGATGCTTCACTGCACCTTTTTGCCTTTGAAGTTCTGCAGAATAATCTGTGAAGATGGATACCATCATACCTTCTACCATAATATCTGGGCTTTGTTTGGTTGCCTACAATATGGCGTTGCAGTCTCTGAAGTTCAGCAGTTGAACAAGGAAGGATCTGGGCATGGCTTCTGGCTGGGGGCTTCTACCTGGTAGGAGAGGGCAGCTGTGGGAATAGAGTCTCTAAGCCATTTTTCTGCAAAGGCTACTGGGTCATTTCCTTCTACACTTTCTGGGAGCCCCACAAGCCGCACATTATTGCACCGCTGCCGATTCTCATAGTCGTCCAGCTTGTCAGTGCAGGCTTTGAGTTTGGTTTCCATGCGTGCTATTGGTAAGGGAATTGGAGCGCAAGCGTCTTTGAGAGTTGAGATCCTATTTTCTGTCTCACACACTCTCTCACGCATATTCTGGAGGTCAGCCCAAAGTAGTGAGAGGTCAATTTTGACTTCCTCTATTTTAGTGGAGAGCGAGGTCCTGCAGTCTGTTATTGCTTCCAGCAGCAGTTAAGTCACCGCTTCTGGTTGCGGTGGTGGGGAGCTTGTAGTCGCTGTTTGGTTCTCCTTCGGTTGCGAGCCATTTTGAGGGGGTTGCCTGGCAAACTGCTCAAGTTTAGATGCCACATCAGACTTTGGTTTTTGTGTTTTGCTGTCTCCCATCATGAGAAGGATAATATTGTTATAGTAGGTACTGCACTTGTTGCTAGAGTAGGATCTCTAAAAGTAGTAGTAGGTTGCGGTACACGGAGCTCTCATCTGGGTCCTTCACATTAGATTAGTGCCCATGCTGGTCCTGTCAGGACATATTGGTGCTATGGGTGCTTTAGGGGGTCTTTGGGTAATTGCCCTGGTTAGAGGGTTTATTGTAGAATCCGTGTGGGTTCTTAATTGCAAGATTCTGGGCTGAAGTTTGTATACGGCTATGCAGGGTTCAGATGCACAGGAGTATTTGAGGTCTCCCAGATGGACTCCCTTCACTTGACTATTGAGTCTGCCTCTCCTTGTATCAAAGGGCCTTTGTGTGTGCCCCATACTGGATACTTTCCCCTGGGTCCGGTCTAGTTTGGGCCTCAGTTATGGGCACTATCCCTCTATTGCAGGGAGTATTAAGGACACTCACAGCCTTATGTCCCCAAGCCTATAGGTAAGGGTGACAGGGATTTGGCCAAATGAACAGTGATATGGGGCACCGTTGCCTTTGGCCCTATTCGGCGAGGTTGGATTTCCAGTCGGTACGCGTCCGGGGTAGAGCCCTACTCAAGCCCACAGCTTTGTTTGGCTGCCCGGGAGATGTCGGGGCAGCGGTTCCGGGTTCTGATGGGAGCGGATGCCCCCCTGGAGCTTCAGGTGACTACTATTTGTCTGTATGGACATTTTTTATGTGGGATAATAGCACTCTTTTTTTCAGGGACCATGGGAGCGCCTGAAAGTTGTGTCCATGTTGTTGCTGGACACGCCCTCCCATAAAAACAATTGTTATTGAAAGCAACAGTTTTTAACTCCTTGTTGTTACTTTTTAAACAATTTTGTAAAAGTAATAGTTT
The DNA here is from genome assembly GCA_024363595.1 of Xenopus borealis. Lineage (NCBI taxonomy): Eukaryota > Metazoa > Chordata > Amphibia > Anura > Pipidae > Xenopus > Xenopus borealis. The sequence continues at coordinate 81,232,541 of CM044439.1, forward strand.
CCCAGTAGAGACAGGGCTTTTAATCAGCTTCCTTGTCTTACATTGTATCAACAAGCTGAGCCACCAGGGTAGAGAATAGACAAGGACAAACTGCTTTAAATAGCAATACACACAAATAACTTAAAAATCATAGAAGATTAATAATTAATGTATATTGCAAAGTTGCTCAGAATTCGGTTTTCTGATATTAGGCAAAATTTTATTTTGGGGTTGACGTGCCCTTTAAGTGAAGTTATTCATAGTGGTCCTCCGAGCATGTATGCAGTTTAATATCAGCTCAGCTGCTCTCGGCAACCCTACTTTTCTAAGCACCTGTATTGTCACTTAACCCTAAGGTTACTAATAGAGGGCTGCTGAGCCAAAAGATTAGCAGTCTAAAATAATTAACCTCCCAAAACCACTAATAATTAAATGTAAATTGCAGACTTGCTCATGGGATTAGATCTCCTTTAAGCTCCCACTGGTCAGCCAGACAGAGAAACATGTGTTTTGGATGATGATATACTTAAAGATGCTTTTGATTACATATTCCGTAACTTCCCCATCTCTTGTTTATTAAATTACACCATTAACGCTCTGTTTAGAAACTTCGGACAATGTCAGAAAACAAAGTGCTGCATGTTCTTATCCAGGAAGGGTAGACACGTGAAGGCAGTTCGCGGAGATTGTTGCCCAGAAGAGCATGCGATTAGTCGCCAAGCGGGCAAAACTCCCCAAATCTGAGAAAGAAAGTCTAAAATCAACTTAATCTCTAAGTGTTGACTATGAAAAGCAAATACCTTTCCCACCAAGCATTCCCTCATTAGTTTTTTTTATTAATCTTTGGGCTGCAATTGTTTCTTAGAAAATTTGAAATGTGTGTTGTAATGGACTTCATGAATATTGGGGAAAGAGACTCTAATAGGTATCCAAGCAAGCCTTTGGAAACATGGCTATGCAAAACAAAAGAAAGGTTTGGAAGACAGTTGGTGTCACTAAAACAAACTAAGAAGAGAGCCATCTTCCCCAACTAAATCCATGTAAAGCATGCTGACCATCTCCAAGGAAAACTAGTTTAACAGCAATTAAGGAAACCTGGAAGACCCACAGGATGCAGTGTACGGTGGCACCTAATGGATGGTATTCAGTATAGTACATTACTGTAGTTCAATGGATGCCTATGGGACTTGAAGGATCTTATGGTTTACAGTTACTACTACTGGACGGTGTTTCATCCTGGTTATAGGATGTGTACAAACTGTAGTGGGCTACTACCTGGTTGTCATGGAGGGCAAAGGGCTATAACTGGAAGCTCTTGCATGTGGTGTACACATAGAAGAAGAAACCAAGAAGGAACAGGTGATCTGGAAAAACACCTTTAAGAATAGCCACCTAGACATAACTCTATATGCACTCATACCAAGACATTAGGTTAGAGTAGTTAGCACATATTTTATAAGCCTTGTATGTTGTATACTTCTTTCCTTAAGGGATTTGATTTCCACTGTGATAACTTGTAACTTGTTGTAACAGTAGTCGTTAATTGTAGGAAGAATAAACTTTTATGTTCATAAGTTACCAGAGTCCTTTTATATGTTGTCGCAAGGATAGAAATATATGCTGGTTCAGAGTTAAAGGAAAGCCTGACAGGTAATAGTTGCAAACCCAATATTTTACAACGTGTATATAAAAGCATACCCATGCTGCAGTCCAGAAATCATTCTCAACAGGGCACACACACGTGCAGTAGTTCTCAGCCGTGCCCTGCGCATGCGCACTGGGTTCTTGTAGGTTCCCTGTGAAGCGATGACGGTGCGGTCACGTGATGCCACCATTCGTCATCGATGAGCTCTCTGCCCCTGCCTCATTGAATCAAGCTCCCATTGCACACCTGCTTCCCTGTTGCTTGAAAGCAAAGGGAAGCTTTGAAGCTCCTGCACTCACTCTGGTTTAAATTTCAGTTTGTCAGCGAGCACAGTAGCTGAGGAGCAGAGCCGAGCTAAAAAATAAATCAAGCAAACGTTTTAATGCGGCATTTCGGGAGGGGGCCGGATGGCAAACCTAATGAAGTAGGTTTCATTTTTTTTGTTCTTTAATATATTAATATATGTAATGTTTTATCTTTGCAGGCTCACCTGCATCATTACTTACAAGTGGATGGCATGGAGCAACCCTGCTTCACAGAAGCAATTTCTTCTTTGTCCTCCCTCATTGAAGAATACAATCAACTTGATGCATCCAAAGGCATACGTGTGCTGGATCCTCCTAGATTGAACATTATATGACCATGTCTGCCTAGTGCAGCCTAAAATACTTTCATCAGCACAATTGGAAAGGACAGCTATGCGCTTATACAGGTGTTATTTCCTTCCTTGGAACATGTTTGCCTTTCTATGTACTTGCCTTAAAGTCGTACTGACACTAAAAAACTGCGCTTCATAAGATCAATGTACATGAAAAATTACCTATAGGTCATGTTGATTGGTTTTATCTGATATGGCTGCCTTTCTAAGTAATTGTTACTTGAAGTTTCTAAACCTGACTGTTTTGTTGCCAACATGGCTGTCCATTCTCATCCTGCCAGTTAGAGTTTCAAATATGGCAGCCCCCTCATAGAGGAACATGGGGGATCAGATGAGTAATGTAAAAGCATTGGGCAACTACTGTTATAGCAAAATTATAAATAGTTTGCAAAGACAATGTTATTATAGATGTAAAAACAAGGTTTACCTTCCGCTGTCAGTATCTCTTTAAGAAATATTTATTTATTGCAAGCCAAGGGGGAAATTGAACCATTCAGTCATATTTGTAATATCGAAAAAATTAGGGAAAAAATTATGAACGTCTATTTAACCAAACATTTTATAACTAGGTTAGTTTGACTTTTGCATACTCATTCTTTTCAATTTTTTACTAGTTGACCAGTGTGCACATTATTTAAACAGGCTAGACTGTTTATGAAATGTTGTCCTTTAACCAAAATGTTGCCCTTTAGCCTTACTGTTGATATCATTTATATTAACTATATCATTAGATTAACTCAATAATAAATTATGCCAGTGATGATTACTGAAAAGGGATTCAGCACTGGTTTGCTGCTCACAAGAGATTTTATATGTATTTACACATTGATTTGTATACATTTTACTGATAATTAAAACAATATTTTTCTAAAAAAGATCATTTTGGGTTTGAAATTTGATATGTTGTTGACTGCAAACACATAGAAAAAGTGGTCCAATAAACCACTTAGATCAGCTAGAGCAGGGGTCAGCAACCTTTACTATCAAAAGAGCCATTTTCCCCCCTTTTCCACTAGAGCCACAAAACATAACATAGCTTATAAACTTGTAAAAGTTTGTGGTATGCTGCTGCAGGGGTCCCACCTCCAATCTATAAGAGCTGCTCTTGGGAATTGGAGGAATAAGGGAACCTGACCAGTTGTTTGAGTCATATGGAAGCACCCAAGACAGGAATGAGCTTAATTCGCCTACACCACTACTACAGGTTATTGGACGGAGCAAGTAAGCAAACTCTACAAAGTAGTAACTGGAGGGGAAGGAGAGGTCTAGAGAGTTAACTAACACCCTAATGGGGTCCAACCCCTAACTCACTGCCTGCCAACCTCTCTACGGCGGTCTCACACTCAAGAAGCCGCAAGCAGGTGCGAGGTTTGTATAGACGACGTGACAGGCAAAGCCACAGCAAGCAGGATGAAGAGCCCCATGAGGCTCCAGAGCCGTGGGTTGCAGACCCCTGAGCTAGAGAAACTGGTATGTACTCTACTTTATATTAAAGGAGGATGTGCACTTTTAGTGAACTATTTGCAGTACAGTAGTAGTTCAAAAAAGAGAAAACTATGTTGGTACTGCAGACCATAAGGAAGTACATTGCTGATAGTTACAAAATGTGGGTACAACCCCTTCAATTGAAACCCAGCACACACACACTGAGTCCTCAGATTTTAGTATCACAATAGCCTTGGATATTATGTTTGTCCTCAAATCATCCAGTCTCCTTTTAAAACCTCAGAATCGACCCTGTCAATATTCACCTACTAAAGAACCACCTACGCTGCTTCAGTTGAAAGTTCTGTTCCTCTAATCCAGTGATCCCCAACCAGTGCATTGTGAGCAACATATTGCCCCCAGTGGCCTCAAAGCAGGTGCTTATTTTTGAATTCCAGGCTTGGAGGCAAGTTTTGGTTGTATAAAAACCAGATGTCCTGCCAAACATTCTCTCCTGTAGGCTGCCAGTTCACCTAGAGGCTACCAAACAGCAAATAGCAATTATTTGGCACCCCTGGGACTTTTTCATGCTTGTCGTCCTCCCCAACGCCTTTTACTTTTGAATGTTTCTCATGACTAAAAATAGGTTGGGGGCCCCTGCTCTAGTCTAAAGGGGTGGTCTCTGGTGGTGTGATCCACTTTATGGGAGAAAATATCCCATACTATCTGTCTAAAATGACCATGTACTTGTAAAGTGCAATCATGTCCCCACAAATCTTTTTCCAGAAAGAACAACCCTACCTAGACAGTCTGCCCTCATAATTTAAATCTTCCATCCCTCTAACCACTTTGGTTACGTGGGTAGTTTCTGCACTCTCTCCAGCTCATGTATATCTGTTTTAAAGGAGAATTCAACCTGTGGGGAAAAAATCATGTCATTGTGGAACCCAAACTAAGCCGTGAATATGATCTTTCAGCCTCAAATGTTATGGGACTCTACAAAAATGTTCTAAATGGAAATTATGGCTATATGGTAGGAATGCACCAAATCCACTATTTTGTATATGGCCGAACCCCCGAATCCTTCCCGAAAGCTTCGACCGAACAGAATCCGAAACCTAATTTGCATATGTAAATGAGGGGTGGGAAGGGGAAAACATTTTTACTTCCTTGTTTTGTGCCATAAAGTCACACGATTTCCCTCCCTGACTTTAAATTTGCATATGCAAAATAGGATTCGGATTTGGTTCTGCTGGCAGAAGGATTCGCTGAATCAGAATCCTGCTGAAAAAGGCCGAATCCTGGATTCGGTGCACCCCTAATAAACAGATATTGCCTAAAACAACTCATATGTAAAACCCTGCTTCATGTAAATAAACCATTTTCATAATAATATACTTTTTTAGTAGCATGTACCATTGGGTAATCATAAATAGAAAATTGCCATTTTAAAAAATAAGGACAGCCTCCTGGGATCGCATGATTCAATGGTGCACACAAACATACCAAACAAACTATAAAGTTAGGTCACATGAGCCAATTAACAGACAGAGTTGTGTCTTTTGCTTCCACACTTCTACCTGTTACAGTTAGAGTTGAAATATTTCTGGTCAGGTGATCTCTGAGGCAGCACACAGACCATCACGAAATGGTGGTTCAAGGCAAGAGCTGTAAAAGGGCAATATTTACTGATATATATATTCCAGTGTGGTAGGATTATTTAATATGCTACTTAATATGATATAAACTATCTGTTGCTCAAGTATTCCTTAGGTGTGTAGTTTTCTTTTAAGAAGAGGATCAGTTGGGATCATCTATTATAAGGGATAATGTAGCCCCTACTGTAAATGATAAGGATATTAGAAGTCACTGAGGGGATTTCTGACCAGGGCCGGTTTTAAGCACATTGGACCAATTTGGCCCAATTGGGCCCCGCATTTATGGGGGCCCCGCTCCACTGCGAGCTCTGATTAGTATTCCCTTAATTCCCCAGTTGCCCAGCCTACCCCCATCCCCAACTG
>CM044439.1:81252028-81283267 GCA_024363595.1 Xenopus borealis
TAACCCCTTGTAGCCAAACCCAATAGTTAAGTGTGGTTGAGTGACGCGTTTTCGTGACAAAATTCACATTAGATTACATAACAACACATGATCCAGCGCAGTCTGTATAATCCTATTATTAATCTGCATTGGCTTCTGGCAGATATTATTTGACTTGTGCTGTTTTGATAATTTATGACAATCCCTTAGCTTAGTCCAGATCACACTGAGCATGTTGCAGGGATGTTTAACAAAGTTAAAAGATGACCTACTTAGGGTCTTAGTACTTGGTGTCTTTATTACATACATCTATAAGAGGCATACATATACTGTATACTATTTAAAAAAATACAATTTGGGTATTTTATTCAGCCAATGAGTTTAATGCTATAAAACATATTATATTAAATAGGTTGTACAAAAGATGGCATACTAGGGGCAGACCAACTTTCATTACTTTACTGGCCACAGTGTCGGAGGGTTTACAGAAGTCCACTGGAATCACCAAGGTATAATGTATTTATACTTCCCTTCCATCCCCATAGGTCTAGTTATATATTCTATATGTTTCTTTCCGTGACAAGTAAGGGGGGAGCACAATAAATTCAAAATATGAAATCTATGTGTGCACACTTACAGTGCCGTAACTATAGAGGAAGTAGACCCTGCAGTCTCAGGGGGCCCCAAACTGTGGGGTCTGCTTCCTTTATAGTTTTGAAAAAAAATAAATAAATAAACTTCCTCCCCAGCCACTCTCTCTTATAGGTGAAGAAAGTCAGGTTGGAGAGAAGTGGGCAGGAGAATGGGGATCAGAGTGTGCTGGGCCCCTCTGAATTTGAAGGGGGGCCCGGCACTCTAGTTACACCACTGCACAGGTAGGAACAATATGACCACATTATCTAATATACCTTTTTTCATCAGTGAATTTAAAGTGATAGTGACACCTCTAGATTTGTGCTTAGATCTCTATTTTGATTTGTACTTTAATCACAAAATGACTGATGTAAACCCACAAATTAGTAAAATATATTGTTTTAAAAAACACTTCACTTCATCATACGGAGAAGGATACTACTTCCTGTAGGGGGTGAGTACTATTGCTTTCAGTCTCTCTTATCTCTCACCTACTCCTGCAAAGAATAAAAACCACCTCTTTCTTAAAATCTCCTCTCCATGCACTGCTCAGATTTGTTTGTTTGTTTTTCATGTGATTTTTACCCATTCCCTCTTATTAGCATACCTCCCTTCATTCTGGATGTAAAAAGAGGGCCAAACATTTTTTTTGCCCACAGCACGGCAAAATATTTGTGACCACGCCCATTTTTGAGGCCGCACCCCCTAATTACCATGTTTATTTTACTAAATTTGACAGGTTATGAAAGTTTGAAAATATTTCTCCTTATCTAAACTGTTACAATTACTTATTTTCTTATCTCAAAAGTTACAAAGTATCTTATTTGCACCTATTAGCTGTTCTGGACTCTCTGCCTAAAGCCAATTAAGTTAAAATTTTTGCTTCTTTTTCTGGCTGTTCAGTGCAGAGAAAAGAGGGACTTTCCAGTACAAATGAGGGACAGCGGGTTGAGCTCTCAGAAGAGGGACTGTCCCTCCAAAAAAGGGACAGTTGGGAGGTATGTATTAGGTTATATATATATATGTGTGTGTGTCCCTTTCCTGCCTGCTTGACTTTTCCTGCACTAACGTTCTACTCCAGCTCTGGGGGTTAAAAGGTTAATCTTGCAAGCAGTTCTGGCACAGATCATTCTGTTTCTGCAGGCAAGGCAGGCCCACACGTAATCAAGTAAGGCAGAATAAGTTAAAAGCGCCATTTTAAAAAATGAGCAGCACAGAGCAGTGCAGAATTGGAGTTTTGCAGTGTGGTGGAGGATTGTTATTGTATAGTCCCATACCTAAACAAGAAACTAAGCAACAGCACTGTGCTGATGAGGCTGTAACTGTGCCAGATGCTTCCTGTCAGTCAAGCATTTAACTTTCTCCTTGCAACTCTGATTGACAAGGCCCAAGGGACCATAATAACATGTCAGTGTCCGACATACTCTTAAAGGAGAAGTGACATATGTCCAATTTACATAGAAAGAGGTCACATTGAAGGAAATTGTCTAAAGGACACATAGGCATATTTTGATGAAGAATTTGATCATGCTAAAACCTGAGGTGTCACTATCCCTTTAAATGATCTCATCCCAAATGTTCATGCAAGACACCAGAAGGTAACAAGAAGAATCCATTCCAGTAAGTCTCTGTCACTTAACCCTATTTGTTCTAATGGGTTTCTGATTAGGAATGAATTGTATTCGTGTAGAGATGTTGGAGAATTCGTCTTCCTAGTTCTGAATTCAAACCTCCACCCTTTCCAGATATTGAAGATATCTTGTGTATCCAGAATGCTTAATGGCAGATGTCTCTAATCCCACCCATAGGTGCTTCCCTTTCTATTACACCTACCTCCAAATTTTTTTTTTTCAGCATTTCTCCATATCTGCCTGCTGAACAGTGCAAAAGTTAGATGTATACCTAAAACCTGGAATGAAAGCATGGGAGCGACTTCTTACAAAATAATAAGGTGAGGAAATACATCTCCAGGATCACTGCAGTTTTTCTGACAAACACAGGATGTTATCCACATCATTTTCCATGAAAAAGATCCTTCATTCGGGCAGTTGAAATGGACTGTTATCATTTTGGATTTGTTAGGTATACAGCACCTGCGATCTTTGCACACGCCGCAGTAAGTGGGTTTGTAGGTACGCACTGACAAACACTCTGATAACACCATCTTCACTGGTTGAGGAGGTTGGAAGGTGGGCTGGCAGGTTTTTCCTTTTGGAACCTTTTAATTAAAGTCAGTTAAGAATTATTATTCTCCGATAATATTCCTATATTGACAAGCCATATGCATTCCAGTTACTTTTCCCTTTGGTTAAAAGATTCTCTCATTCTCAGAAGTTGTGCTATTTAACTGTAACTTTCCACTGTAAGAGCATGGCTATTGATCACAATGCTAAGTAGTAAACAGGTCCCACTTATACTGTTAAACTTAATGCATGAGACCACAACAAAAATATTTTGTATCAGTTCCATAAAAGCAAACACCATGTGCCTGTAATATGGAAGAGCTTGCAGTGACAGCCCCAGAGAAGTAAGCATGTGACTTGAGTTTACCTTGATAGTGCTGAGTAAGGTGGAGTTACAGGGTCTGAGAAAGCAGAGCCGTCTTTCTTGCCTACGTTCACACTTGCTGTTTTCATTGCTCACTCGGATAGAAATCCCCATACCACAGGTTTTTGAGCAAGGGCTCCATTGAGTAGCATGGACAAGGCATTTTCTTTTCCAGACAAATGGCAAAACCTTGTAAACTTAAGCACAAGGTAGAAAGATCAAGTAATTAAATAAAGAAGTATATATAATTTCTGTAAATATCATTGCTTATACAGATGAAGCCACTTTGGATTGTGCATTTGACACAGAAAAACTTAACTCATTTATCCAACTTAGCACAGAATATTGTGTCACAGCATCCCATCCAATTAAAGAGTTCACTATTAAAAACAATGGTGCTTTGGTATACTAATGAAAAGGTTAAATGCATTAAATGAGTTAAGATAACTTTAGATAACACAGTTTCTTCAATTAACCCTGAGTCATGACGCATTTAACTCACAGATACCAGTGGCTGCATCTGTATTTATCAAAGCATTAGAGGAAACTGATGTTTCATCCTATTCTCATCAAACTCAGGAAGATCACTTCAATAGGAGTGTTGGGCAAACATGCAGATCTTTTTGCCTTAAAAACCCATGGCCCAACAAACAGATCTCAAAGAATTGTAGGCATGGGGCATGCAAGCTACTTGACTGTGTATCACATTAGTTCAGGGGTTATTTAGCTACATTCAATTTTAAATAGAGTTGAAGAATAACGCAAGCATGAAAAGTGTTACTGGGGATGGCAAATAAAGGCTGTAATTGGTATTGGTAGTCCCTATGTGGACTGGCAGGCTACAGAAGGCTTAGTTTGGCAGTACACCTGGTTTTTATGCAACTGAAACTCCTCCAAGCCAGGAATTAAAAAATAACCACCAGCTTTGAGGCCACTGAGAACAACATTGGGATTGATGAGCAACAAATGGGTTGATGAGCAACATGTTGCTCACAAGCCGCTGTTTGGGGATCACTGCATTAGTGCCTTTACCAAAGGAACTTAAAGGAGTACTCAACTCCTCAATTAAGAAAATCCCCTACCAATTTACCTAGATAGTACCCCTTCCCTGGTTCCTCCACATATGATTCAAAAGCCCTGAAAATGCCCCTTAAAGGAACAGTTCAGTGTAAAAATAAAAACTGGGAACATAGATAGGCTGTGTAAAATAAAAAATGTTTCCAATATAGTTAGTTAGCCAAAAATGTATAAAGGCTGAAGTGACTGGATGTCTAATATAATAGCCGAATTCCAACTTCCTGCTTTTGAGCTCTTTGACTTGAAAAATTGTCCTTTTTCTCTTTTATAATAAAACAGTACCTTGTACTTGATCCCAACTAAGATATAATTAATTCCTGATGGAGGGAAAACCAGCATATTTGGTTTATTTAATGTTGAAGTTATTTTCTTGTAGACTAAAGTTATGAGGATCCAAATTACAGAAAGATCTGCTATCTGGAAAACCCCCGGGTCCCAAACATTCTGGAGAAGGTCCCATACCTTTACTATAAACGTTATATCTAAGCTGAAGGGAAAGTGAATGTTATCATTTATAGTTATTTTGTTTTCCAGTAGGATCAGGGGCATTTCTCTAATGAGGAGAGTTGAATAACTCGCCTCAGGAAGAAACACCAAGCAGGTTATCAGGGGTGGCAAAAAGCCGCTCTGGTACCTTTAAGGGCCACATTTCCTATTTTTATAGCAGAAATATGGCTTTTCTACTGCAACAGAATGTAATCACGTTCTCCGCACTAGTGCTGCGACCCCCCTCCCGGACACCTGCCCAGAAAAGTTAAGCAGGCAAGGGGGGCGGCATGCGGCTTATACCTTAGGAATGGTAGGATTGTATTTTTTCACTTTTATGAGCATTCTACTTCATCATATGGGAAATGCATCATTGACATGAGAAACATCTCATTTATTTTGGTTTGCAGTTTGCAATTGTCTGATATAGTACAGTGGGATCATTTATTATTTTGGACACTGTTTTGGTAATATTTATCATTAAAATGTTCAAAATCACAGCTTGCTGGATACCTAATGCTAGAAAGGTAAAATCTGTTCCTTTATAACGAAAGAGCGGAATTTTCCTTTCCTGGACTGGAACATGGCAGTGGGCAACAATGGGTTAATCCCTCCTGCCATGCAAATGGGACAGGAAAACCCTAATAAATTCCTGACTTCCTCCCCCGGCCGCCATCTTGTTTCTCTTGGAGTCTCCCCTAACGAGGGTGGGAAGCCATGCCCACTGCCATGTTCCAGTCCAGGAAAGGAAAATCCCGGTAAGTATGATATGATTTTCACTTTTCCTGTTCCTTTCACATGGCAGTGGGCAACAATGGAATGTACAAAAGCACAATGACACTTATTTGGGAGGGTATTTTATTCATGACTCATAACAGATTTCAAAACGGCCGTTCCGAAAGCCGTTGATTTGCTCAGATACACATCAAACTTGTAATGGTTCAGGAACGTGCGGAATGAGGACCATACTGCTGCCTTGCATATGTTTTCCGAAGAAGCTCTGGCCTAAAAGGCCCAGGATGCTGCCATCCTTCTTGTCGAGTGCGCCTTGATATTGGTGGGTACTGTACTGGAATTAGCAGTGTATGCCGTTCTAATTCATTCCTTTATCCACACCGCAATAGTAGATTTTGCCCGGTGCTCGCCCATTTTTGTACCTTCAGGTATTATCAAGAGGGAGTCCGTTTTCCTGACGTTACTCACTCTGTCCAGGTAGGATCAAATGCATCTGACCACATCTAGTGTGTGCCACTTTTCCTCCTTACTGTTTTTGGGATCTGGAAAGACTAAGGCAAGACTATATCCTGCTTCATATGGAATCGTGAAACCACTTTTGGAATAAATTTGTCTGCTATTCTCAGGATCACTTTGTCCTGTAAAAAACACAATCTTCCCAGAGCAAATGGAGAGCGAGTGCAATTCTCCCACTCTTCTTGCAGAAGTGATCGCTAGCAAAAAACACATTTTAAGGTTTAACATTTTGATAGGAATTTCAGAGATAGTTTCAAAAGGTTCCCTGGTTAGAGCTTCCAGGATCAGACTTAAGTCCCATGGGGGAACTTGTGGTCTGGATGTAGGTGAAAAACCTTCTGACTGAAGGTTTGTTCGCCCAGGATGTTCCCGTGAAATGGGAGATGTAACTTGACCCTTTAACGTGGAAACGCTCAGAATTTTGCAGGAATTCCACAATCTGTACTTCCGAAATTTCTGGTGAGTTCAATCCCATCATCTTGCGCCAGCTGTTACATTTCTCCCAGACAGTAAAATATCTTTGAATGGTGCTGGTTTTTTTTGCAGCCATCAGGGTAGATATGGAAGCTGCTGAGAATCCAGCTGATGCTAGGTTCAGCCTTTCAAAAGCCAGGCCGTCATTGCCCATTTGTCTGGGTGCGGGTGTATTATCTCCCCCTGTATAAGTAAATCTGCCCTTTTTGGTAGTATCAATGGGCGATCTATGGCCAATAGCTGTATTTGGGTGAACCATGGTCTTCTCGGCCACCAAGGGGCTACGAATACGACCTCTGCTTGGTCCTCCTTGAGATCAGACTGATCAGAGGGAATACATATGACCTGGGGATTTTCCATGATATTGAGAAAGCGTTCACAAACCTGGCTCCCGTTTCCTGTGTCCATGACACATAATTCAGCATTTTCGTGTTGCATTGCGTTGTCATTAGGTCCAGAAAGAGTGGACCCCATTTTTGTGAAATCAGATGGAAAACTTCTTGGTGTAGTTCCCATTCCCCACCGGCTCAACCGGTCCGCCAGTGTGTTTTGTATACCCGGAATGTATTCCGCTGTTAAATTCGTCAGGTTCTTCTCTGCCCATGCAAGCATAATTATGGTCAAGTTCAGTAGGGTTTTTGACCTTGTTCCACCCTGTTTGTACACATATGTTACCGTAGTTATGTTGTCTGATCTCACCTTCACTGACTTCCCAGTCACCAGGTGACTGAAGGCTAACAATCCTTCCAATTGGAGGATTTCTTCCTTTCTTCCTGTGACCATGCACCCTGCATTTGGGAGTCTAAGACATGGGCTCCCCAGCCCCACTTGCTGGCATCCATTGTCATAATCAACCATTCAGTTTTCTGTAAGCAAATGGGCTGAAGCAGGTTGTTCCTCTTCCTCCACCACTTCAAGGACTCTGGTCATTGTATGCAACCTGATTGGTTGCTCTGGTGTGTGGTAGGAAGTCCATCTGGAACATTCTCACATGTGACATTGCCCATTTCACGCAGCTTGCAGTGGAGATTAGCTTCCCCAGTGTTTGTTGGCAAACCAATGCCGATGGAGTGGGTTCCCAGATAGCAAGGTGTTTTGACAGTATCTCTTTTGATGAGGCTTTCAAAAGAATATCGTCCAGGTAGGCAAAAATTTGTATGCCTTTTAGCCTTAAGTTTGCCACTAAAGGTGCCAGTATCTTTGTGAAGATTCTTTGTGTCGTAGCCAGCCTGAATGGGAGCACTTGATATTGCCGGTTTAATATTTTGAATCTGAGATGTTTTCTGTGGCATTCCCTTACTGGGATGTGCAGGTATATGTCTTGTATATCCAGTTTTGCTAACCAATCTCCTGGTGACAACATTTGAGATATTGAACTCAGAGTTTCCATTCTGAAAGGAGAAATCGTTAGTTTTCCGTTTATCTTCTTTAAGTTCAGTATTACCCTGAATCCTCCGTTTGGTTTGCGTCTTAAAAACAGATGTGAATATGTTCCCAGGAATCTTTAATTTGATGGGACTGGAGCAATTACTTAGTTTTTTATTAGATCTTTGATTATTCCAATCAAGGTGTTTCCTTCTCTTGAAGGTCTGTTTTTGTCTGAAGACACAAACTTTTGAGGGGGAAACTGCGTAAGCTCTAATTTGTGCCCTTTCCTGATCACATTCAGTACCCAGCGATCTTTGCATTCTCGAGCCCACACTGCTGCAAATTCCTTTAGTCTTTCCCCAACCAGCAATGGGGCTCCCACAACTTCATAATTTCTGCTTATCGGATTTCTGATCGTTTCTTTTGGAAGGAAAAAACTGGTTCCTTGCTCTCCATTGTCTGGAGAAGGGTTATATTGTTTCGCCTCCTTGAAGGAGCCTTTGGAAGTGTCTTTTGTCCCTGGGTTCCTGGGGTAGAAATTATGATTTTCCAGCTGAGGCTTTTGATATTATCTGGTTGAGTTGTGACCCAAATAGATGCTTTCCTTTAAATGGAAGTGAGCATAGGTTATGCTTTGATTGTGATGTTTGATATCCTGCAGCATTTCAATCAGCTTGTTTCTTTCTGTGCCTGATTTGATTGCTGATTCTTGAATCCAGATTCTATTTGCTCTCGCCACTGATGTTGTAGCTACTGCTGCTTTGCACAGTGCACCTCCAGTCAGGTATGCTCTTTTCAAAAGCCCCATCCTGTCTTCTTTCCATTGTATCCTTTAATGATACTCCTTCATCAACAAGTAGTATGGTGCGTCTGGCAACTCTTGTGATAGCCGCATCTACTTTCGGTGGAGTATCCCATGTCCATCATATCCACATTAAATTCTGAGTCTTCAACTTCCTCTGTTTCCGTATCCGAAATTTCAGAAATGTTCAGAATCCGTTTCTGGTATGGTAACCCTACTTGGAGTACTAACCTTTTCACTCCTATCGTGAGTGTCTATGTTTTTCAAAACATTGTCAGTGACTTTTGATACCATATTTTCCATGGATTGGTTAAATGTGTTCTTCATCCAAGTCAAAAATTCTGTGAATTGTGCAGGTGCTAATCCGGAAGCATCAGACAGACATCTGTCGCATAATCTCTTGTCCGGTATTGCTGTTCCTGAACATGATGCACACTCTCTTCTGCTTCTCTTTCTTTGACTTCCTCCAGTTGGAGAACTCCTGAAATAAAGTATATGTACTTAATTAATTCGTATTTTAATATACACTGAATGTTTATCTTCTTCACTGTTGTGTGTTCCATAACATTCCATAACCTCTCTCTCTCTCATAACCCTTGAGCCTGATTGTGAGTGTCTAGAGCTCATGATGCAACAGGGATCCTCCACCTGTGAACTAATCCTGTCTGAAAAAACACAATTTGCAACATATTAGCATCATGCAGGCTCCTTATGCATTTTTCCCGAAGGTAGCCAACTGCATACTTACACAGTACCCTTCAGAAAGCACAATGGCACAAATCAGGTTGTTTGATACTCTTACCAGCACCAGGCAGAATAGGGGATACAAAATGCCACTATTACATTGTTTAAGTGGCAGTCCGTTCCATTTCGCGCTGTTTGTAAACTCTTTTCGCGCCACTTAAGGGTTCGCGCATACTCGATGCGTCCGCACCATCTTGGGAACGGAGAATATCTTGGTGTCTTATTGTGTATGCGCCGGGTACCGGCATTGCGGCTGATCGCCCCAGTCCTGCATCGGACTTCCCTGCGACACACATAAGGCTTGCCTCGGTCTGGCCCTTCAGGAAAGGAGAGGTACTTCCCTGGCAAATCTGGGGGGAGCAACAGGAGAAAAAAAGATGGCGGCCGGGGGAGGAAGTCAGGAATTTATTAGGTATTTCCTGTCCCATTTGCATGGCAGGAGGGATTAACCCATTGTTGCCCACTGCCATGTGAAAGGAACAGGAAAAAAACTGCGATATGGTGACGATCCATTGTGCAGTGCTCAATTTCTCTTCTCTGCCTATCTCAGGAGGCAGAAAGGAGAAATCGAGTGCCGCATGATGGATTGCCATTTCAGAAGAGGAGCCCCCATTTGAGAGCTGGAAAGAGGAAGAAGAAGGCAAATAATTGAAAAACTATACAAAAGAAAAAATGAAGACCAATTGAAAAGTTGCTTAGAATTAGACATTCTATAACATTATTAAAGTCAACCGAAATGTGAACCACCCCTTTCAGACCAACTCAGAGAGGGCAGGCTGTTTCCAAACCACTAACAGACACGTGTTAGTCTATTCTGTTAGCAACAGCTAAATAATACTACAAATAATCTACAAATCATTGCAAAGCTTATTATTATTAAATTACCTTTTTTATGAGAAGTTAAAATGCTATGCTAAATAAGTAGGACAGATCTGTGCAGATACCTGAAAGGCAGATATTGGTTTAGGGATGTCAGAGCAGGAAGCAGGTTAGAAGCCCAGCAAACATCTGCAATACACAAAGGCATGTTATATCTCACTTTTTGTCATTAGGGGTCAATGTAAAAAAAAAAAAAAAGTTAGAAACATGTGATGAATGAGATATTTTCCATGCCTACGGTAAATAGCAAAAGCAGGAATGAGATAAAGCAAAGGACATGGTGCACCAAAACAGAAATGAAAGTAGAGCTCCCATTAATCCTCCTACACACAGCCATAGATTATAATATCGGGCTGGCCATTAAGTAACCTTATAAAGTATAAACGTGTGTCATGTAGCAATTTCTTTCAAAGTGATCCCATTAATATTGTTCTGCCCCATTCCAGAACAACTTCTTTAAGTGGTATAATGTAGTGGCCATGACTATCCAAAAGATCAAATGTGTAACCAGCAGTGACTGAAGATTAGAAGTGCATTTTTCTCAGCCTAGACAATATTATTTAGCCAATTCTCTTGCTCTTACTTCCACATTTGCCTTATTTTATAAAAACTTGTAGGTGAAAGAAACACAGCAGTTTGGTTGTGATGTAATGGACATCTCATGTTAACAACTTGCTTCTTCTGACATTAAAGCTATTCACCTTTAAAGGAAAAGTCAAACCCTTTGTGCAAAAACCCTCCCCTCGCACCCCTGTGTAGGTCCTTCTCCCCCCTGACCTACCTCCCCACTGGGCAAATGCCCCTAGCTTGTTACTTACCCCTCCTTCTAGGTCATTTGCCGGTTTGGATCTACTGCGCATGCGCCAAAAGTCACAAAGTTTCCGATAAAAGAAGTCGGAAACTTTGTGACTTTATGGCATATGCGCAGTAGCTCTGTACCGGCAAATGCCTCCTACTGCGCATACGCATGAAATTCATGATCTTTCCGAAAGAAAACATCGGAAAGTTCGTGAATTTCTATTGCACTCCGCTGAAGAGGACCTAGAAGGAAGGGTAGGTAACAAGTTAGGGGCATTTGCCTGGGGGGGAAGAGGGAGGGGGACCTACACAGGGGAGGGGGAAGGGGTTTTTTTTGCACAAAGGGGTTGAATTCTCCTTTAAGGTATGAAAATGTCATATTCTGTAATACAGGGATACCCAACCTTTTCTACCTGTGAGCCACATTCAAATGTAAAAAGAGTTGGTCAACAACTCATGCATACAGGACTGTGATTGGCTATTTAGTAGTAACTATGTGGACGGGCAGCCTACAGGGGACTCTCTTTGTCAGTCCACCTGGTTCTTATGAAACCAAAACTTGCCTCAATGCCTGGAATTCAAAAATAAGCACCTACATGGGACATGTTACTCATGAGCCACTGGTTCGGGATCACTGCTTTAATATAATAGTTGAGCATCCCCACCCAGGAATTAGGATTTTACTATGTCCTTTTGCAAATTTGTGAGAAAAGTTGTGGGCTAGAAAACCTATTTCCACTTTCTGATGGAAGAGAAAGCAGGAGAGCATATTTGCAGAGTTTGAGTACTCTTTTATTACTGAGGCCCACTTTGACACACACATATTTAGCACCAACTCAACAGATTACATAGGAAGAGTGTTCTAGAAAAGCTCAGTTATGCACCCAGTGCCTTATGTTCACAAATGATGCACATACACATGGTGGGGTTTACTAATAATTTCTTTGGAAATGCATGAAAGATACGTTTGAAATGAACATTAGACAATTTGTATGAAGTTAACATTAAAATATTTTTCAGAGACAACCTTGAATGCTTTATATATATATATATATATAAATATATATATGGCTATGGCATAAAATATGTATAGCAGGGTGCAGTGGTGTCTATCACTTTATTGCCTGAGCAACAGTTAAAGGGGTGGTTCACCTTTAAGTTACCTTTTAATATGCTTTAGAATGGCTAATTCTAAGCAACGTTTCAGTTGGCCTTAATTTTTCTTTTTTATAGTAATTATTTGCCTTCTTTTTCTGACTCTTTCCAGCTTTCAAATGGGGGTCACTGACTGCATCTAAAAACAAACTCTCTGTAAGGCTACAAACGTATTTTTATTGCTACTTTTTATTACTCCTCTTTCTTTTCAGATACCCTCCTATTCATGTTCCAGTCTATTATTCAAATTAGTATGTGGTTGCTTGGGTAATTTTGACCCTAGCAACCAGAAGATCTGCTGAATAAAAACCAATTGCACATTGTCTCAGAATATCACTCTATACATCATACTAAAAGTTAATTTAAAGGTGAACAGCCCCTTTCAAAGCTGGGGTGCCTTTTTTCATATATATATAATGAGATGCTCTTAAATATTGTTTCACCCTGGCCCAGCAACTATTAAAGCCAGCAGAGATACACTTCATTCTAAGAAAATGTGTTTCTGCCTCTTTCTGGCAACTGAGAAAGATTAAAAAAAACCTCTAAATTTCACATATACCTACCAGTCCAGCAGTGTAAATTTCTCTTTTCAGTTTCAGACTTCAGAATAATTTTGCAATAGAAATGTTTAATCAAAAAGTCCAGTGGAAAAATGTGATAATGAAATGAGCAGATAGAACATACCTGGTGTAAATTTAAAGTCTGGCTTGTGACCATCCTTCTGCAGGGCACAGTTGGCATTATCTGCTATTTTGGGCTGACCTGGGGAAGGGTCACATTGACTTGGGTCCTGTTTTCCAACAAGCATTGGTGTGCATCCAATTGTGTCACTTATACACAGACACATGTAGTAGGGACTGGGTTGGAAAGTCTGCCCATTCTTATACAGAATTCCATTGAGCTCACATCCCACTGCTAGCATATCTGAAAGTAAAAACTGATTACATTAGTGTTCATCAAGCACCTCGCTATATGTCAAAGAATGTCTTAATTATAAGTGTATAGCATCATCACTTTCACATGCAGTATAGTAGTGTGGTTTCTTGTTTAACATTTAACTGGACAGTGCTAAGTAAGAAAGGGAATTCTTCTTGGAAGGCTTTCCTCAAGATGATGGTTTGGACATTGTTTGTAGAATCTGCTTCCATTCAGTCATAAGACTATGAAAATGGACTAGGATGTTGTGTAATTAGGCCTGTTGAGGTCTGCGTTTCGTGAAGGCCAATACCACTTTTCCATTCCTATTTCAGCAATCCAATTGGAATCCAATCCAAACAGGAACGGACCTTCATCATAATGCTATCACAGTACAGGAGTCATGAAATAGCTTTTATTGGAACTAGGGACCCTGTCCCAAACCAGGAATGTGGCCCAGAGCTTTATTTCCCCCCCCCCCCCCCCCCCCACCACCACCAAATTTAGAGGTTGGCAAAGTCACAATAGTTACAAAACAGGACATTACTCAGCTTTCTTTTTTAAGAGGCAGTAGTGAATTCTAAAGCATATTCAAAAAGCATTTGCTGACTGCAATACTTTGATCACAGTTTTTTCCATTCCTCAGGTAACCGAAAGCATTCCTATGATTGAAGCTAGATGCAATATCCCTGATATTTCCCTCTAAATGAAGGAAATAATTATGTCATTTAAATCAAAAAGCACTGCAAATATTTTGTTAGGTGCTTGGGTTTTTTTTTTTTGCTTCTTCTTGATATTTAGTTTTCCATAGCAAATTAAGTTTGGAAATCTTTGATAGAATTTATTGACCTTGGTCAGTACAGGTATTGGATCTATTGTCTGGAATGCTTGGGACCTAGGGGCTTTTATGGATAAGGGCTCTTTCTGTAAGTCCTTGAGTCTGCTAAAAAAACATTTAAACATTAAATAAATCTAATATGATTGTTTTGCTACCAATGGGAATTCATGCAGCTTAGTTACCATCAAGTACAATGTACTGTTACAGTACATAAAGTGTAAGTAAATCATTATTTAAAAACAAGAATTATTTGCATCAAACTCTATAGGAGATGGACTTCCAATAATTCATAGCTTTCTGGATAATGGGTTTCTTGATATGAGTTCCCACACCTGTGCTAATTAAGACAAGATATACTAATACTACTAACAGTTTATATTACATCATGATACCTTTTTGCAGCGGAAGAATCAAAATTACAATCACTGTGTGTTGAGAAGGGTTCCACCAAATGCATTTTCTAGAGCTAAATATAGAATTCATATACTAAACTCAATGTGAACCCTAGTTTGCATGAAAACATTTCAACAAAGTACCAAAACATGTATACATTTCAGCTATGCAGTACTTTTGACTAAATTTAAAGGAGAATTCAACCCCCCCCCCGAAGTTAAGTGCTCATCTGTCCCCTCCATTCTTCCCCCTTTTTGCTCCCCCCCCCCTGCAAAGTCTTAACCCTGAATCCTTCTCCCTTCTCCCCTAGCGAACAGAAAAGTAGAGTGAGCACAGCCATCTTTGTGAATGGACTCGGCTTTTTTGGTGCATGCGTAGTTGTAGAAAATTTCCAGGTTTTGACAACTGCGCCAAAACGCTGAGTCCATTCACGAAGATTACGAAGATGGCGGTTGTGTGCTTAGCTGCGCACACTCTGCTTTTCAGGTCTCAGGTAAGACTTTTCAGGAGGGAGGCAGGGAGTGGGACGATTGGAGGGGGGGGCAGATGAACACTTAACATAAAGAGGGGGTTGAATTCTCCTTTAAGGGTGTGACTTGATTTGGCTAAGCACAACTAATTCTGCTGATGCAAATCCTATATAAAGTGCTCAGGTTCAGCCAATATGAACCTGAAATCTCTCAAGTAGTGCAATAAGGACTTTTGGATTGGTATTTGAATATCTTCTTCTCCACAATAAGAATCTGTTTTGCCAATACCTCCCATTGGTGTGTGTGGGTAATGACTATTCAAGTCCAGAATGGAACAACACCACTTGTCTTGTGTCAGTTTAAAATCCCTTTATTGCAAATTGTATGTTTGGCCCTAAAGTGCCAAATGTGGCCTGAAACGTTACTGCTGTAATGCTGTAAATTTGCAATAAAGGCATTTTAAACTGATACAAGACAATTTGTGCTGTTCTATTCTGGACTTGTACATATTTACCAGTGGAAAGTGGCCATTGGGGAACCTGCACTACGTGAAGATTTGAAATGTGGGGCTTACTACTCCTTGTTACATGGTAATGACTGTTCAGCCTAAAAATAGCAGAAGGTGTCCATACATTATAGCAGTGATCCCCAACCAGTAGCTCGCGAGCAACATGTTGCTCTCCAACCCTTTGAATGTTGCTCTCAGTGGCCTCAAAGCAGGTGCTTATTTTTGAATTCCAGGCAAATTTTAGTTGCATAAAAAACAGATGCCAGTCCGCATAGAGGCTACCAATAACCAAATACAACACTTTTCTGACACCACCAGGAAAAGTTTTCATGCTTGTGTTGCTCCCCAACTCCTTTTAAATCTGAATGTTGCTCACGGTTGATAAAGGTTGGGGATCCCTGCATTATAGTCTTTCTGCGAATAGCTTTTCCGTTTGAGAGCCCAACAGCCAAATGCTATTCTTCAGTCAGTGCTAGTGGGCTAATTACACATAATCCACTCATTACAAAAGACATCAGCTGTTCTCAAGCTACCTTTTATCTGTCAGCATAGACCCGAAAGTTTCCAGTAAACATGTTGTTACCCAAACAGAGTGTTTCAACAGCATAACATTGGTGGGAAGCAGAACAAAAGAGCTGGGCCTATTTGTGCCATTACATTTTTATTCTGCTTCTCTCTTTCCTAAACGGTAAAATGCTGCATTGCTGATGGTGTGCTATGAATGGTAACCAGAAATCAAATTCATTCTGAGTTTACATTTTTATAGATATTAATATATAAGTATCCATTTTTGCAGGTCCTCATCTATTCATCTTCCTGTCTGTATTTCCAACTACTGCCTGTCTGCTATGGGAAATGGATCCCTGTCAACCAGATAGTCATTTAAATTCTGCAGAGCTGCAGAGGAAAAAGTAAAAAATTGAGAAACATTAGAAAACTAAACTAAAGAATAAAAACTAGAGTAATAATTTTCTCAGGATAAAACAGGAACAAGGAGATTGCTCTAGTGTTGAACAGAGTGATTTATTAGGAGGCTTTCTAATGAGAAATATGGAGCTGTGGGCCCAGAATCATCCCCCTTCTACAAAGACCATAAAGTCTGGCATTCAAGGATGTTAAGAGCAATAAATAATCATAGGTCAAGTGTATTGTTCAAACAGAAATATGGATAATGAACTTACATTTACAAATTCCAACTTCATACTTGGGTCTGTCAGCAGAGTAGTCACAATATAGACCTCTATGATGGTCACACACATCTGCTTCATTGCAGCTTTCTCCTAATTGTTTGGCACACATCTTACAACATCCACAGCCATCTTTTACCCGGCTCATTCCTGGTGGACAAGAGCTTTGGTGTGAGCATTTGCAAGGCCAATGGCAAAACTGCCTGCGATGGAGAACGTCTGACTCAGCTGATATTATCCCAGTCATCAGGGACGAGTTACCATTTTCTTCTGCACTGGAAAGAAACTTAAAAATAATGGTAAAATAAGAGCAGCAGTTAGTGGCTCTCAAGGAATTTCTTAAAGTCCCATACACCCTTGGCTAGTGGTTATTAAGGGAAATAGCTGTTTGTTTTTTAGACTACTTTATAGCCCTATGCATTTTAAATGATATGTTTACATATGTGTATGAATATAAATAATATAATACTAGCCATTTTAAGTAATGGGAAATTCACTTCTTTATAAAGTATTTGCTCTCTTCTCCACCAAGATACATGCATTATCCTTGAGGGTCCATTACTGGTAATACTAATAATAATAGTAATAAGCAGTGGCTTAACTACCAGGGGAGCAGGAGGTGCAATTGAACCGGGGACCGCTCCCTCGCGGGGCCTGCCTGAGAGGCTAGGAGAAATCCAATGTGCAATTCATAGGGGGAGAGCCCGATAGGGGGCCCTGGTGCCAATCCTGCACCAGGGCACACCAGCAAGTAGTTAAGCCACTGGTAATAAGAGAAGTGTTCTTTGCAAATTACATTTAGTTAGGCTATGGCTTTTTTTACGCATTTAGCCTATTATTATTTATATGTGAGTATGAAGTCAGGTTAGGGTAGTACTTCCACAAAGTTGTTGGATCTGCTGGGGTCCATTAATGCACCCTGTTGTTGCATCCTTTCAAAGTCTACTGATGCAAATGACCAAGTTTAAAGGAATTATTGTTCGGTGTAAAAACTGGGTAAATAGATATTATGTGGAAAATATAAAAATTCTTCTAATATAGTAAGTTAGCAAAAACTGTAATCTTTAAAGATTGGAGTGACTAGATGTCTAACATAACAGAATACTACTTCCTGCTTTGTAGCTCTCTTGGTTTCCACTGATTGGTTACGAGGCAGTAACCAATCAGAGACTTGAGGGAGGGGGCACATGGGTCAGAACTGTTGCTTTTTAATCTGAGCTGAATGTTGAGGATCAATTGCAAACTCACTAAACAGGTATGTCCCATGTGGCCCCCTAAAGTCGCTGACTAACGCAGAGTTAGAGAGCGGAAAAGCAGGAAGTTGTGTTCTGTTCTGTTAGAGATCCAGTCATTCCAGTCTTTATACATTACATTTTTGGCTAAACATTATTTATTTTGCACAGCCTATCTATTTACCTAGGCTTTATTTTTACACTGAACTTCAAGAATCTTTAAGATGAGAGTAAGCATTTCTAAACTAGCTATTGTTCTGTGTTTACACAGCTAGTCTGTATAGTAAATAAGAAAGATGAAGGTCACTATCATATATACATCCCACAATCAGGACCATTATGTTATCTTTACCGGAAAAATTAAACGCAGATTCCCTGGTCAATGGAAACCTGTCCAATTGATCTATGGCCGATCCCTGACCTAAAGTTAACGTAAGAGTGGCCAAAGTGTAGCCAGCAAAGGACCAGCTGTCTGTCCTAGAGAAGCTCCTATAATAAGGAATTAAACTGTGTATCCAGATTTTGCATTGAATCTAAAATATGGGATCATAGCCAACTCTCATATTACGTACATGTGAAACATTGCTGTAGCTCAAGGAACTTTTTATATTTTTTGCTAGCAGAACTGGGGTTGTTTGTTTAAGAAAGACGTAAAAGAAAATTCTACTTTTTTATTAGTTGAATGGGTAAATACAACTAAATCTAAGTCTTCTCTCCACTAAGTCTTCTGCCGTTGATCCTAATACTAGAGTGACAGGCAGGCCAATATACATTTTTGCCCCATAAGGCAATGGAAGTTAAAACACGCTATAGCTCTAAGGCTGCTTCATCTTGAGGGTAAAGCAGTGCCAGCATTCCATCCTACACAGCTTCCCATCACTTTAACACACTGCAGCAAATGTGGTATGCCTGTATCAGGAGATGCATGCAACATGCAACTCTGCTTTGCCTGGCACAAGCATATTCTTGCATTGGAGTTGACTGCAAATATTAATGCTGTTGGGCGTGTCCCTGATTATCCACATGATCTAGCAAGTTGAGTTTAGTTGCCAAGTATGTACATAATGGAACAGTAAAACCAAAATGTACTTTTTCCCTGCACTGGTACAAATGGTGTGTTTGCTTCCAAAATGTCACTATAGTTTCTACAGCTGATATATAGTTTATATAACAGCCATTCAAGTTGAAATATAGCAAAAAGACTAAATAAAGGAAAATAAACCAGAATCAGATATCATTTATAGCTCTCTACTGAACAAAGGACTGAAACCTCTCTCATAAAATGTTTGTTGCCACAAAATTATTTATTCAACAAAAGCAAACTTGTAATATAAAGGTCACTTTTTGGTGTTACTGGTCCTTTAAAAAACATCTGAAGATCTTTGAAATACAACCTTAATGTGTAGAGGCATTTAAACCTATAGGTGCCTTTAATTACTGTATACCTGGCTGCAGCTGCAAGCAGATTGTACCGATGGCACCAAATGGACCAGAGACACTTGTTTTTAAAATGTACCTGTGAAGTACTTGTCTGCTCTGCTCCCCATTTAAAATATATGGGCTCCCTAATTCTGTTTCCATCTGTACAATGCTGCCAACAATATGGAATATGTCTACAATATCAGTGTATTCTTAGTGTGTGATGTGAATTACTAATGAATAAAAATAATTATACAGAAGGAAAATGGCCAGTATGGCTCCCTGTTCCTTGTGGCTTTCTATGTTGCAGCCCAGATTGCACATACCCACTGGCCACTTGTGAGAGCATCTATACTGAGAATGTTTCCTTACTGGTTATACTCTGTGTCTGGGTGGTTGTGTTATTTATTATGCATAGTTCAGCGCAGACCCTGACCCCTAAGCTCTACATCCACGAAGGGGAATAAGCGCAGAGTAATTGACTTTGGTTATACAACACAGGTAAATTCATAGACAAGAAAGAATGAAAACTTGTACTGTTAGGGGGTCATTTTACAATTTCAAAAATTTCCATAGGTGTTTGGTGGCAATAAAAAAGGGCCTTGAACAGAATTTGTCACTGAGCCCATAGGGCTCTAGATTTGTCCCCTCACTATACTTGGATGCTATGTCAAAAAGACAATGTTAATGTCAGCTGAGCATTAGTGTTGATACATCTAGACATTATGCAATTTAATGGCACACCATTAAAAACTATGGAGATGGTAAAGAATTTAGGAATGATAAATGCTTATATAACAAGGGCTGCTTTTGATTATTTCTTCAGTGTGGCATAATGCAATGATCAGGATGAACTTCTTCCTGCTTTATTTTTATTAGACACATCCATTGGTGAACAATCACTTTAAACATGAAACCATGAGTCTGCCTACATCAGCATTACCTTTGTTTTTCAGGCTCAACCATGTGCAATGTGTGGTGTGGGGAAAGTTTGAATAGGATTTGGGGTTCCCTCTTATATGATTACATCATAGGCATGGTGATTAGCAAGTATGGTTGTTTGTATGCATGCAAGAAAATCTATTACTGGAAGGACTTGTTGACACCATACCACTAATCAGGTGGGCTGTTTAAAAATCTGCATCTGTATGGGATACATCCCATTTAATCATGTTTTCCTACAATAATTGGCTTTGTGAATATATATGATATTTCTGGTTGAAGTGTTCTTTTGTAATGATGCAACTTTTCCATGCCAAATGAATGCCAGAGAGTTTTCTCTATAAATATATTTAAACCCTTATTAACATGAGGGTAGTAATGTTCATGTAGGGTGTAGATTCCCTTCAAATTTCTTACTTAATCAGTTATAGTAATCTAGGGAAAGAAATCAATTTTTGCCATGTTTTTACAAAAACCCTCACAATAAAATGTGGTGTTCCAAATATCTGCCAAGCTCAAGGTCAAAACCTTGTTCCAACAGAAAGACGAAAATGTCAATTTCACCTACTTCATGGTGTGAGGTTTACTAGCATAGGTGTTAAATGGTAAGTATTTATCAGTTAGTGAAAGACAAACAACAAGACCTCATGGCCAACAGGTTTCCTAGGGATTACAGCAGTGGTGCGCCTAGCACTTATGTTAGTGAATGATCATCTCAGTCTCAAATGCTAAAGTACACAAAGCAATGCTGGGTAATAAACTTTGCAACATTCCAAAAGACTCGGCAACACAACTGGCACAATCTTTTACAATCACTTTGTTTCCACTAGATGTGGCGTCTATACCGTAACTTTTAACCCTACGGTTCTGCTCCTGTACCCTGTCCAAGGTACACAGTAGTCAATATATAACGTTTTGGGTGGAACAGACCAGGTTGACGCAGTGCTCTGCTGCAAATTATGCTTTATGTCGAATAAAGGATAATTTGCAGCAGAGTACTGCATCAACCTTGTCTGTTCCACCCAACACATTATAAACTGGCAAACTCCAAGGTCATTTTGAAAATATGCTGAATGTTCAGTTATGACCTTCAAGCCAAACTGTGTAATCACTCGAGTATCATTACACTGCAACAGAGACTGCAACTAACCCAAAAACTAACATCTTAAACCAGATATGAGCTAGCATTACATTCAGGGCTACTGCTTTGCCAGGTCTTAGCACAAGTCATCAACAACAACCCTTATTACCATGCTCTGCAGACCATTACAACCCTTATGAATTCAGTACAGTATTAGCACATGCATATGTAATGCCTGTTCCATCTACTTCCATATTATTTCTCTATTTTTACCAGATAGTTATTCTATAATACTGTAACTCCATTCTCAGTGAAGGGATCAAATATTCAACAGATTACAAGGTCATTATAGGCACAGGAGATGACTCAGTATGCCAGATAGGATATATTATGTATAGTGTCTCATTACAGAACTATGATACTGCAGGTTACACCCTTAATGAAGCAGGTTCTACAGAAAGATAGTAATCAGGGAAGCAAGTGAGGGGCATTTGTACAATTACATATGTTCATTATACATTATTATAAATGAAATCTGCATATTACATTTATGTAGCCCTATTCATATAAAATAAATAATGTGCAGATGCAATAAACATCATATAAAATACTAGCCTAAAGCACCCTGCTTAGATTGTACTAGAAGAACAAAATAAAGAAAGAAAACTATATTTAGATTAACTTAACCTAACATTTTCCACATTCCAATCATGCTTTGTTGTTGTCCCAGTGGTACTTTTATATGATTTATAGGTAAAATATATATAAATATATAGGGGCTTGTCAAACACAGTCCAGTCATGGCAATATTAAGAAGAGAAATCTTCAATAACGGGACATTTCACATTTGAGCAGATTTAAAATTGTTGAATGAGATTTAAATAAAAGGACGTCATCAAGCTAAAGACTATATATATTGCATTATATGGCTGAATAAAGAATATATTTTTTCAATACTTTGACATATACACAACTGTTCTGCAAACGAGAAAAACAAACAGAGTAAAAGGAGTTGGATTTTAGCTCAAGGCCTTTATACAGTATTTGTTTTTAAGCTTTCCCGTAAGACATTTTTGCAAATTCTACCCACAGCGAAAGAATGTTACCGTCAAGATCTTACCTGCTCGGCATAAGTTGTGAGAAGAGTGAAAAGAAGCCACTGCATGTTCAAAAAGGCTGAAATCTGAGTGAGAGATAGCTATGCTGCCCAGCTGAATATGGAACAGCACACAAAGCTCTCCTCTGTCCCGGTTACCTTCCTCTGTACACACATACCCTCCAACACACACACATATTCAGGAGTACAGGCATCTGCGTCATGTACCCAAAGGCTCAACAGGCTTCACACCAACCACTTTCCTTACATTTTAGGCTCTTTCATATGTATGCTTGCAAGCATTTTAGGAATCAGTTTTAAATATGTTGGAATGTTTACCATGGCAGTTCCACTGGAAACACATTATCTATTTCTTTGTTTGTCTTTGATGTTGAGCATTTTTTTTGCCACACGAATGTGCTAACGTTGACCTTTAAGTGGTAAACAACTAACATTTAACTGAATGACATAAATAATTAGTTACAGTCAGCTGTGTAGTGTAATAAAACAGTAATATTTTTAATTTGGACTAAGAGGACTGTCTGCAAATGAGAAGAACCAGGTGGGACAATGTTGCATCTCGCTTGCACCATGGACTTCCCATACAGAAGTTATAGACACAGCTTTGAAACACACCTAGAATGGGGTTGAGATTGATTTGCCATCTTGTGTAATGAAAGGAAAGGCTACCGTCAATCTTGTAAGTGTAGCGTTTTTTGAGGATTTTGCCTCTGCTTTCTGTAAGCATGCAATGTCGGTTTAGGTAAGCCAGTAACATTTGTTTTCCAGTTATAATTTATTTTTCAAATGTTCATGTGCGTACAACACCAATAAGCAAAGTAGGAGAAGGAAAAGGAAGGAAAAAAGAGGAAGAAAGGAAAGACAGCCAAGAGCATCCTCCAGGGGCAACAAAAGAGAAATAAATGGGGAAATCATGATAATCTTATAAGTCCATAAGAGTGTTGTCTAAAGATGCTGTTGCCCAGCCAGAGTGAGACAAGAGTCAATATGGCTGCAACAAAAACATGTCTGCAAATAATGTTAGCTGATTTATTTAAGCCTTTAATGGGTAAATTTAGAAGCAAATAGACTAGTGAGTTCAGAATATTGTGATTTTGGAGCTATTTTAATAGATCAACTGTTTTTATGCAGAATTACTTAGTTATTGGTCAAGATCGCCACATATACATCAAGGAGCCAGTGTCTCAACAACCCCTAAAACAGAGTGGACAAGCGGTACAGTTTATTCTGTGTTTCTTTTAAAGGGTTACATACAATCTTGTCAATAGTTTGAATGATAATTCCTTGGTTGAAAAGTTCCTAAAGATCTAGTTTTGTCCCAAATCCTGCTCCAGTAATTTGAATTAAGTCTCCTTAACATATGCAGAGACAGAGTCAGCTGCATTAGAGCGAATAAGGTCATAAATCCTTGACAAAGCACCTGTGCCATTTAGAGAAATGTTGCATAAGGTTCAACAATAATTTCAAGAAGTCATTTAATTTCCATATAACTGCCAACATATATGGTGTAGATTAGAAATTGGTCTATTATGTACCATGGCATATAACGTTATAGATCTTTAGTCATTTATTATGTAATCTTTATACCTTGGCTGGTATGGGTTAGTGCATGGACAATATGAAGCAAACATGCATATATCAAAAGATAGAATTATAACTAAAAAAAAAAGTAAAAATATAACTAGTTTTTTTAAAGGAGTGCAATTCCTTACTTAAGGTTGCAGAGATACGGTACAGATTCTGCACAGAGGCAATATACAAAAATTGTGAAAGGCTAAGTAAAGTTAAGTAAAACATAGTAAAAATAGTAAAAAATAGATAAAAGGTTCAGAGGTTTGTGAAATAATCCTATATTACTTGGATATTTGTTATGATTAACCTTTTTATATAGCAACAACAGTTTTCAGAGATTATACATCATTTATATTAGTCCCTGCACCAGTCAAGGTTACAGTCTAAGGTCCCTATCATATTCACACAGTGTTCCTATATATAGGAACATCTTGTATCTTAGCTACAGATTAGTTAGTGCTAAGTATAATTTCAGTACAGAAAAAAGATTATAACTGAGATCAGAATATAGCTTTCTCCATTGAAATCTTGCAAGGACAGGAGGTTCTCAGCTAGATTTGCTTTACTATTTTTCCGATATACAGTAAAGAGCTTATATAGTACACTATGTAATTGTATTCTGCATAAAATGATTAGTAATTGTGATACAATTTTTATAGTTTCCCTTTAAGCAGAATATAATATTTCCATCTGTTGGTAGAACCAGCTAAATCTAGGCAGCAATACAAATACAGCTGATATAATAATAAAATATCAAAAGAAAGGCATAAAGTAATTCAGGCAAAGAAACTCCTCAGTTAAAACTGGTTCAGAGTCTGACACTGTTTTTTTGTCAGTCTGAAACTGGAATTTGGAATTTTTAGGCCAAAGCCACTCATCATTCATGTAGATTTTGGTCAGAGAGGACATGATTTTGGCTCCATACAATAAGTCACTGCATTGAACCTAAAATCTGTGAAAGCAGCCAACTTACTTACACATGAACCATTACTGTAACTTTAGGCACTGTTTATGTTTTTAGCTAGTGGAACTGGAGCTATTTATTTAAGAAAACCATAAGTGAAAACATTGCATTTGAATAACCTTTATGGGTGAATACAGCCTAATCTAACTAAAGGCACCTGCAGGTGAAAATGTGCGCGTCAGGGCTGCATAACCGTGTGATTTATTAAAAGACAAAGATAAATCAATGAAGTATGCCAATTGTTTGGGCACTAATCAGTAAGCAAAGACACTAATCTTCTGCATCTTCTACTAGGCTGGAGATTGCTGTAACTGCCATCTTTTTTCTTTTCCCAGACAGTCATTTTGTTGGTTTGTACTGGACTCATGCACAGTATTGCTTGGTTACACAAGAATATTGTACAACACAAGTGCATCAAAGTATAGAACTTTTGGCAGATGTTTCTTACAAGAACATAGTTACAGGTATTGTGCAGCTTATGACTATCCCTGGGACTGAAAGGGGTTGTTCACCTTTGAGTTACCTTTTAGTATAATGTAGAGAGTGATATTCTGAGAACCAAGCTGTCATTAAACTAAACCAATACAATTGCCAAAAGGTGTCCAAATTGGAAAGAATTTTGAAAAATATTTAAAAAGCCCCATATACAGACACCCAGCCAATTACTGTAACTAAGTAATATAAGGTATAATTTCTTGTAATTTCACAAGTACACTAATTTGCTTCACCCCACATCCATGTTACAGACAGGGAATATTGTTCTTACCAGATTTTCGTCAAACTTCTAAGTGCTTCTCTAGACACTCACTTTTATTTGCTTTATTTATTTGGCAAGAGATACCGTAAAGAATGAGACAGCAGAGCAGCACAAAGAATACGTCAGCTCTTCCAACATAAAGTGGTTTCATTTCACATGTTTCACGTGCATCTTAACAATACAGAGAATCACATTGCAAAAGCCACTTATGGTAAAGTACTGCAATCAGGTTTCCATGGGAGACAGCTGCGGAAAAGCTGGACTTTGTGTAAAAACACTGTTGTTTTATTTATCTTTGGTCAGGAAGTGCTGTATACTAAATAGCATGCATGATAATTAAATGTTCCAGCTCTGATAATTATTGGAGAGTCAGGTACTTCAAAGGTAGAATATCCAGTTTAAAAGGCTCCTCAAAACCAGTCCTTATCTAGCATGATGCTCTGCTCCCAACAGTATACTAAGCTTTTCTTCTCCTTTTAATAGGAAGTCAGTCAAAGGGATGTCTGCTGCACGTGCCTGATTGATTGCCATTGGGACAGGAGGCACCAAGCATGTGCAGTAGACAGCTCTTTGACCAACTTCATATTCAAAGAGGAAGAAGGGATCAGTAGACTAAAGGAATGGTAGAACTTCATGTTAGATAAGGAAGTTACTGGTTTCTGTTGCAGGTTTCAACTTTTAATCATAGGCTTGTTTTCTGGGCAGCTTTTTGAATTTAGTATACTTTTCCCCAGGACATACATGAGTGTGCCCATTCTAACAAGTGTTCCTAGGAATAATGCACAATGCACCCAGACTGCACCCTGCCTGAAAATCCAACACGAGGTGCACAGTGCAGCTTTAGTGTGCGTAGGCCAGCTCTGTCCTAATTGCGCCATAGGGCAGAAAACAACTGTCTTAATATAAAAGTAGAAAGTGGTATTCATTTCTGTAGCGCCAATGACTCAAAACAGTCAATTTACCGAAGAATGGTTAAAGTAGAAGAAAGTTAATATTTAGGAATGGCCAAGTCATAATCCTGACTAATATAAGCAAGAAATTTGTATATACTCCCTTTGTCTACACGGGTGTCCTCCAACTACTCTGGGTTCCTTCCACTTCCTACAGGCAGGTAAATTAGTTCCTGATAATTAAATTATAGTGTGTGTGAATGCGATAGGGAACCTAGACTGTAAACTCCACTGAGGCAGGGACTGATGTGAATGATGTATAATCTCTGTAAGCTATGTCAGAGCTGTATACATTAAAACCAATAATAATATGCACATCCACTGATAACGGTTAAAGATAAAAGAATGTTTTTCCTTAAATCTGTGAAATGGCAGAGAGTCCTTGCATTTTTAATAGGTACTATGCTGCCACCTGCTGTTATTTTTGTTACACTAAAACATATTAGAAGTATCTTACAATTATTTCAGTTTGTAGAACTTGTATTTCATGATTAATTGTGTTTATAATGTATCATAGTCTAAACCAGCTGAAAAGTCGTCCAGAAATGATGCCCTAAATGAATTGCCTCATGGCAGGAGCTGCTCTGCCTACTTATAGGTTGCCCAGTTTGTTACAGGTCATAAAACCTGACATATCCCAAAGAATCATGTGATACGTGATGTTATAAGCCCTTTCCCAATGTCACAACCCCACCACCAAACACCACCATTCTATCCCATATGTCACCTCCCACAAACATCTCTGGCCCACCCCTGACATCGCAGGTTTGCACATATTCCCTTTGTCTGGATTTGATTGCCTACAAAGGGAAACCAACCTCTTCAATAAGTGAAAGGAAACAAAGGACTATTGAAACCTCTCCATAGGAAAAAAATAACAGCATTTTGATGTAATTAGTAGAGAAGACAAGAAAACCAGAATTCGTTATATTACTCCCCTGTGCCAGCGCTAGGTTGCCACCTTTTCTGGGAAAATATACCAGCCTTCCTATATATTTGATTAACCATCATTTTTACCCCCCAGGCCGGTAAAATACAGGCCAGATGGCAACCCCATCCAGCGCTACTTATAAGGGGGAAACACCAGCAACAAAAACCTTCCATAACAGCAAGTGCTACATGAATACTCAGTGATGTAGAAAATGACACACAGGGAGGACAAGCATATTAATAATAAATACTAAACAAGTAACAAGCATTGTAACCAATAAGTATAGTATATACAAGCAAGTATAAATATGCAGATAGTATGCTCCATTTGCTAAAAGAAACAGTCCTTGGCTGCCCTGTAAAGCTTACAATCTAAGCGGGTGGATAACATCTAGAAACCAAAAGCAAGGAAAAGTTTGCAGAGCTTTGGATATTGGCCCTTAGATGCCAGGACTGGATGAGACAAGATATGTCCTTCTGTTTCAAAAGGTAGGATCTTATTTTCTTTATGAAAAAATTGAGAAAGTGGTCCCTACAGAAAAATTCAGGGATAGAATAACAGAGGCCGCAAGTTAGAAAGGTTTTAAATGAGACGTGGCAGTGATTGCAAAAGGAGATGGGTAGGAATGTACATTGAGACAAGTGAAGAAATGTAGTGAAAAGCAGAGGACTTTGGATTATAGCAGAGCTGTAATGACCGCATACAATTTTGAAAAACAGTACACAAAGTCTATACAGTCCAGTATTCCATTAATCTCCCTGCTACATATTCTGCTACATAACAGAAACTTGATTGTAATTTTTTAAAGTGTTTATATAGAAATTTACAGCAAATATTACATTCTCTTCTTTACTGTACTCTGCACGGTGACTGCTAGGGTTGCAACCTTGCTGGTAAAAAATATGCCAATGTTAGCATATAGGCTTGTTATTCTTTTTTTCCAAAAAACCTGTCAACCCTAGCAGCCACACTGGTCACCCCACCCACCACAAAGGCCAGCCACAGTGTATGGTTTTCTTCAACAGCACTGCATTGATTTCCCTTGACCACAGCCTGCAGGCCTGGTCCAGTTGATACAGTCTTGGTCCCTTTATCAAGGGGAACGTTTAATAATAACTTCCACTATGTTCACATCTATATTTGTTATGTAGCCATTATTCAGTAAGTTCAAATGAGTGTATTAGTGTGTGTACCAAAATACAGCAGTATAACTCACAGTGAATAAGGTAAGGTTTATAAAACAAAAGCCTTCAATAGAGATGTCAAATTAATGGAGCACATTGGTCCCCAGGGTTAATATCTTAGGGTTAGATTTATCAAGGGTCAAAGTGAAAATTTGAAGTAATGTTTGGCCAAAATTAGATTCCAATTGAAAAATTCAACCATTCAAAAATTGAAGTACTGTCTCTTTAAAAAAAATTTGAATTTGACCTTTTGCCACCTTAAACCTGCTGAATTGCTGTTTTAGCCTATGGGGGACCTCCTATAACCTTTAAGGAGTCTTTTTGGAAATTGAACGATTTGAACAATTTCAATTCAATCGAAAATGGACCTATTCAATCAAAAACGGTCAATTAAAAAAAAAAAGAAAAACATTCGGATCAAATCCAATTCGGAGTTGAATTCTCAGTTTCTTTTATATACATCTGTCAAGGAAAATTAAAACCATGTAATCACCATGAACACGAAAACAGGAGGATTCCCAAATAATATGTGAGCCTGAAGTCCCTCTACTCATACAGACCCTCCAGTGAGAGAGAGTAGAGTGTATTT
This sequence comes from Xenopus borealis, assembly GCA_024363595.1. Classification (NCBI taxonomy): domain Eukaryota; kingdom Metazoa; phylum Chordata; class Amphibia; order Anura; family Pipidae; genus Xenopus; species Xenopus borealis. The sequence goes on from CM044439.1 coordinate 81,281,271, forward strand.
ACTGTAACATATGTGCCACTAGTGACAAGTAAATTATTTTTGTTGCCAAAACAAAAAAGTCACTATAAGAAAAAATGCCCATTGACTTTAATGCATTTGGAGTGAGATAAAATTGTCACACGTGCAAATTTTTTTATCAGTTTCACTAATTTTCCGGCAGAAAATGAGTGCTGCTTAGTGCCACTAAACATGGATAGTTACAAAGTGCAGCATCACTGACCATTTCTAAGCAACTTGTCAATCATTCATTGTGTATTTTTATATGATTTTTGTAATTATTGGCCTTGTACTTTCCAGCTTTCAAATGGAGGGCAGTGACCCCATCTAAAACAAATGCTCTGTATGGCTACAAATGTATTACTCTACTTTTACTACTATTACTATTATTGCTACTTTTTATTAATTGCCTTTCTATTCAGGCCCTCTCCAATTAATTTTCCAGACTCTTATTAAAATCAGTGCATGGTTGCTAGGGTAATTTGGACCCAAGCAACTGAAATTGCAAACTGTATAGTATATTATTCCCATTACTCCATGCATACATAAGGGTGAGCATAGAACCCATCCTAGCATACATTAGGTAGCGTATATGGGGGCGCTGCTCATGATAAGGTTGTTTTGGGGGGTTTTCTTTGCATGTTTTTCAATATCCTTCAGACCTACTGGGTACACTTTGAGGTTTGTGAAAGGTAAGTATGTATGTACCTGTTCTAGTGCACAGGTAAGCAATTAGCCTTAGAAATTAGCACTGAGTTTCTGGACAGTTCACTGGTACGGTACATACAGCTGTGTCTAACAATTGTGACAACAAGCAGCTCGCCACAACAGCTCTCCCTCAAGTCTCTGATCCTAACACTCTTGTCAGTACCAATAACAGGAGTTCTTTTTTCCATTAGTCCTATTTCCACTTACAACTCCAGTGGTATACGGTAATCCATGCAATCTGACTTTTGACCTTCACTGTCTACTGTAAATGGCTTCCAGGCTGTTAAGGCTGAGTAGTTATTTGTAGTTCTGATCAGAAACTTAAATGACCCATGCAAATTAATCATTAGGGCCCACAGAAACCATTTTACCTTTTCCAAAAACCACAGTGCAATCAATAAATAATGGAGTTTACTGGGCAACAAATAGGCACTTATCAGATACTCTGACCTTCAGATAAAAAGGAAGTTAATACTTATTTATAAACCACCAACTTATTTCATTGCACCAACCAATGAAAGAGGGTAGAAATCAAACACACAGAATACTCACAAAAAATACAGCCAATAACTAATATAAGAGGTAAAGAGAGTTTACAATCTAAAAAAAATTATTCCACAAGCATCTGCATTCTCTTTTTTTGACTATACATAATTTCATATCAATGTTCCATTATACTCAGTTCTGTTATTTAACATTTATTTTTCTTAGAGTTTTTCTTATTGTTTGTTCCTTGTCTTTGCCTTCTGCTTTCTTTTAGCATTTTGCCTTCTTCATGTGATTCATGTGCTGCTCTCCCCAATTTTTATTTCTCTTAATTTCTTTTATATTGTTCCTTGAATATATATTTCACCCTTTCACCATCTCTTTTATGGTTTCTGAGTCTTTTTTTCATTTATAGGGTTTCTCTTCTGCTCTCTGTTCCCCAGGGAAAAAGGTGTACCCTGTTCTTTCCCAGTGCATATCAGCTCTCTTGTTACTGGTGAGACGCAGGGTACAGAAGGAAGTTTAACTCTCAAACTCTGGTTAACTGCCCAATCCCCATGCACCTCACTAAAGGCCACAAAGAATAACAGGTCAATGACAGGGAAGGCAAGATTAGTGGTGCTTAGACATTAACATTGACTTTCTGAACCCCTTTCTGCCCAGCCAGCATGGGCCCAGAGTAGTGGGGCAGACTGGGATATTCGGGGAGATTCTGTCGCCTGGCGATTAATCGCTGGCAACAATCTCAACGAACTGACTTCTCCCTGTCCACCTGTAAGGGTTCCTGCTAAATTCCATCAGCGCCG
>CM044439.1:81311413-81335965 GCA_024363595.1 Xenopus borealis
AAAAAAAAAAACATGTTTTCCCATGACAGTTTCCCTTTAAGTAGAAATGCAATGGCACAGGTTACTGGAAGGTTCATTTGAAACTTTGCACTGATCTAATACAGTTAGAAAAATTAATGCAAGCTTTTAATGAATAGTTATTATTCACTGCATGTTCAGCAACTGAAGGCCAGTGACTGAAAACATCCTGGTCAGAGATTTTAGGTAATAACTACGGATCTTCATACCCTATAAAGCAGGTGTCCCAACCTTTTTTACCACAGCCACATTCCAATGTAAACAAGCTGGAGAGCAACATAAGCATAAAAACAGTTCCTGGGGATGCCAAATATGGGCTATGATTGGCGATTGGCAGCCCTATGTGGACTGACAGCCTACAGGAGGCTCTGATTGGCAGTACAGGTAGTTTTTATGCAACTAAAGCTTTCCTTTAAGCCAGGAATTCAAAAATATATACATTTTTTGAGGCCACTGGGGGCAACATCCAAGGGGTTGGTGAGCAGCGTGTTGCTTGCGAGCCACTGGTTGGGAATCACTGCTTTTGTTTGTCATATCATATCTACAGACATTTGAATTTTTGCATGCAGTTAAGGGCCTACATGGTTATTCAAGAGAAAGAAGTTTGTTGACTAATTCAGTAGGCTTGCATCTCTTGCAGGTGAAGTACTGCTTTTTAAGTTATTGAGCCAGTATGTGGTCATCCATCCTGTTGCATTATGGTGCTTCTCAGTTCACCCCTAAACCAGATTACAGCTCCTGAGATGATCTTGTAATGATAACTAATGTACATGCACTGCATCATGCCTCACATTGTTGGAATTCTCGCTGGATTGATGAGAAACTGTGATAAAGTTTATACAAGATTACAAAAGATTTTTCTGGGGACAATGGTTTCTTTCTATACATACGTGTAGAGCTGAATCTTCAGATATACAGGTAAAAACAATAGCATTATACCTGTATCAAAAATTTTACAACCAGCCTGATCGATGATCTTTCCAATCTCCAACCCTTCTTCTGATATTGGTTGGCTTGTCTCCCGCCATGCACACATTGAATATCGTACGAAAATTTGTTTTGTACGATATTATCGGTGTGTCTATGGCCACATTTAGCCTAAACGGTGTCTAACCAAATGAAAATTGATTCCCCCGTCTGTTATCCCACACCTCCAGTAGTGAAACACTTTTCATGTGATAGGTGTCCTTTAATTGCTGCTACTGGCTTATAATATTTATGTGAAAAGTTGACTGTTTATAGCACTATTAGATGTATAAATTTAAATGGATCTAGTATATTTTCTAATTAGATCTCTGCTTGTCCTGGACTGTTTTCACTTATCTTTAGGGCTAGTCCAGACGGGGAGATTCGGGGGCGATCCGTCGCCTGGCGACTTCTCGCTGCGACGGATCGCCCCTGAATCTCCACGAATAGCTAGGCACCGGCGAGGCTTAAAAGCGCCGGTGCGTGTCCACACAGAGCGACGCGATTTTTAAAATCGCTCCAAATTGCCTGGCGAGGGAGTGGATACAGTTTGAAAGTAGCCACAGCCTGAGATTGGCTTTTTTTACATCTGCTTATGGTTAAAATACAGTTCTGTTGTTGGATCTTAGTCTTTGACCAATACAGACCTTGAATATGAAACACACTTTGGTCTGATTTATGTCTGTTTTTGCAAGGTATTCTGCACAAGTGCAATTAGTAGTTGCAACCATTTGTCAATTCACTTTGAAATGTCTACTGTCTACAAGTTGGAAAATAAGGGCAAAATTCTAATTTTGGTAGAGAAGATTAGCACTTGTGTTTGTGGTAGGTGTGTCTGCAAGCAAGTGTTTTATGTGTTCTCAAACAATAGCTACCTACCAGCAGAAGCTATAGATAACACATTTTCATTTTCAGCTGAATGGAAACAGGAATGCTTTTGGATGGTTATTGTTTTAAACATTCTTACTCACATTTTCAGTTATGCAGACAGGTTATTAACTAAAATAAAGTAGTTTTTGTTCTCAGAGTTTCTTGACTTGTACAAAAAGCACTTGGCCTTCTGCCTTGTGGTTTTACCTGATCATGAAACACCTCTAATAGCTTTATATATTACAATAGAGGTACATTATGCCCATATATTGCTGAGATTCTAACAGTTACTGACAGATATAGGAAATATTAAGTCAGTATGCAGGCCTAATGTTACGGATTCAACACCTTTTTAAGTGGAGCTCATTTATGGTTGATAATCAAATCGCTATATTCACAAAAATGAACCTGGTTACCAAATGTGCTTGCTTTGGTGTTTCCTGCAACTTGGACCATGTAATCAGCATGACATGCTACCCTCAATTGTGTATAGCACATTGCCTGCCTAACTGTACTGGGCTGAAGTATAGACATTCTGTGTAGACATCCTGCTTTGCGCCTTGAGCTTCAGGTGGAACCCAACATTAACAAGATGGCACCCTAGCAAGTAATGAACTTGTTCTTTATTGGGAAGCTTGGGTTAACTTACATGCAAAGTGGTAAAGGGGATGTACACCTTTTTGTTAACATTTGTTCAAAGTCCCTACTGCCTGATTGTAAACAAAAGTAGTTTCCTTTAGGTTTTCTTCTGTTACCCACTGCTGACCTATGCAAGGAAGTAGTAGGGGTAGTGCTCAGCAACCTCAATCTGCACTGGGACATCTTTAAAGCTTTACACTCTCTACCTCTCTACCTCCTATGATTAAAAGCACTCAAAATGTATGTATATTTTGGCTTTTAACAGTATAGTATCCTCAGAGGATAATATGGTTTTCGTGTCTTATGACTCTCACAGCAGTATATTATTTTATGTAGTATAATTGTCTCAGTCGTCCCCTCATTTTTACAGTATTTTCAGTAATTGGTCCTCTTTGCAGTGTAATATATAACTGGCTCAGGAGAACAGAAGGGTCTTTTCACATGCAATGGTCTAGATGCAAATTCTACAGGGTTTATAATGTGGCCCTATTGTACGTTTTTTCTCTAATCACTTTTATCATAGCTGCACTATGCACCCTAAAGGTGGCCATACACGGGCCGATAAAAGCCTGTGTATGGGGCCCTCCGACGGGGTTTCCCAATCGATATCTGGCTGAAATTTGGTCAGGTGTCGATCGGGCAGGATTAAAAATCTCATCGGATTGCAGCCACATCTCGTCGGATGGCAGCCGCAGACAATCGGATCAGCCTGATATCGCCCACCTCAAGGCATACGAGCGGATCTCACGTGTATGGCCACCTTTACTCTGTATCAAAAATCTGATGTGAGGTACATGCTGTCAAGGGCAAAGAAGCCTTGTCTTTTCAGTTGAACTGAAGAAGCCACTTGGATCAGTGGTAAAACATTTTAAAGAAAAAAAAACTGTAAGGGGCAGATTTATCAGTGAAAATTCAAATTAAAAAATTAGAATTTTGAAGTAATATTTTAGGCCAAAATTCAAATTGAATTTTTGTTTTAGAATTAAAAAATTCGACCATTCGAAAATCAAAGTACTGTTTCTTTAAAAACTTTGAATTCGACCCTTTGCCACCTTAAACCTGCCAAATTGCTGTTTTAGCCTGTGGGGGACCTCCTATAACCTTTATGGAGTTTTTTTGAAATTTTTTAAAAGTAAAATTTTTGGGGGGGAAATCATTGAACAATTCAATCGAATGATTTTAATTCAATCGAAAACGGACCTATTTGTTCAAAAACGGTCAAATTCGATGGTCGAATTTGGCAGTATTTTCACTTCGAAATTCAACCCTTGATAAATGTGCCCCTAAATGTCAAGTTGCGTTTGACTTAATTCTACTAGATACTGTATACCTTGGCTTTACTGTTTGCCATAGGGCAGCAGTAAGTAAATGGAGCCATTGCACCCTGCACTTGCTAATGCTAACCTAACTTGCTTAAAGGGGAATTCTCCCCAGGGCAAATGCCCCTAAGTTGCTACTTACCCCTCCGTGCAGGTCCCCTTCAGCCAGGTTCACGGGTGCCATCTTCTCCAGCAACGTCTTCTTCCTGCATCCGGCGGCGCATGCGCAGAAGGACGCATCTGCCAGTTGGTACTACTACACATGCGCCCAAAGTTCATGAATTTGACATGCGCAGTAGTACCAACTGGCAAATGCGTCCTACTGCGCATGCGCCACCAATCGCTGATGGCTCCAGGAAGAAGACATTGCTGGAGAAGATGGTGCCTGTGAACCTGGCTGGAGGGGACTTGCACGAAGGGGTAAGTAGCGACTTAGGGGCATTTGCCCGGGGCGAGGAGGGAGGGGAGCCTACAGGGGGTGGGTGGGGGGAGGGGTTTAGTGCCGGAGGGGTTGAATTCCCTTTTAAATTCCCTATGACTTGCAAGATAAGGAGTCCGGTCTAGCTGGAGAAGCCATACATACCCCTCCCCCCAGTCCACCCCCATGAAAACAGCATAGGTGGATGCAGGCAGTGTATTCATCTGGAAAGTGCAAGTTGTGCAGGTGCAAACTACATAGTAAACTCCACCTGTTTTTTGCACGTGCCCTATCAAACACAAAGAAGACATAATTTCTCTTGTCCTTATAGTTGTCTTTGTAGTACAGATATGTAGGGGTTTGTATTCTTTGTGTTATTACCTGGAATGTCTCCAGCTGTCCCTTTCTTTCCCAGCCAACAAGGTTGAAGAAAGTATACCAATCTTTCACTTAATGATTATTGATGCAGTTGCGTTGTTGTACTATACTACTACAGGTATGTTTTATAATAGTGACATTAGCATTTAGTCACATAGCCATTTGCAGGGATTCATTTACTTTCTGTTAGAAACCATCAGTGATTACCTGGGGTTTTCTCAATACCACATTATTAAATGGTAAAGTGACTTTTGGCCCAGCTGCTATAAAGTTTTTTTTTTTTTTACTTGCTCTATATTGTTGAATAATTCTACTGCATTAGAGCTTGAAACCCATGCTTAATATGAAGTTACTGTATATTTGAATGAACACCAACCTGTGGTAGATAGCCTTACCATAGGAGGAAACATGGTTATTGTTAAAGATCAGTCAGCATGACACCAGAATTTCTAAATGCAGCTAAATATAAACAACCTCTTTTGTTAGAAAAGGTTCATACAAATACCTGTTTAGTGAAATGACACCTTAACTTGATTTCAGCTGTTAGGTTTTTTTTTCTCCAAATGCTGTGTAAAGGAACTTTCCCTAGTTTTGCCTACAGTGATAATGATTCTCATGCTCGCTGGTTACTCATAGTCTTCACGATGACTTACAATAATACTCCTATTTAGTTCTAATCCACTACCCAGTAGCTACAAGGGGTGTGCCCTAGCAACCCAGAGTGGGAGGTGTGATGCCATTAGGTGTGGATAAACAAATAGAACTGTCCATCAGAGGGACATCATCATTGATAATGCTTGTCCGTGGCCCATACTAATGTGTTTTAGCAAATGTTACCTACAACCCTAAATAATCCTCTTTAGATCAGTCAACTTTGGCATTTCTTTGTGCTTATAACAAGGAAATAACATTTGCTGTCTTGAAATTAACATTCATGTCATCTTATCCATAGCAAATACTTAATTCCTATACCATCTACTGACATGCCAGCTTTTTTTTATACTGTAAAACAACGAGATGGACTTTGTAAAATAATGGAGTGTTATTACAGTTGATTCATGCAAGCTTCTTGATTTAAGGGGTAGGCGTAATAAATCTTAATTGTGTAGCAACACACGTATCAGATAAAGCAGTAGTTTGTTTTAAAAGTGGACATTGGTGTATATGCTGATTTAACTTTAAAATTAAAGCACAGATTATTGCAATAGAAATAAAACAATGTCAAACTCCCAAATCCACATAAATACAGCAGGGAAGAATTGCAGTTGGTGTTGATAATACTTAGAAGGGTATGACTTGGACTCCACGGGATTACAATCTGAAAGTGGCAAATCTGAAAGTGGCACCTTTGGCATTTTCAGATTGAAAATCTTGTGATTTTAATGCAGTCAGGCGGTTTGGAGCCATTGATTTGCGCTTCTTAAAAATGTGCCCAAAAGCACTCATTAGCAGTTTCACTGTAGCTACAATATATCTATAAATTATATTATGTGTATTATTATCAATAATGGGGTGTGTTATTCCCTCATGAAAATGTATACATTATGTATGCGGTAAACAATATTTATGAGACGAAAACCATACAAATGGGGTTTAGGTTTTTAAACAAGTGCAGGTCAGCTACTTTAAACTAAACGTATGAAAGGAAGTTAACCGCAGTCTTCCTGTAGCAATTTGCCTCGAACATGAAAAGTTGATGCCATACTTATCTGATTTGTTTTCTGCAAAATACATACACACTTTGCTGCTAGTACACAGTTCAGCTTCTTTCCCAGCTCACCTTGGCTACCAAGTACACGTATATTTGTACAATCCATGTTTCATGTCATCAGCATGAATAGGGTTGCTAGCCTACTGCCCAAATGGGCAATATTACAACAAGGTGGGGAAAAGCAGAGAGTAGGCAGAAAAGGGGTAGGAAGTAAGTAAAGAAATATGAGGAGTGGGTGGACGTGAACTTTTCTCATGTGGCTAGCAGTTTCCACTTACATGTTTTGTGCTCTTTTAAAAGATTTATAGTGTTCCAAGATAATGTGAAAAGAATATTTATAGAGCATAAAGTAAATAAACAGATTAAGATTATTTGTTTTCCTTCTGAATTATATATAATTACTGAACAATTTATTTTCTAGCATACCAGTCCCAAATAGGGTTTCTGCCTGTGGCTCTTATTAATGTCAACTATTTTCTCAGATGGCTGCATGGATTGCAAATTTAAATTTAATGCCTTTAACTTAACATGCAATGAATTTTTGGTGCAGCTCTCTAATAGTAATGCTACTGGTTTTGGCAGCTACCCAGAGTCCTTTACAAAGAGCTGATGTGCTGCTTCTGCCGACTGAAGTCAGTATGTGTGTCGCGCTGATCTCATTTTATTATCCAGAGTCTGTGTTACAGCCATTTGAAACCACCAGCTTGTTTATGCTACTAGAGAATTAGGATAGAGACGGAGCCTTACTAGCTAAACAGGACCAGTGAATTAATCCATAGAAGATAATCAGTCATTTTCTTTAATCCGAGTACTGGGCTAGTAAAAACAAGTGACTGGTTGCTGGTTCTGTGCATTTTATCCAGTATGTTCGTAAGTAGTATGCTCCACTGTTTTCTTTCTATATAGCAGAATTTAAGGTGCTACTTAACATTGAGGTTAGCTTTTAGTATGTTAAAAATGTCCCTTTCTTAGAAACTTCAGTTGGTTTTCATTTTTGTCAGATGACCTTGAGAGCCAAAAATCTATTAGTCTATGAGGCTACAATTGCATTGCTAGTTGTTTTTTACTATTTATCTTCCTATTTGGGTACTCTGCTGTTCATATTCCAGTCTTTCACTGCCTGGTAGCCAGGGTAACTTGCACCCTAGCAACCAGATACTTGCGGAAATTGCACACTAGGGAGGTGTTGAACAAGAGGCTAAATACTACTGAAACTGCAATAAATAATGAAAAACAGTTGCAAATAGTCATAGGAAATGAATGTCTACATCATACTTAGGGGCAGATTACTAAATTCACATGAAGGATTTGAAGTTTGATCGAATTTTCAAAAACATTTAAATTTTTCGAATATTTTTGAAGACCACTTCCCGTGATTCGCCGCCAGCAAATAAATTTGCGAAACGCCAGTGAAAATTCGCTGGAGTGGAAAAAAAAAAAACGAGACGTGCGTCAAAAACGTTTTGCGAATTTTTCGCCAATTAATGAATTTCGGTGGAAATTCGCTGATTTTTCGGCAAAACGGGATCGATTCGCCCATCACTACCTATAAACTAGAAAGCTCAGATTATGAGAAGGGTATCTTCCATAGAGTCCATTTTAAGCAAATAATTTTAATAATATAATTTTATTTTATTATAAAACAGTATTATGTACTTAAGGGGTTGAATCCATATTGGTGTCAAACAATTCTTTTGGATTAGTTTTTTTTCCGTACCAGACTTAAGGTATGGTGCAAGATCTCATGTCCCAAGAATTCTGGTTAATAGATCCTGTTAGCCTTTTTTATTCTGAAATTCTTAAGGCTGGGAATTTCAGATGCAATTTCATTGATAGGGTTACCCTAATAACCAGGCAGCAGTCTGGAAGTCAGATCAATACCAGAAAGCCTGTAAAGAAAGATAAACAATGAAAATTGCTTCTCTTGGAAGCAAACACATTTTTTACATAACCCATACTTCACAAAAATGTATTTTGCTTTTTTTATAAAGTAGATTTGTGTTGAGATGGAGTCAGACATCTTTGATATTTATACTAAAATACAGTTTCTTAATGATTTATTTACATCAATTGTGTCAATATCCTCTTGTCTAGCTACATTTGTGTATTTCGGAGTTAAACAGTTACGGGGCTGTTTTAGAAGACCCAGTCACCCACTTTTGGCTGCAATTGTAAGAAAATTAGGATGCCATAATCCCAATCCCAAAATGGAGTGGAAATGGATTTTTGAGACTGGGAACCAATCAGAACCCTCTGGATGCCAAATGTGCTCTTTTTGTATAGGCAAAATAATTTGGAGAGTCTTTTACTTATTAGGTTATAGATCTTAGAGGCACACTGGGAATATTTTCTTGCAGTGGGTTTTAGAAGTGTACACATGGGAGTATACAGCATCCTTGTAATGGCTGTCCTGTGAGTGGCATTGTGGGGGGAGCGATTCTAGTTATATAGATTTCTTGCTAGTTTCATGTGCTAGAAGAAAACTCTGTGGCGTTGTTTTTGCTGATCTTTTAAATTAGTTATGCTTTGCTAGAACACAGGCATGTGGTCAATATAAAAAGAATGGGTTAACTTCTGCCTGATATTTTCAAGCAATCTTGTGTAAAATAGTGTCAAATTGGAAACATTTAAATTACTTCCGTTTTTAAATTACAATGGTAAAGTTCTTGAATGTTGGAAATTGTTTCCTGGAATGCACATCTTTATGGCAGTGTTTTTGGCTTTATGGCAGGGTTTCTACACTTACTGTGTATATAAAAGACTTTTTCTATAATTGCAGTGCTGCTGGTTGGAGACGCATGAACTGTTAGGAATCATTAGCTAAGGAAATGTATACTGTAATTTAACAATGAAATATCAAAACCTCTTATGTGAGAAGATAATACATAAATAATTTAGCACGTGTAAGAAACAGGCTATTGTATAGCTATAGTTTATCTATAAGGAGAGATTAGTTATGCAGTGACATTGAGGCCCATTTATCCAAATTTATTTAATTACTTTCTGAAAACCACTGCTACCAAATCTGCACAGGTTTTTTTTTTACCTTTATTTAGCAATACTTTTTAGCAACAATTTCCTGTGCGGGGAAAAAACTAAAAATTCGTATGGTACGGGTTTTCTGCCCTAAAACTCAGACCCGAAAACCATGAAATCTTCATATTATTGCAAGAAACCCAATGCAGATCAAGATATCTTCAGGACTTCTCCCATTGAATTATATGCAACCTTGGCAATTCTGAAATGCCAGATTTTTGTATTCAGACTTTTTACATCCTCAGGGTATAATCATTTTTTTTGGCAATCTGACTTTTATATATAACTCCCTAGCTGTGACTAAGTGGTTCAATACTGGGCCCCTTAGAGCCTACTTGCCAAGCACCTGTTCCCTGGGGAATGCTACACCTGTATATAGTGCCAGCATCAGGGAGTTCAGGCTTGCCCTCTCCTTACTCTGTGCCATAATGCTAACTCCTCCTACCTCTCACCAATATATCTCTGATTTAAAGTGGCCATACACTTAGAGATCCACTCGTTTGGAGATTTTTAGACAAATGAGCAATGAACCAATACGGGTGGTCAGATCACATCAACGATGCTTCAACAGATGCCGTCCGATATCCGACTGGATTTTTACCCCTGTCCGATCTACATCGGGCCAACTCTATGCCAGATGTCGATCGGGGAAGCCCGTCGGAGGGCCCCACGCACTGGCCAATAAGCTTTTATTAGCCTGTGTATGGCCAGCTTAACACAGACAGCACCTTATTAGTTTAACTTTCCTTGTTCTTTAAATGATCTACTAAACTGCTCAGAATATCATATTCTGTGATTGATCAGTAGGGGCTTTGAGTAATGCAGATCAAATCAAGCAGTTAACTTAAAGGAAAACTATACCCCCAAAATGAATACTTGCGCAACAGATAGGCTATATTAAATTAAGTGGCATATTAAAGAATCTTACCAAACTGGTAAATATATTTAAGTAAATATTGCTCTTTTACATCAATTGCCTTGAACCACCATTTTGTGATGGTCTGTGTGCTGCCTCAGAGATCACCTGACCTGAAATATTTCAACTCTAACTCTAACAGGAAGAAGTGTTGAAGCAAAGACAGAAAGAACTCTGACTGTTAATTGGCTCATGTGACCTAACTTTAAAGTTTGTTTGATATGTTTGTGTGCACTGTTAAATCATATGATCCCAGGAGACTGTCCTTATTTTTTAAAATGGCAATTTTCTATTTATGATTACCCAATGTCACATGCTACTTAAAAAGTATATTATTATGAAAATGGTTTATTTATATGAAACAGGGGTTTACATATGAGTTTTTTTATGCAATATCTTTTTATAGAGACCAACATTGTTCAGGGGTATAGTTTTCCTTTAAGGTGACCATATTATTTAGAGAGGTTGCCAAGCACATGGATTTTGGCCTGATTTGGCACCCCATGAACTGGGCCAAACCAGGTTGATAGTTAGATCATACAGTGGTAATCATATGGAGATCCATCAGACAAGCACTGCTGCATCAATGTGCTGATGTGACAGGATTTTTAAAAACTGCCTGTTTGACATGTTCCTGATTTTCGACAAGTCTGTTGGGGTGCACCCTACACAGGCCATTAAGTTGCACACTTGGTTTGGAGGGACCATATTGCCAGCTTTCATAAAGCCATGTATGGGCAGCTTAACGTAAATAATTTGTTGGTAACCATATTAAAACAGGACTTGGAATGCAGACAAATACTTTTAGTAACCTCTCCCTGCATGTTTTTTTGGCACATAGTTTAAAAAAAATAAAAAATGACAACTGTCAGCAAAAAGACAGGTGGTTCTTATTCTATCAGGTTTTGCAACCTTGTCTTTATCATGTTTTTTTTTTAGCATCTCACACTGACAACAGAATCCTGTGTGTGTAACTGAGTGTCTACTGCAAATTCTACTCATGAAGAACACTTTGAAATACCTGCTAATATATACAAAAATAGGTAACAGCCACAGTACACTAGCTGACCTATTTATGAGAAGACAGGGGAATCGCACTCGAAAAATGTAACTTTCATGAACCATAAAGTTCTGTAGAATAAACCGGTTGGGGGAATACCCTCTGTCTTCCATAGGCTGCCTGCACCTTCAATACACAATGAAAAGCAAATTTCCAGTGTTGCTGGTCTTCTTCTACCTTTCTATTACCTTCAACCTGTGGTGAAGTAGTGAAAGTCAAAGTGCTGTCTTTTGATAATTTTATAGAACATCCTGATTAATCTTAAATTAAAAAATACATTGATGTTCATTGCAATTCATGTCTCTCTGCTCCAAAGTATCCATCTAAAATCACAAAATTATTTTGCAAGTTGATCAGGACTGTTCTTCAAATCCCAAGTGCCCATTAGAGATCGACAGAGCTATAGGCAAAGCCGGAACTAGTGGTAAGCTGAAGCTGAAGAGGAAGAGGAATGCACTCTAGGGGAAGCGTGATCAGCAGGGAAAGTTAGAGCTGGAGACCATGTTGGCTAAGAGGGTGAGGCATGTGTGGTGGACCTAGTGGCAGGAAAGGGGTCGGTGAGCAGGCAAGCAGGGCACCAGACCAAGTAGTATTGCCTTGGCCATATGCACAGCCATAGCTATAGGATCAGCACACTCTGTGGATAGCTTTTGATGGTGCCTGGTGTTGCAAACCAGAGCTCTCTCAACACTGTTCCCTTTTCTAGAAATCTAGCAGCTAATCTCAGAGGATTTGCCTTCTTGCAATTTCTGCATAATTTTAACTCAGAATACCAGACTTGTGCAATTTTCCTGCTTCAGTGATAAGGCATCATATTATGTTGTTGGTAATTTTTGCACTCAAGGTATAGAAAGTTTTGATGTTTCTTATATTTGCGTGGAACTCTGCTTGATTGGGGCATCTATAATAATGATATTGCAAGCCTTATCACAACATGTATTCGTATTATTTTGGGGTGGTCTAAGGCATCTACTGTGGCATATTAAGAGACACATACCAAAATAAAATGTTTGTTGAGATTTAGCCCTTCTTAAGACACATCTGTATTTTAGGCAGTGTATAAAAAAGGAGGTTCTGATTTTTTCTTGAGCACACTGTGGATGATCATAAATGAATGTGCTTGATTATAACAACAAGAAATCAAATGTACTCTGAACAAAAATCTTATTAACGTTTGCATTCCATTGCAAAAGGAAACCATTGGCAGGTATTCCTTGAATGCTGCTTAAACTAAACTTTCATCAAGTTCTTTAGCTTTGTAGCAATATATTGCTATATGGTAAAAGTTCTATTTTGGCATAAAATCAGTGTTACATTTGTAATAAACCCATTGCATTGCCCAAAGATTACCATGCACTACATAAAGCAGTGGGCTAGAAGGCACCTCTTAGGTTAGAGGAGCAAAATACACAGTAACTGCTAAGCTTATTTAAAGGGGGGTTCACCTTTTAACTTTCAGTATGACTTAGACAGTGATTGTCTAAGACAATTTGGAATTATTTTTTATTTTAGTTTTTTTTTTAGTTATTTAGCTTTTTATTCAGCAGCTCTTCAGTTTGCAATTTCAGCAGTCTGGTTGCTAGGGTCTAAATTACCTTAGCAACCACGCACTGATTGACAACGAAACTGAAATATGAATAAGAGAGGGCCTGAGTATCAGTAAAAATCAGTTTGTATCCTTACAGAGTACTTGTTTTTAGAGTCAGTGACCCCCATTTGAAAGCTGGAAAGAGTCAAATAATTCAAAAACTGAATGAAAAAAATACAAAATGAAGTCCAGTAGAAAAGTGACTTAGAATTAGCCATTCTATAACATACTAAAAGTTAAATCAATGGTGAGCCAGCCCTTTAAGGAAGGAAGATGGGTTATAGAAATTTTAAATTGGATAAATTTTAAATGTCCTGTCTTTAGTGTCCCAAAAACATGCTTCCATGTTTATTTCAAAACTATAATACAGGTATGGGATCTGTAAACTCATTATCCAGAAAGCTCCGAATTACTGAATGGATGCCTCTCATAGACTCCATTATTATGAAATAATCCACATTTTAAAAAATGATTTCCCTTTTCTCTGTAATAATAAAACAGTAACTTGTACTAAGATAGCATTAATCCTTATTGGAAACATAACCAGCCTATTTGGTTTATTCAATGTTTTCGTGATTTTCTAGTATAGTTAGGGTATGAAGATGCAAATTACGAAAAGATCTATTATCCGGGAAAACTGGAGGTACCGCGCATTCTGGATAACAGGTCCCATACCTATTGATACCTTGTAATCAGTCCATTACTAGTTATCTTGAGTTCTCTTTGAGCTCATTTAATGGCATGGCATTATCAAACATGACACCAAAAAATGCCCATTAAAGACATTCTGTGCTTGTGTAGACTAGGAAAATCTAATCTTCACTGTGAATATTATGTACATACAAGTCCACATGTCTTTTTAAAATAGGAACATGCTGTGCTGCAGTTGGTACCTACAGTGGGTCAGTATAAGGCAAAATAAATCAGGCTTTAAAGTGGAATGCAGTCTGAACTTCCCATGCCTTTGACTGAATGTAGTAAGCATGTTAAGTGTAAGGGAATTTACATTTGCTGATGTCATTTATTAGAAAAACCATGAATTCATAAGGAAGAAATCCAAGCCAGCATATGGCTGAAGTTTATTTCTCTTTTACTTGACATAATAAAAAATCTTTGGTGGCAGGCTCATGTTAAGGCATCTGCTGTCATATATGATGTTAAGAACAAGGAGCGCAGAGGATAATTACTTTCAAAGCCTGCTGGAAATTGCTGAATAGCTTCATTCCTTAAAATTACATGGGAAATTGACATGACAGCTGTTCCTAAGTCTTTGTCTTGATTAATGAACCCATGACAACAGGCAATCAGCAGTAACATTTGTTTTGATACAGTAAGAATAAAAAATGCATATACACGTTTTGCCTGCTGAGGGTTTCTGGATCAGGGTAAATATCTGATGTTACTACATAAACCCCAGACCTCTTTTTATTAAGATAGGTGAAAATTGCTCTAATACAGTGACCCATAGCGGCATACAGGAATCGTTTATTAATTGTCTAGTAGTGCTTCTACTTAATTAAATTATGGAATAGGGTTTAAATGGTTCCCATGCAGGCCTGGACTGGCAATCTGTGGGTTAGGGCAAATGCCAGATGGGCTGCTAAAAGGTGCCATAGAAAGTCAGTATTTAGTGGGCTGGTGGGGACTGTTTGGGCCTCTATGTGGGCTGATTGGGCCTCTGTGTACCTGAAATGCCAGGGCCTATTTTGATTCTCAGTCCAGTCCTGTTCCCATGGATTGCTGGACTGGAGATAACATTTATTATATGTAAGCAGCATATGTATAAGTATAAATATGGTTCATTAGGTAAATAGTTGAAGCCATCATTACAGCTGAGGGTACATATTTTGTAACAATGAGCTCTCTTTAAATACTTAAACATTACCAGTTTCAGGAGGTTAAACAGAATCAGGCAGAGGTATTATTGCTTCAGACAAGTGAAGCAGCTGCATGTAGCACAACTGTATGTGGTCATGTTTCTTTCTATGCCCTAAGCTAAACCCTACTACATTAAGCTCAACGGAAAATGCTAAATTGTCTGTTCTATCCATTGGTTGAAACAGGTGCACCTATAATTGAGAAAACCACGTTTGCAGTATAATAAAGAACAACACCACGGAAATTTGTCTGTGGTTACGCCATTCATATTAAAACTGCAGGTTTTGTTAAGCATAACTGCTGTTGTACAGATCATTATGCGTTGGTGTAGTTTGTTAAAGGGACAGTGTACACATAGAAACACCTTTGCTAAAAAATTAGCACATTAAATAGAACTTGTGCTGATATTAAATTCTGTCTATTGTTTTCTTTGAAGAAATCCATATTTTCTTATTTTTGTGCCATATAAAGTACTAATTTGAAAGACTGTCTATGTTCACTGAACTCACCACCACCTTCCTTTATGATCAGGGCAATTTGTTCAGTGCTCTCAGTTTGACTTTAAACAAACAAAACCCCTCCCGTATCTAAGCAGCAGCCTTCAGGTTATTATTAGGGGCTACTCAGTAGACTGGTAATTATTTTCATCAGCTCCATTGTTGAAGTTCTTTGTGAGTAGAAGTGATAGGAAGTGCTAAAGTGAAACTGGCTTCAAATACTTATTTAGTTCCAGAATTAACAAACCATAGATATTTCTTAATTAAAACAATAGGCAAAAAAAGTAAGTTCTGCGCAAGCCCTAATCATTCAGTTATTGTTGAAAAAGGATGTATGCTCTCCCTTTATAGTTGTACGAGTTTACTGTATAGCAGTAGGAACTACATAAAAGGGAATCTAAACCTAAAAAATAACATTTTGCCTACTTAAAACAATGTAGTTGCCAAAACATAACTAAATACAGGCACATAGCTACCATATGGACATATGATTTGGACCCTCCTGGTTTGGGCTGCTATATTCTTGTTTTAACTAACACGTGGAAGTGGTGGAATCCTGAACTGAATCAGAGGTGACCAAGCCCTGGGTGACTTCCAGACCACTGACACAATTTCCAGAATGGCAGAGGCCCAATAGGACTTAGAGTTAGGGAAGCTGCTAGCAATTTTATCAGAGGGGGCAGTCCTACCTACAGTAATTCACACTGTGCAATGTAATAATGTTCATCTTATTACTAAACAGTGAGGGTCAATGCCAGCTCTATATATGCGGCTCCACCCTTATTATTTTTTAAAATAAGTTTTTAGAGCTGACCGAATACTTAGGGGCAAAGTTACTTTTATTCACCCAAAATCCTACGAATCTATTCGAAATTCGATAAGCATTCGAATATCAAATGCTTATTGAATAGTTTTAGGCTATCATTTTGCTTGATATTCGATTTCTCGATGAATTTTTACGGATCATTCGATTTCACAAAAAAATTGTTAAATTTCCTTCGAGCCTCCGAAAAATTTGTAGAATTCGAACGATCGAATGCTTCGATCGTACGAATGGTATTCGAGCAGGACTTAGCCAAAGAAGCCTATTGGGGTGGTTCCCATATGCTTCTATTGCAATTCGGTAGGTTCAATCTGTAGGCATGTAGGCATTCGAAGGATTTAAAATGTTTTAATTCCTTCGATTATTGAATATCCGATCATTAGATCTATTCGATAATTCGGTATTCGATGATCGAAGAGGCCAAATTTATACATTCGAATATTCGAACTTTGATCCATTCACGTGAATTTTGTAAATTTGCCCCTTACAGTTGGGCGCTTTTATCGGCCCGTGTATGGCCACCTTAAGTGAACAACTTGAAGGGGGGTCACATGGGACATAACTGTTCAGTGAGTTTACAATTTATCCTCAGCAGTCAGCTCAGATTCAAAAGCAAACATGATCCATGTGGCCCTCCCTCAAGTCACCGATTGGTTACTGCCTGGTAACCAATCAATAGAAACCAAGAGAGCTACAAAGCAGACCTAGGGGCAAATTTATTATTATTCCCCAAAATTACCTCGATTTTACTCGATATTCGATTTTCGAACGTTAATCTAATAGTTCTAGGCTACCCTTTTATTCGATCATTCGATGATTGAATAATGATCATTCGAATGAACTATTCGATCATTCGAATGATTCGTATGATTCGAACGATCGAAGTCATCGATCGTACGAATCCTATTCGATCAGGACTTAGCCTCAGAAGCCGATGGGAGTGCTCCCATAGGCTTCTATTGCAATCCGGTAGGTCCAATCTGCCGAAGTAGGCAATCGAATAAATTTAAAAATTTTAATCCTTCGCTGATCGAATGATCGAATATTCGATCATTCGAATCTGTTCGAATGTATTCAAATCTATTCGAATGTATTCGACCATTCGCTATTCGATGATCGAATATGCCAAAAATTGCATATTCGACCAGTCGAATAAATCCTACGATCGAAATTCGATCGAATTCGATCGAACTTCGATCTATTCATGTGAATTTAGTACATCGGCCCCGTAGTGTTCTAGTTATTATGTTATACATCCAGTCACTCCAGCCTTTATACTTTTTTGCCTAGCTAATTATATTAGAAACATTTTTTATCTAATTACCCAGTTTTTATTTTTATACTGAACAGTCATTAGAATGGCAGCTGGTTACATACTTCTGGATAAATTATATTTCATGATGGAACACACAGTAAAATAAAATACATTATACATTTGTTTTTTCATCACTTACAGAATATTTCTTCTAATACAGTACTTCCTACTTGGGGAACCTGTACAGTGATTTACAGTATAAAGCACAGAGAGAAAGTGATAAGAAAATCATCACATGCCATTACAAATTGTCAGCATTCTCGAGGCTGTTAGTTTCACGTCACATATGCAGTAAATCATTTTAAAATTGCTAAATACATGCTTCTATAAAGACAGCAGCTTTATTTTACATCCCTTGCATAACAATTGAATACAGAGGTGATTTCCTTGCCGTCAACTAACATTCTAATTAGGTGGGCGCGTCTATTATCTTAGTCATTCTGTTATTGGGAAATTAAATTCTGACTCATTTGCTGTAACAAGTATCTGGTTAATCTGTGGTTTAATTAGCAAAAGGATAGGAGGATAGCATTACAAATTATATATCTGTCCTCTACAAATTACAAATTAAAAGTGCTTTGCATTAAGAGTTAGAGCTAGCAGGAAAGCATGCCAGTTGCTCTTTAGATTTTAACAGATTCTTGGATAGTATCTACAGGTTTGTAAGTTTAAATAAATAATAACATTGTACTGATTTTTCAGATAACTGGTTTGTCAGATTGAGGTTCAAACTTTGGGGTAGATTCATCAAAGAGTGAAGTTCCGCCACTAGAGGGAAATTCCACACCTCTCAATTCATTTCTATGGGATTTTTAAAGGCGTATTCATCAAAGGGTGAACTTTCACTTCACCCATTGATGAATACGCCTTGCAAAATCCCATAGAAATGAATTGAGAGCTGTGGAATTTCCCTCTAGTGGCGGAACTTCACTCTTTGATGAATCTACCCCTCTGTGCATGACTTCTATATAATTATTAGGGATGCACCAAATCCACTATTTTGGATTCAGCCGAACCCCCGAATCTTTTCTGAAAGATTTGTCCGAGAACCGAATCTGACTCCTTATTTGCATATGCAAATTAGGGGTGGGAAGGGAAAAACATTTTTTACTTCCTTGTTTTGTGACAAAGTCACATGATTTTCCTCCCTGGCCATTATTTGCATATGCAAATTAGGATTCGGTTCGGCCAGGCAGAAGGATTCGTCCGAATCCGAATCCTGCTGAAAAAAGGCTGAATCGCAAACCTAATCCTGGATTCGGTGCATCCCTAATAATTATTATTATTGTTGTTTACATTATGTTTATTTGTAAATTGATAGCAGTGCTGGCTGGAAGAGATGGATTTCAGTACCTTAAGGTGGCCATACACCGGCCGATAAAAGCTGCCGACAGACCAAGGGCCCATGATCGGATCATCCCAATATCGCCCACCTCAAGGTCTCGTGTATGGCCACCTTAAGGCTGGCAGTGCCAGTTGCCATTCCATGCTCCTGGGGTTCTTTTGTGCTTAAGCACCAAGGAGCTGAATCTGGCTTATTATGTAACCCTAACATTGGTGGTAACCTACATCACCAATAATGCTATTCTAGTCATCTGATAATATGTAATAACTTGTATGACATTGCACGTAGTGTAGAGAAAAATCCAAGGCTTGATAAAGGGACCAGGGGGCCTGAAATATTGGCCTTTGTACAAGTGTATATGGGTTAAATACCATACAACTGATTGGTGCGCTACTGGATTGTTTTCTACTGCATTATTGACCACTCAACAACAGTTAAGTGTTCTTCTGGATAAGTACCTGCCTCTGCGGCAGAGCGCATGTTAAGGACAGCCGGGCCAATCAGAGGAACAAGGTTAAGTACAGCACCTTGGCCAGGACCGGACCTAAATAACCCCTGAGTGTAGTTTACATGAAGTAGGAGTCCCACTGAATAGCAAGAATCATTAGTATAAAGTAGAAGGGCACAGTTTCCTATTTGATTCATTTTTATACCTACGTATTTACTGAGACAAACAGTTAAGATATTTTTGTTCGATGACTGGAAATTATTTGTCAAGCTGTTTTCTTTTTCCTGCTTTGAAATAAACAAAACTGAAATGTGTCTATTGTGAGTAATTCCATCCTGGATTATTTTCATAATGTAATTTATCTGCCACAAAGCAAGAGTGGGAACTAGCACGAAGAAAATCTCTTGCCTTCTGGCGGAAAAGTACCATCTTACCATTCTTAGAAGAACCACAGTTACTGACCATACTTTAGGTACCTGTGTAGTATGTACCTGCTATTACACTGCAAATGATGCATTGTGAGTACAATTTTAACCATTTCAGTGCATTTTTTTGCCAAGTGCTTTGCAATGGCACTATTAAATGAGCCCTCCAGTGTATGCTGAATTTCAGTATGGGAATGTATAAAAAGATAACAGTTAGCAGTTTTCATCAGTTGTTCAACATTTTTCTATTTATAAGGCTAAAACTTTTCCACATATATGTCATTATGGTACAACTATTATTTTATAGACACATTCATATAGCACAAACATATTCTTCAGTGCTGTACAAAATAATGTTTATACATAGAACACACAGATTCCATACAAACATCCATGAGTACAGGAGATAAAGAGTGTCCTGCTTAATAGAGCTTACAATCTAAAAGGAGACTACGACTTCAGTTAAAAGGGACGGGAATGAGCAAGATCATAATTGGCAGAATCAGAGATGACCCCAAGGTCAGGGGAGTTGGGGATGATAGTGGAGTCATTAATGGTAGTACAAGTATAGGATTCATTATCCAGAAACCCATTACCCAGGAAGCTCAGAATTATGGGAAAACAATCTCTCATAGACACCATTTAAAAAAATATATATATTTCCTGCATGTTGTCAATCTGTAATGCATCTTTGATATTTGTAATGCTCTTATTTGGAATGAAAAACCAATAATAACTCCCTTTTTCCCGATGATATACAACGATACAGTAGAAATGGAACTATATATGCAAAAGACATATGTAAGAAAACCAACTCTCTCAGGATAGAACTAGATAGAGACAATTTATATGGTTGTAAATACTGCTATTTCCCTTTTTGTTATTGATATAACATCATTTGAACTTTATACTGTACCGGAAAAACTCAATAAAATCAAATATTAAAAAAAAAAAAACAATAATAAAAAAAGTTAAATTAGAAAAAAAAAATTCCTTTCTCTCTGTAATAATAAAGCAGTAGCATGTACTTGATCCAACCTAAGATATAGGGTTTCCCACCAAGTTGTTTTTTACTTGCCTAGATGGTAAAAGCAAAGCCAGGGATGGGTCCATTATTGCAAAGTTACTGGCAAATGTGCTTGCCTGTGAATTTGGATTGCGGTCTTGTTCCATCCTTGATCTGATTCTTGCACAATCTTGCCTTCTGTGTTAATACAAGTTTAATGAGGTACTGTCATGGGAACATGTTTTTTTCAAAATTCATCAGTTAATAGTTCTGCTCCTTCGGAATTCTGCATTGAAATCCATTTTTCAAAAGCGCAAACAGATTTTGTTATATTCAATTTTGAAATCTGAAATGGGGCTAGACATATGGTCAGTTTCCCAGTTGCCCTAGTCATGAAACGTGTGCCCTGATAAACTTCAGTCACTCTTTACTGCTGTACTGCAAGTTGGAGTGATATCAACCACCTCCCTCCCCCCTCAGCAGCCTAGCAACCAAACAGTGGTAAGGTAATGAGATAGCAGCTCCCTAACACAAGATAACAGCTCCCTCACTCAATAGTAAAAGCCAAGTCCCACTGAGACACATTCAGTTAAATTAAGTAGGAGAAATAACAGCCTGCCAGAAAGTAGTTCCCTCCTGGCACAAGTCACATGACTGGGCAGCTGGGAAACTGACCAAAAGTTCGAGCCCCATGTCAGATTTCAAAATTGAATATAAAAAATTTGTTTGCTCTTTTGAGAAATGGATTTCAGTACAGAAGTCTGCTGGAGTAGCACTTTTAACGGATGTGTTTTGAAAAAAACATTTTTTCCCATGACCGTATCCCTTTAATTTGATGTAGTACTGGCAAAGCCAATTAGAAATTGCTGACCAAAACAAGAAGATAATTACTAGTCTGAGTTTTAGTCGGGAGAGGATAAAAAAAATCCTAAATCTGATTTCAGATTTACGCAGATTTATTGCTCTAAAAGGAAATGTTTTACTTATACATATATGATGGTGGCTTATTATTTGCAGTGTAGAGGAAATCGTACGTTGCTTTTCTGACGGTGAAGTTTGCATTCTCTTTCTGCATGCAATCTGCCTAATTCTAAGAATGTAGTAGAAATAGATGGGTTTGTTTGATGCACTAAATTTTAGCAGTGAAAACATGCACAACTGTAATTTATTAATGGAATGTAAGAACAATGCATTCCATAACGACTTATAGTAAACAACAGAGTTTGTAGTGTCCAATACAAAGCACTTACTAATTTAAAATATTATACACTTTCTACTGTGTGCAATATCAAATCCAACAAAAGCTCTTATGAGAAGAACTGGAGGAGGATGCAAATGCATTCTAGAACTCTCCAGGGGTAAAACATGGCCCCTTTTGAAAATGGGTCTTCGGAAAGATGGGAAACAGAACTGTTTCAATAATGTACATAAAGCAGATTTTTTAGAATGAAATTGAACACTTTGTTTTTAGGGGTTTAACAAAGGGTCTGTGGATGGTTGTGCAAAATCAGTGACTATCCATTTTTAATCCACCATTATGCACTGGCATTGCTTAATCACTGTAAGTGTCATTATGCCCAGATACCACCACACTGCATTCTTGTCCTGATGGCCCAAAAGTTGGAATTCTTTATTGATTAGATGATTTCAATGAATATTATACATCCATTAAAAATATTTTAATTAAAAATTTTAAAGTTTTCTAGTTCAGTCCATAATAATTGTGGTTCAGCGGTCATGTGGCCTGTGCCAATCTGCAACCTGTGACCTGCAGCCTGAATTTTTTGCCACTTGGATTTGCTACCCCACCTGACCCACAAGTGCCTTATCCTCAACCCATTGACCACCATTAAACAGGAAGTGCTGTTGCTGCAAACTGGAAGTGACATCATCAGAGGTAGGCAGGGCAGGAAACATTTAAAGGAGTGAAATATTGATAGTATAATATAAGAAATAAGATGATAACCTGATCCACATTTATACCTGAACTCGGCATCCTACCCACAATGCTGTTATCTTGTTACCTTCCTGTTGTTCTGTTGTTTGGCTGCTGGACATTGAAGTAGGGTGGGGTGGGGGGTGAAATCACTCCAACTTGCAGTGCAGCATTTAAGAGTGACCAAACTTTATCAGATTACAAGTTACATGACTGAGAACACTTGGGGACGTAAGGATACTGGGATCTGTTATCCAGAATTCTTGGGACCTGGTGTTTTCCGGATAACTGATCTTTCCGTAATTTGGATCTTAATACCTTAAGCCTACTAACATTAAATACCCAATAGGCTGTGCAAGGTACAGTTTTATTATTACAGAGAAAAAGGAAATAATTTTTTACTATTTGTATAAATGGAGTCTATGGAAGACGACCTTTCTGTAATTCAGAACTTTAAGCAGAACAGATTTTCGGATAACGGGTCCCATACCTGTATAAACAAGTCTGTTTGATCTTTTGAAAAGTGTATTTCAATGCCAGATTATACTGGAGGATCATTTTTAACTGATGCCTTTTATAAAAAACGTTTTCCCATCACAAAATCCTTTAAAGCATCTGAATACTAAGACTATCAGGTATGTCACTTCAAGTAGGTTGCAAGCTGTGCAAGAGTTAACATTTTCATACCTGAATAAAAGTTTTCAATTTGACAATAATCTGTAAGCATGCTATATTGTTATAAATAGAGGATTAAGAGCCTCAAAATGAACAGCTGAGCAAATACAAAAATGCAGTCCAATTGTGTGATATTATGTTCGCAATATATAAACAAAGTATAACAATATGTTGCGGCTTCTGCCCAGGCCAACTCTATATTTATATATAGATGGAGCACACATCTCGAGCAGTAACTAACTGCTGCTCCATATGTATGTTTTTTCCCCTTTAATCATGCGTTTGTATTATTGTGGTAACAGAGGTGCTAATCCAGGAAATTGCCTGTAGTATTTTCCATGTTTGTTGCCTTTAGAGATGTTGAGTGCCTTAGGGTTTTATTTTGCAAAGTCTGAATTATTCAAAACAAGTAAACATATAGTTTATTTCTTGATCAGCAGTTCATTTGGAATTGAACATTTGGATATTTATGAGCCTGCTCTTTGGTTCTTTATAGAAACAGAGGGCACTTCGAAATCAGCATAAATTTTTCACATTTCATTGTCTTCATACATATTTTGGAAGGAAATATATTGACAATAACTTCAGTGTTTTCTGTCAGTAAGTCTTTATAAGAAACATGTGACTTTCCTTATGAAATGATTCCAGGCTGGAGTATTTGTTGCTGTGGACAATTAATCCACAGAAGCTACTGTATTAGCATAACAATTTATTTACTTTTATTTTCAGTAAATTGTTTTCATGGAAAAAGATTGGTAACAGAACCTAAACTGGACCTGGGGTTTTCTGGATAAGGGGCCTTTCTGTAATTGGATTCTCCATACTTTGTCTACTATAAATTATGTAAACATTAATTAAAAGAAATAGGACTGATTTGTCTCCAATAAGGATTTATTTTATCTTAGATTATTACAATAAAAAAGTTAATTATTTTAAAAAATTTGAGTAACTTTAATTATAATGGAGTCTAAGGGAGATGGCCGTCTTGTAATTTGCAGCTTTCTGAATAATGGGTTTCCCAATAACGGGTCCCATAGCTGTGGTAGTATATTTCATGATTTCTAAGCATAAAACCTAAGCAAGGAATACAGCATAATACATTTTTTTACAGCTTTGATGCTGGTAAGATGTTTTTTTATTAATTTCTTTATTGGTTTTTATTAATTACAAAAGCAAACCCTTTTCAGCAGCTGGTTCATTTAGCATTAGCCAGTCATAGTGAAAACTGTATAAGCTGTTATATAGTATGGCAGGATCATTATTTGTCTCAAATAACAGTACCTGT
>CM044439.1:81369941-81387388 GCA_024363595.1 Xenopus borealis
GCCAGTCTCTCGGCACCATGCCAGACCTCAATGAATCCTGAAAAATTGAGTATAGAGGTTGGGCAATCACAGAGCTAAGCTCGCTAAGTACCCTGGGGTGAATTCCATCTTGCCCTGGACCTTTGTGTATCTTAACATGTTCTAGTCTCTCTTGAATTTCCTCATGTGAATCATGCATCATTGGATGTATTATTAAAATTGGGACTATTAACAAGGAAACCTTCATTAGTGGGTTCCTCATTTGTGTAGACAGATGAAAAGTATTCATTCAGAATCTGTGCTTTTTTCTTGTTCTCATCAACCAGCTGACCCCCCTCTGATAATAAAGCTCCTACCCCTTCCTGTTTAATTTTTTTTATTATTAATATATTTAAATATTAATTTGGGATTCTTTTTACTGCTTACTGCTATATCCTTTTCCATATCGATTTTAGCTTGCATGACTTATTTGCTTTTTTGCATGACTTATTGGCCTCTTGTACCTTATAAATGATTTGGCTGTCCCAGCTAACTTGAAAGCCTTAAAATCACGTCTTTTCTTACCCACCTCAACACCAACACTCCTATTGAACCAAAAAGGTTTTGTTTTGCAATGACTTTCCTTGCTTAAAAATGGAATATACTGACATGTATATTCATTAAGCAGCATTTTAAAGACTTCCCATTTTTGTTCAGTGTTTAACCCTGTAAAAAGCATTTCCCACTTAATATGTTGCAGAGATGCCCTTATACTGTCAAAGTTTGCATGCCTGAAATTCAATGTTTTAGTTACTCCTTATAGAGTTGCCTCTGCAACTAAATCTCAAAGTAGACCATGTTATGATCATTATTCCCTAAATGCTCACCCACACAAATGCTTGATATGAGCTCAGTATTATTAGTTATTACGAGATCCAAAAGAGAGTTATTCCTAGTAGGTTCTTCAACGAGCTGGGATAAAAAGTTGTTATGTAGCATATTTACAATTTAGCTTTATCTGTCTTGGCAACCCCATTACCCCAGTCAATGTCTGGATAATTGAAGTCACCCATAGTAATAACTTGACCTAGTTGTGAAGCCGCTTCTATTTGTAAAATTAGCTGGGCTTCATACTCGTCACTTATACAAGGTGGTTTATAGCATACACCAATGATATTTTCTTTGTAACCTTTTGTCCAGTCAAAATCTCTACCCAGAGGGATTCCAAACCCTCACCAGTGCCAGCAATGGTTATTTCTTTAGTGCATGGCTTTAATTCAGGCTTTACATACAAACACACTCCTCCCCCTTTTTAATCCCTCTATCCCTCCTAAAAAGGGTGTAACCATTTAAATTCACAGTCCAGTCACATGTTTCATCCCACCAGGTCTCAGTGATACCAATTTTATCATATTTTTTAGAGCATGCCATTAATTCTAGATCTCCCATTTTACCTGACAAACTTTGTGCATTTGCCAGAATACAGCGGAAGTTACTACTTTTACTTTTTAAATGTGCATTACTTTGAGGAGAATTATATGCTAATTTAGCACAGCGCTACGAAATAAGTTGGCGCTATAGAAATACATGTTAATAATAGCATTAGTCTGTTTTCTTTGTAACAGAGGGACCTGTTTTCCTTGTAACAGAGGGACCTCCTTAGATGGTAAACGGTATGCAGTTGCAGCTGCAGACTCTAGTCTAAACTGTTTTGCAACATTTAGCTGATACATTTCTCAGCAGCGTCTCTGGAGTATTGACAACTAATGTATCAATTCTAACAGCTGCATGTAATGAAACCCAGGGATTCTGCTCAGCAAGGACAAAGATAAGAACTGTATCCATTAAATGTAACAATTTAGAATGGTTTTGGGGGTCAGCGACCCCCCCCCCACAAGAGCTGCTTTAGAAGCTGAAAAATTACTCTTTAGACTTCAATATTAGAAAAACAGTCACAAACAGAAAATAGAAAGTAATAGGAAAAAGTTATTTCTGGTGATCTATCTTAAAACATTTAGTTGTTTGAAGGTGAACAACTGCTTTAATTTTATAGTTGACACATGAACAGCTCCAAAGCTTGACAGGCTTGGAGTCACTGATGACTGATGTTTACATTCAGCAGAATAATTTGCTTAAACTTCTAAGTTATGAGTGCCATAAGCTAATGTAAATATATGTATTCTGACATGTTGTTACAACTAGTAACTTGAGGACCGAGTGCATGAAAAAAGTTATATTATATAAGTAATAAACTTTCATGCAATTTTCTTATGAAAAAATTGGAATCCTGTAGGACTCCCCAGTTTGAATTTTAATAAATCTGCCCTCATTGTTTGATTTCTTTGCTCTTGCGAGGATACCTATGCTTCAGTGTATCTTTTTAGGACTGTCATACTTTGAAAGGAGTTGTCAAGGTCCTCTAGCGCATACTTTGTTATTTGCCTTCATATGAAATGCTCATGATTAATCACCTTTACAATATATTAATTTAGCAAGTTCTCTCCCTGTATGTATCCCGTATAGCTAATTAAGAGGTCAGAGTAATGCCTGGGTTTGGTAACACCATGAGCACACTTGGCTGGGCATCTTGCATGTTTAGCTTTATGAGGGAAGTTATTTTCCTGTTGAATAGTGATAAAGATAGAAGTCAACCTTTCTCCCCCTCTCTTATATGATAAAACATGATGAACTTCATAACATTTTCAGATACAGTCATCTGAAATAATATTTAAAAACCCTAGTGATCATGCCTTAAATGTTTGCAGCTGTAGTTATTAACTTTACAATAAATAAAAACCATGAATAATAGTAAAATGTATCCCCATAAATAGTGTTTAGTGATGGTAACAAACGTAATCAGTTATGTGATACTTGTGTATTGTAGGAAATTATGTACTCCTTGATATAAATTATAATTAAGGAACAGCCAACTCCCCTCCTACATTTTAAGTATAATGGCAGTTCTTTGGTACACACTAGCAGGTATATCTTGAGAATTTCTGCAATACCAAGTAATGCATGCTTAAACGGGGCTTGGCACTGTTAAACAGGGCTTACAGTTCAGCAGATTTCCTTTAGGACTGCTGAGCTGGTCAACAGTGGCTTAATTAAATATGCAGATGCAGCTCCAATAAGATTCCAGCCTTCTTTTCACTTACTCAGCCAGGTGATGTTACAACTGGAGTGACAGTTGAAGGGAAGGTGTTGCTTCCTTCCAGCCCAACTCTCTAACGCCCCCTATTACTTGCAATCAAGCCTGTCACAGCTCTCACATTGAACACTCTTGTGTGCTCAAGTCTCTCATTGGAGAAGCATATTTAATCAACCCTCAGACTGCCAGTTCAGCAGACCTCAGGGATCTCCACTGAACTGCTAATATCATACATAGTAACATAGTAAGTTAGTCTGGAAAAAAAAGACACACGTCCATCAAGTTCAACTTTTATATCAACAGTGTTCCCCCCAGAAAAAAATGTCAAGAGGGGAAAAACTGAGCTGGCAGGGGGAAAATTAAATAATTATATGCCTCCTCCATCTTATGGGCACTGTTTTTGTAAAATTTGAGAGGGCCGGATACCAATGTTCCATATAATTGCTTCTTGGCTAGATACACAAAAATATTCTTTTGTGGGCTCATTTTAAACTTCTGTGTACACTTTAAAAACTGTGTGTGCAGTTCAGAATAAATGCAAAATGTTGTGTTTTCACACAAAATTCTCAGTGCCAGGCACTGATCTATAGTAAATTGTGAAAATCCTCAGAAGATCAGTTAGCTATTTCTATCTGATTTTATATCCCTATTTAACACAGTTACTACAGGCAAGGAAATGAGTTATAGTTTATTCACTCAGCTCTCTGCACATGGGGAAGGAGTAAGTAGGTAGGAGTAAACGCCAGTCATTTTGTAAAGCTGTGAGTGCAGCTTTCATCAGCTAAGGTTTAGCAAAAGCATGTTGTATATGCTTAAAGACATTTTTTAAATTCAAACTTCTTACTGTGAACACAAACTCCAGATTATTCAGTAAATGTGACCATGTATGGCCAACCTTTTTGCTTTCTGATTGGATATTGAGCATTTTTGTATAAAAAGTTTTAAGCAAGTCACACAGACACCTTATATGTGGAGAGCTTACCCCCTTTTATTGTGACCACCTCTGCATTGTTTCAGGGGGGCTTAACCCTCCCTTCACCAGGACCCGAAACATTGATGCACAGGTGGTCACAATAAAAGGGGTAAGCTCCCCACCTGCAATATATATGGTGTCTGTATGAATGTCTCTTAAAACTTTTTCTACATTGTACTGATGTGTGCCAACCATTTTAGTGCGTTCTGCACCACCAAGGCAGGAGAATCGTAGGAAGGTGCTGTATATTCACATTCTGAACTATTGTGCATTTTTTGGACATCTGTGATATTTACTCAGGCGGATGACCCAAAACTGAATCTGACTGAAACTGAGGATGACTGTTTTTCTATCTGCCGATGCACCCACTAACAGGATTCATCAGGAGAAGAAACTGCCTTCCTCTGGTACCCTGTATGCAAGATTGATGGCTTCCAGGTGTGGCAGTTTGGCTGATTTTGACTATATTGATCCACCACCTAAACAAATATGTCACCTAAGTAGTGGTGATGTTAGAACATAATATGGTGTGTGCTTGTAGTACTGCATCAGTCAGTCCAAGTTGAGAATGTCATATGCCAGTGCACCTTCTTGGTGCCTAGATAGTGCCAAAAATAATGGACGTCATGCAATATCCATATGTTCAACCCACAGGCCTGTTGACTGGGTACCTTGCAACATGGCCTGATGTGCCTTGCGCCTGGATAATGGCATTATTGTAAGGGGTGTAAATGTGGATACACACGCCCACTATCAGAAATCATTGGGCTCCAGCCAAGTTATTTGTCTGATACAAGTACATAGTACGGTACCAAAATGTATGGTCACGTCCTTTGTATGTCCTGCACAAAATATAAGAGTGTCCACCCTGCGGCCCGGAATGGATATGAATGTGGCCCAGCTTGAAATGCTTGGTTCCTGAGGAAACGTTATGTTGCAAAGGATATAGGAGTAAGCAGGAGGGGGGACTCTACCCATTGCCCATTTAGTAATAATAATAATGTCTATTTAATATCCAGGTGTCCTAAATTCCAGTGTATATATCTATCTGTTTATCCAACTATTATTGTTGTTCTTTTCTGTGCATTTTCTTTACTTTTATAAATCAAAAGTGTTTGTGACGTGTATTTCCTGCGTGGATCCAGACAATTTTTCTTTTTCCAATGTGGCCCAGGGAAGCCAAAAGGTTGAACACCCCTAATCTAGTAGTTATGGGGGTTTTACTAGGATAAAACCTTGGACTGGATATGTAACAATGTCCTGGAGAAGCTTATGTGCACTCAAACATTGAATACAACAAAATATATTATGTAAATGTCATTCTGCTTGATTATTTCATTGTTGTAATTATTCTTCTCCAGAATATGGTGATGTATTTATAAAAGCAATGAGGAATGGAAAAGTACTAATGAAGCTAGCCATAGACGTAACAATTACGATCTTTCTCGGGAAAGATCTTTCCAAGAAAGATCGTTCGTTTCAACACACACGTGTAGAGCTGAATCGTCAGATATACAGGTAGAAACAATAGAATTCTACTTGTATCTGACGATTCAGCACTAACAATGGCCGATGTTCAGGGAGCTTTCAAAGGCATCCGATCAAAATTTTCCATCCAGTCCGATCAACCAGCCGACCGATATCTTAATCCTCTGACGATGTCGGTCGGCTCATTTCCCACCATACACGCACCGAATATCGTACGAAAATTCGTTTCGTATGATATTATCTGTGCGTCTATGGCCACCTTTAGTATCACTTGGTAGGGGAAAGCTAATGAGACTTGATTATGTTACAGCTGCAGTTAATTGTTTTCAGTAAGTTATCAGTGAATGTCAAAGGGCAGTCAGGTATATGGCCTGTGTCATTGCTTTCATGTTTGGGAATCAATTGGGAATCAAATGCAGGCGGTTTTAAAGTGGACCCGTCACCCAGACACAAAAATCTGTATGATAAAATTCCTTTTCAAATTAAACATGAAATCCAATTTCAAATTTGTATTGAAGCATTCATTTCTGTTTTAAGCTCATTTAAAAATCTTAGCTGTCAATCAAATATTGTCCACTCCTCTATGCCTTAGGGCTCCTACACATGGGCGTTTTTACCTGCGCTCCCCTGCGTTCCGTTTTGCTGCGTTCAGCCGCAGGGGAGCGCAGGTATAGACGTACTCAATTATTTTCAATGGGGCTGTACTTACGCGAACGTATGTAGGCGCCAAACGCAGGAAAAATGCAGCATGTTGCGTCTGAATCTGCGTTCGGCGCTTACACGCATCTCGTGGGTACAACCTCATTGAACAAAATGAGGTGCGTCTAGACCTGCGCTCCCCTGCGGCTGAACGCAGGTCCAAAACGCCCGTGTGTACGGGCCCTTAGGCATAGAGGTGGGGCAGATAATTACTTTCACTTTCCATTCAGCATTTCCTAGATGCCACTGCTCCCCACACATTCTCCCAGTTCTCTTAACCATTTAATTGTGTAGCCAGGACATGGTGTTAGACCAGTGATTTTCAACCTTGTGCCTCCAGCTGTTAAGGAACAACAAGTCCCACAATGCAATGAAGGAGTCTGACAGCCACAGTCAGGCAAATGCATTGTGGGACTTGTAGTTTCTTAACAGCTGGAGGCACAAGGTTGAAAATCACTGGGTTAGACATTGGGTCCCCCATTCTGGTGCACAAACAAGATTCTAAGATGATATAATGCTTGCCTTAATAACAGTGTCCACAAAATGGCTCCTGCCTGGTTGCTATAATTATGAATTCCCAGACTGAAGAAAACAAGATTAAAATAACCTATATAATGTAATTAATGTTCATTTTGCTTGACTAATGTGATAAAATATGATTTTGAATACTTTTTTTGTGGTGACGGGTCCACTTTAAGTTCTTCATGTTGTTGAATGGTATCGTTAGAAGTCTGTGGGACTTGCTTTTCCGCAGGGCCCAATAGCACTTTATGCACAGTGTTGCATAATATATTGGTACTTTATAAATACTATAATAATATATAATATATGTTTCTTTGCTCTGTGCAAAGAGCACAACTTTGCTTTATCTGACTCTACCTTATCTACCCTTTGAGGGATGGTGAGGATAAACCTTTCTGCTGTTCTGTTGCATAAAATGGCCCCACAAAACCCCTGGCCACCAATGGGACCGTTCCTCATTGTTGCTTGCCTGCCTGCTCCCTAGAAATGGTCTGTAGAAACACTGCAAATCTAGCACTAAAAACACTCTGGGGAAATCCCTGTATATTATCCATAAAATTAATCATAAAATCCTGTTGAGAAGTGGTATAAATAAGAAGCACCATATGCCAAACCGTAAAATGTTTCAAGTATATGTTCACCTGCTGTGCTTGAGATAACTAATGTCATAATGTGCTTCAGTCAAGGTAGGAAGCTGGAGAAGTGCAAGTGAATGAAGAGAATACACCAGTGTGTCATAAGTCACAGTCAGACTAACCTTCTAAATTACAAGCTACAAACCAGAAATATCCAGTAAATATTAAGGCAAAAGTGACTAAGCAGAGAATAAACATTGTTGAATGTTTCAGTATACCAGATGAAAACATATTTGCAAATGTTATTGCACAGTTAAGTTTTACTTCACTAACTTTATAACATAGGAACAAAAAAATTATAATTTTAGCACATGCTGATGTTTGGACACACTTCCACCTTTCCAGTAATAAATACTGAATTTGCAAGGTCCCTGGCCCTCATGATTAGTGATTAGGACTTGTCATGCTGTTGACAATATCAGAGCTTAATAAATTCTCTGACACCCAAACTTGCGCTGTCACTAAACATCCATGGGCTGCTCTAAGCAACTAAGTGAGGATTTGAATGAAGTCTACAAAGCCTACATTAAAAATGGTTCCAGATCACAATTTCCAACTTCCATAATATCAAGAAGCAATGGCAATTAAAGGGATGGTCCACCTTTAAATAACTTTACTATCTTATAGAACGGCTTATTCTAAGAAAATTTTCAATTAGTCATATCTAAGTATTTAATTATTTGATTTTTTTCTTTTGACTTTCAAATGGGGGTCACTGATCATATCTAAGGATGTGCTCTGTCAAACTAAATATCACATGTGGTTCTAGTGAAATCCCTTTAAAATCCTAAAGGCTAAAAAAAAGTAAGTCAAATACAAGTCATAATGACTTGCGCACCCATAAAGAATGTTTTCTAACATACATTCAGTATGTAAAGGCATCTCAGCCAAAACATAGGCTAGTTCTGGTCAAAATCAAGTCAAGTATGCAAATTAGACAAGAAACCATCCTTTGTATTAAAGTTGTGCAAAATTAATTTACCCTCATATTTCTTCATTCTGCAAAAGATGTTTAGGTGAATAATAGACAGAATGTACTACGTATATTAATATGCAGGGAGAATTTTTGTGCATATGTAAGATTTAGTACAAATGGATCTTTTGTTCTCTAGGAACAAATAGCTCATAGAAAGTACCATTACAAAGAATATTCATTGATGAAAAGACATTTAAAGCACAGTACATTCTGCCCTGACTGTTGGTAACAAAAATAAATGTAGGTTCTATCATTCTACGTGTGTTTAACAGTTAGGGCTTGGAGGTGCGTTTATCAAGAAATGGGGAAAAAAATAGTATAATGATATATGAATGAATGATTTTTCTTATTTTCTTTATGTTCTGTTTTATAAAGTCCCTATGATAGTCACACAATCTATGGTCACTTTCATTAGGAGCCATTGACCATACCGTATAATATGCAAGTGAAATTATAATTATAGATATTTACATTAAGGGGATTTATTTTTTATCAAACAAATGAAAATTTCCTTATGGGGAAAAAATTTACTAAAATCGAGAAAAAAAAATTGTATTTTTTTTGTATTATTGCCGAAAACCATGAAATCTAAGGATTATTGCACGGAACCGATCGCAGATCAGGATATCTTCGGGACTTCTCCCATTGAACTCGGCAGATCTGAGTTGGAGTACAGTACATTTTTATTTGGACTTTTAATACCTTCGGGGTTTAATAAACTCAGAAAAAGTTTTTTTTCCCCACTAAACATTCGGATTTTATAGTAAAAAAAAAAACTAGCATTTTTCGACTTTTTGGCATTTAGACTTTAATAAATAACCCCCCTAAATATTATCAATTGCCACAAAGCTAGTGGGGGGGATCTGAAGGCCAAATGTAAATTATATTTTAAATACATTATACAGTTAAGTACAAAAAGGCAAATTTTCGAGCATAGATGCTAAATAGCAACAAATCAGCAGTTAGTGTACTACCAGTTAAAAAATGAAAGTAAAGATCTGATAGGTTGCTATGTAATATATGCATATAGTTTAACTTAGTAACAGAATTTTATAAAAAACACATAATAAAACATATGGAGATCTCACCAGATACTGAAGACTCTTAGCCAAGAAAGTTTCTGTAAACTGTTCATTGGTTGTATTCTATATTCTACAGGTACAGGATCCATTATCCAGAAACACGTTATCCAGAAAGCTCCAAATTACGAAAAGGCCATCTCCCATAAACATCTTTTTATCCAAATAATCCAAATTTTAAAAATGATTTCCTTTTTCTCTGTAATAATAATACAGTAGCTTGTACTTCATCCAAACTAAGATATTAATTCTTATTGGAAGCAAAACCAGTTTATATTTACATGAATTTTTAGAAGATTTGAGGTATGACGATCCAAATTAGGGATCCCTTATCCTGAAAACCACAGATCCTGAGCATTTTGGGTTCTATACCAGTACCAAGCTTTTACCTGTTAGCTGAACAAATTGATCTTCTGACTTCCTGTTCCCAACTCACCCGGTTTAATTATGAGCTTTGCGTAGCCCCAAACAGATATTTTTTCAGCGTAAAACAAAACTGTGCTCATTTGAAGATATACATGTGTACTAGCCATCAGTCATCAGAAATATTTTTTTATATTCAGGTCCATTGATACAAATAATTTAATTTAATTCATACAGCTGAGTCTGTTTGGAATGGCACCTACATCTGTTTTCATGGTTGGGCTGAACTACCATAGTTCCAGAGGATCTCCTAGAAACCACAGACCATTTCTAATGCCCAAGGTAGGGCTCATTAGAGCATTTTTCACCTAACTGCAGAGCTGGTAATTGCATGGGTGGCACAACACACTGATTTACTCAGTATGACCTGCACTTCCAGCAATATTGGCACCGAAGGTAATATTACTAGACCTGGTGCCCTGCCTACCCATCTCTTCTACATACTCAACCCCAACCCCTTGCTGGCCTGCAGGCAAAACCCAAAAAACATCTTTCCACTGCTGCTCTCTCTTTTTTCCCTGTCTACCCTGCCAATCACTCCTCTTTACCCAATTGTGAAGGAAGATTGTGCCTCTCCAGACTACCAATATTTCCAGCTTTTCTTAACCTTATGTATTTGATAGGCATTATATGGTTAATTGGAAGCTAGTCTGAAGATTTTAATTAGGTGTGAGTATGTAAACATTTTTGAGAAACAAAGGGAAGGCAGCAACTGAATTTAGTACACTATGTGATTATAGGGAGATATGGTGGGTGGTAATTCTACATGTTGGCAGGTTACAGTATTAGAGACAGTTTAGGTTTATAGCATAAGAGCACACACACAATTGTCTGTAATTAGTGTTCATATTTTGGGAAAATTTTAAAAAGAATTGTTGAGTTATTGTAATTAATATTCTGACATGTATTATTTGGAAACGGAAACTTCTTTAAACAGGCAGGGACCTAACTTGGCAGATTTGTTTTTCCCTTGTCTTGTCAAAATGTTACCAGCTAAAAAGAGATAGGTGAAAAGGAATAACAATTATACAAATATAATTACTGTGCAGTTTATTTAAAGAAAACCGCTTGTATGTTTATAGTAAAACAAGCGAAGTTAACTTTTTAACAGTTATAAAATTCTTACAAATACAGTAATAAGGTGAAGGAAGACTTACCACAATATTAATTTCCAGACATTCATCAAGGTAATGGGACTTTGTTACTATTTAGTTTAGTATCTTCTATATATACTGGAAGTAGCAAGGAGGCTGGCCATACAAGCACCGGTGGAAGGAATCAAACAAATTTAGCAGGTTCTTTACACATGTACGGTGCGTGCCCAGCTGAAACCTTTGAGAATATTTTTCCAGGTTTTTTTTTTTTTAACATTCCAGGTAAATATCTATCAAATGAGGACCACATTGGCCTGTTTGAAAAATGAATGCTTGAAAAATGAAAAGCATGACATCTGTGTCACATTGAAAACCATAGCCACTTGTAGCCACACCCTCTTAATTATCATGCTGAATTATCAAATCACATGCTATTATTTTTAGATCATATTTTGTGAAGCTCCCCTCTGGGGTCCGATGCTTGTGAATGATGCCACCAATCTTGCCTCTCATGAGCTTTCAACTGAGGACTTGTGATGTTGTGGTACATTTGATCCAGGACCCCTGGTGGGTAGATGAAAATCAAGACTGTCTTGCAAAAAGCAGGACAGTTGGGAGGTATACATGTGCTATCTCAACAAATTGTTGAGCTAAGGGGTAAATGATTGGATTAGCCCAGTTTGGCCCATCTATTGATGAGTCATAAAACATTCACTGAAGGCCTTGCCAGATGAGTGGATTTTATATGGTCAATGATATAAGATTGTAATGCTAATTTTAAATGTTGTAGCACTCTTATTGACAAGCTGTTTCAGATTACTGCTGTAGTAGTCAAATACTCCTCTTGGTTTTGGTTATATTTCCTACTTTAAATACAAGTAAAGTATAACTACATTTACCTACAACATCATCAATGTAGGCATGCAGTAAAACTAAAGCCAAGCATTGCCATGCTTACAGAGATTATACATTCTTAAAGCCATTTACATAAGATCTAACAAATCTGCACATAAAATGAACAGATGTTTCTGATAAATATGTGGTCATCTGCCAGAAATAATGTAAATGCATAAAATATTAGCCATTTGTAATGTCTTTATGAGATGAGGTCAGCATTGTGTATCTGATATACTTTTAAAAAGCTATCCTGTAGGCTTTGAAAATTTCTTAAAAAAAGAAAAATAGTTGGTGGAGAAAAAGATGCTGTAGAGCTGAAAAACAGGTTATACACTGTAAAGGCAAGAAGAAAACCAGGAGAAAGCAGTGTAACATAGATAATGATGAGCTGTGTGAAGGAAAGGCTAATGTCACATGATGCTACATAAAAATACGTGTAAAGAAATTAACTACTCCGTGTGTGTAGTAAGAGATATGTATCGGATCCACCTGTCAAGGTTTTCAGGCCAAAAACAAAAGAGCTACTCTGCATAGGGAAAAATGGCATGTGTACATTGGCAGGTAGATCCTTTTTATGCCAGTTATTCCTATGCAGAGTGGCTTCAGCATTTTTTTTTAACTGGAGGAGACATTTAAGGGGTTGTTCACCTTTAAATAACTCTTAGTTTGATGTAGAAAGTGATATTTGAGACAATTTGCAATTGGTTTTAAGTTAAATTATTTTAGTTTTTTGAGTTATTTTGCTTTTTATTCAGCAGCTCTCCGGTTTGGCATTTCAGCAATCTGGTTGCCAGGCCCAAATTACCCTAGCAACCATGCATTGATTTCAATAAGAGACTAGAATATAAATAGGAGAGGCCCAAATAGAAAGATGAGTAATAAAAAGTAGCAATAACAATACATTTATAGCCTTACAGAGCAATTGTTTTTACATGGGATCAGTGACCTCCATTTGAAAGCTGAAAAGATTCAGAAGAAAAGGGTAAATAATTAAAAAATATATAAATTACTTATAAAATTTGCTTAGAATTGTCCATTCAATAGCATACTAAAAATTTATTTAAATATGAATCATCCCTGTGTAAGTACAAGTATACAACCTGTTATTCAGAATGCTCAGGACCTTGGGTTTTCTGAAGAAGGGATGTTTTCATAATTTGGATTTCCATGCCTTAAGTCTACTAAGGAGTAACTTAACCATTAAATAAACCCAGTAGGATTGGTTTGTCTCCAGTAAGGAGTATTTACATCTTAGTTAGTATCAAGTACAAGGTACTGTTTTATTATTACAGAGAAAAAGCAAATACTTTTTAAAATTTAATTATTTATTTAAAGTGGAGTCTATGGGAGATGGCCCAGTAAGTCTTAGCTTTCTGGATAACTGGTTTCCACATAATGGATCCTATTCCTGTACTAATGTAGAGCCTCTTCATTCCATGGCTTTTGCTTATTCTGATACTTTTTTCCTTGTAAGTGCTTTTGTTTCACTCTTCTGTGCTGAATGTACGGCCCAGAGTAACTAAAAGCTGACGTAAATACATGCTTGCCCTTTGTGTCAAGGGCTACCTACTACCATATGTAAGTGATATACATATATTTCAGTGCTAATAACTCTTAAAATTGAAATATCATAGCATAGCCTACATGTTTGTATACTTAAAAATTCAAATTATCGTATGGGTGCATTTCATAATGCTTTTTTTTGTGAAGTTGTGTTTATTCTTAACGTTTTGACACTGACTAATCATGTGACATCTGTGTGTATATTTGTACTGCATTTTTTGTGTCTTCTCTGGACTGACGCATGCTTAAGCACAGAGAACATCTATATTGTTAATATTGGTATGGTTTTATTGCAGGGAGCAAAGCTATTCAAAGCAAATGTGCTGGGATAATTGGTGACAGTGTGGGACAGAGAAGTATTATATATATCCAGTAGAAACTACAGACTCTTCCTTTCAGACACCCATATAGAACAATCCATTTATCTAAGAAGAAATACTTAATTCAGAGTATGCCCTTGTGCGACAGCTGTCTTAATGAATTTGTGTATAATACGTTCAGGCATGTCACTACTCCAAATAGCTGGGGGGGCCACAAAACCAGTCAACTACACAAAACACTTTTAATGTTTATATGACGAGGATACCTTTTTGTTGTAAGATATAATTAATACAAATTATTATTAAAACAAAATAGAATTGTATGTATTGTAATAATAATTTCACATGGTATTTTATGTGATGCAGCAACTAGACAACCATGTGTCTAGAAGGTATTTTCAAATTTATAGACCTCTTGTTAAATCGATGACAGCATGTGGTTACATTTCCATGCAGTCTGCATCTTTTTATTCTGCTGATAGAATAGAATAGTAGAATAGAATGGCTGCATAGCAGTACAGAACACTAGTAACTAAAAAAAACAGAAATATTAAAGCAGAAGCAAGTATAAGAACAGAGCATCTTTACCCACAAAGTAACAATTAAGACAACAAATTAGTTTTACAATTATTATTGTATTAGAGCCAGTAATGTACCCACTCTAAACATGCTGAGCCATTTTTGGGTTCTCAATACACAGGCTGATATCCCTGGGCTTACGGCATTTGGAGCAGTCAAAACACCCATTTTATTCACCTGCTATCGCTTAGAATGTAATGGATAGCACCCTGACTGGTGAGCTGGTGGGAAAGGATAACGGGCATGCTCCAGACCTCAAATACTGTAATTCCGCCTGCTGTACTTAAACACATTGGGGGGTTATTTACTAACCTAGAATTAATCGGATTGTGAAAATACCCAATAAAATCGAGCGAAAACCTGAATCATCTGATTTTTCAGGACTTATTCCCAGAATCACTGAAATGTTTTCAGGTCTTCACCTGAAAACCAGAAGTTTAGGAATTTTTCCGGCTAAACACAGCGCAAACCACAATAACTTCAAACTGAGATTGGTGCCTCTCCCATTGACTTATACAGGACCACAAGAGGTCTGAGATCGTGGATTTTGGGATCCGGGCTTTTTAGTAAAATAAATCTTGAAGAAAAAAGTTTTTTGTTTTTTTTTCTCCACGAAAAATCTTTGTTTTTGCCCAAAAAGTCTGACCAGATAGATTTGAGGTTTAGTAAATAGCCCCCTTAATGTGACTTCACATGCAGTTACTATATGTGTCCATACTATGTCCACCATCTGTGCAAAAGAATTGCACTTTCAGTTTAATGCAATGTGTGTAAAAGTAAATAAAAGAGTAGTATATGTACAAATTGATCTTACAGTATACCAAATATTGCTGGTTTCTGAAAGACTTGCATGACTATGCCCTGTTCATAGATCATGCATTATGATTACTGACACGGAATTCCCAGCACAAGATAAGCCGTCTCTGTCATGCTTCAGTAGAACAATATAGCCTTTAATACAGCTATTCCTCTGCTTAGTGCTTTCATGGCAGAATGCTCCCCTCATACTTTTACAATGTCAGTGGCATGAAATTGGAAAGCTTAATATTTCAAGTCATAGCCTTAAGGGTTTCCATTTCCTGACAATGAGGAGGAACGATCTTACTTCCCATTATATTTATCCATTCTCTTTGTATACATAAAACAGGGTTTGTCAGCTGCCTTTTGTAATTTTTAGAGGTTTGGGAAGTATGCATCTAATAAATGTGTTTGGCTGGTAAAAGCATCAATCAGGTGACTACTGTTCATGGTCAGTGAAGATCAGGCTTATACCCATTTTTGTAAGAAGCTTTTTAAAAAGAAATAACATATCTTCTACTGGATACAGTTACTACTATATTACTACTACTGGATAATCAGTGAGTAAAATGTTAGGTGATGTACTACATGATTGTAGCATGCTCCACTGTTTTAAGGATGTTTAATTTGTTTCTCTTACTTTGTTTAATATTCCAACACTCTCCAGAGTTACAGCGTCCATATTCCCCAAATGTTGTCTCACCCAGATAGCAAAAGCTGAACAGAATTCATGAGATAAATATGAAGAGGAAGAAGCTACAGATTTTCCAACAAATTATGGATAATAATTAAATGCTGTTATAAAGTTATTCAATTATTAATCTTATATTTATTCTGCTGCTATTGTTAAAGGGAGTTGGTCATGCTTTTAATGGTTTACTTTTTATTTCTAAATTACACTGTTTACATTGCAAATACTGTAATTCACTCTACCAATTTTATTCTTGAACCAACAACTGTAATATTGGTGTGGAGGGAGCCATCTCAGGGCATTGTGCCTGATCCTGAACTTTGTGAAGGAGCCAGTACTTTGGGATGGAACTTTGAGGACGTTATTGTTTCTCCCCTTTCTCCTCCTCTCTTCTCCTCTCATTGTACTTCAATACAACCCAAGTCCCCACCTATTGGTAGACTTGAAAACAGCAACAAGTATGAAAAAGCAGGGTTTTTCCTGCTTAAGTGTACTTAACAATACAAATTAATCTTTTAGCAGAGGTGTCAGGTCGCTGCTGTTTAGTTAGCTGCTCATTGTTCTGCTGATTGGCTGGAAGGAAAGGGGTGATATCACTCTAACAGAGCACATGGTTGGGGGCACCTGGGAAACTGAAAACATGACTAGCCCCATGCCAAATTTTAAAAATAAAAACATATTTTCTCTCTTGAAAAAATTGTTTTCAGTGCAGAATCGAACTGGACTGAGGCTTTATATGCCTTTTGATCATTATGTGACTGGCCAAAATGTAAGTGACAATATTTATATATTTTATCTATATAATATCAGCAGATGGTTAGGAAAATGAGAATGAAAGTAATATTTGCACTTTCCTGAGACACAAAGCATTTAATTGTTTTTTATTTTAACAACGGTGCCAAAAAATCACCACTAGCGCAGTGGTAATTACACCTTCCGGGGCTACTGATGTGGAATGGGAGCTCCTCCCCTTGCTCACACTGAGTTAGGGTTGGTGCATCCTTCCATACGCTGGGGTACAAATGTAAGCAGCCTAGGGAAAAATAGTTATCCCAAGACCAACATGACTGACTACTGTCTCTATGTTCTGGCAAATTTAGCCTGGTCAGAATGTCGGGGATAAGCTGTAAAGTTTTACAGTACAGTAACAATACAAACAAGGGGACAAATATATTGCAATATATATATATATATATTTTTATGTGCTACATGTTCTGAGATAAACGAGGAAATAAATCCCTGCCCTATGATGACATTTAAATGGTCGAGGAACTCCTCCTTATATTTTACAGTAGAGATTACTTTATTCACCTTTTTGTATTGTAGGAGATTTTGAGAAATTTTGCAAAATGGCAGTATGATAATATAAAAAAGAATAAATATAGTAATTTAGACCATTTTGTTTCAAGACACTATTAACACAGGGTGGCAGGCATGAATGATGAACCCAACTGGGAAAATACATACATTTTTAACAGAGCAGACTTCAGCTGTCAGGGATTTAGGGAGGTGTAGTTCCATCATGAGCATTGTAGAAAGGTTTACACATCAAAGTGTTACTGCTGAGTT
Organism: Xenopus borealis; assembly: GCA_024363595.1. NCBI lineage: Eukaryota > Metazoa > Chordata > Amphibia > Anura > Pipidae > Xenopus > Xenopus borealis. Next base: position 81,387,357 of record CM044439.1, read on the forward strand.
TTGTTTCTCATGCTTTTTTTTTTTTTTTTTTT
>CM044439.1:81387528-81413031 GCA_024363595.1 Xenopus borealis
TTTTTTTTTTTTTTTTTTATTAAAGAATGGCACGATTTCTTGGAAAACAGCTTGATTCATTTAGCAAAGTCAAAACGTGACATGCAGAAGACACTGTTTTCAAGAAGCATTATAGGTGACGCTGTTTAGCATATGGTGCCTATAATCATATTTATACCTATTCTGCTACAACCATTCTTCATTTGGAAGCAAATAATTTTTTAAGGGTCGTGTTTTACTTGCAAAGGATGTGGAAAAGAATATAAGGGTAATTTACCACCGCAGTACAGTGTGCATAGTTTGGATGATACTTTTTACCCATAATGCAGCATATTCTCCCTGAATTTTAGTCATTTTGACTGTTCAAGAAGTTGCATCCAGTGCATCAAAATTAAAACAATTGTGTGCATGCAAATCAGATGAAAGTTGGGGGCTAACAATTTCAGAGTGGGGCTCAGCAGTAAAATGGCATTAGCAAGTGATCCTTTTGGCACACATATGCTGTGCCTATTGACACAAAGCCTCTGTGGGAACCTTGGAATTACTATCATATTCAGGGGCACTCAGAGCAGTGTTCTTTTTTTCATTGACTTACCACCATTTTTTTCTATAGGGCAGCCAGAATTGTACTCCTGAATTGCTACTGATAGAAATCATGTGACATCTGTGTGTATATTATTTGCACTGCATTTTGAGTGTCTACTCTGGACTGGTTTCAAAGAGGTTTTCTTATTTTTAATAAGTATTATAAAATGTCACCGTCAATTAATGTAAAAGAAACATTTTCTGATGTTTTACTTAGAGCTTTTGCTGTATAATATTGCTCTACACAAATCCATGGCTAAACATACAGTAATGAGAAATAGTGTTTACATTGCTTGCAAAGGACAATTTGCATTGTATTCCAACCTCTGTCGGGGTAAATAGATGATTGTAGTGGGCGGATCTGGAAACTCCAATAGTGTGTTCATCATTTTTTGGCACTGTTTTAAACTCATGGAGGACTAACACCCACAATGGAAAATGACCAAAGAGCTTTAGCTGGAAGGCTAAACTAGAAATAAAAGGCAAAGTATATTTGTCAGCTTTTGAGGGAGTGTGATTTTGGACAGAAATTTAGCAATTACTTTCTGGTAAGATATCAGCCAAATGACAACTCAACATGAAATCTGTAATTTATGACTTTCACTAGAAGTCTAGTCTTCCATATGACTATGGCGTATTACGCTGTTTTCAAATTAAACATGAAAGTCTTTTTTAATATTAAAGAATTCATAGCTGTTGTAAAGTGATTTGAAAGCCTCAGATGTCAATCAAATGTTGCCTGTATTAACCATTTAATTGTGTATCCAGTGCATGGGGATGAACAACAGGTCCCCCAGTCTGGTGCACAAACAAGATTCTGAGCTAATGCAAGGTTTGCCTTAATAACCGTGTCCATAAAATGGCTCCTGTCTGCTTTCTATAATTATGAATTCCCAGAACAAAGGAAATCATTTATACAGTGGAATTAAAGTTCATTTTGCTTGATTTATACAATAAAATAGGATTTGGAATCATTTTTCAGGGTGACGAGTCCACCTACTTTTAGAGACTTAAACCTAGCTTGATTATTGTCATAGTGAAAGAAAATGTAATTCTAAGCATAGTCATAGTTGTACTATTATGGACAGCTAACCAATGTGTTATGATATCATAAGATGTAGAGCATGCATAATGTGTTTTATTTTTGAGCTAAAAAAATCTAATTATTATAAGTTCTCCGTCCTTTCTGCAATGATTCTGACTCATGAAACAGTTATAGCAGAAACCTGCCTGAAACTTTGTCATATAATAAGTGTGACAGGGGTGTGTGTTTGTGCCACTTCCGATGAGGTGTGATGCTAGCCTTGTTCTCTTATCTGTAGGACAGAGATGTTAAGAGTTTGCAGAACAATGCACAAGTCTCCTTCGAAAATTTAGCATGGCCTTTGCCTTAAAATGTAGTATACTATTGGATCTGTGAGAAACAGGAGGGGAATTGTGGTGTGTGAGTCCACTTATGATGCCAGAACCCACACAGCACTGCATAACACCCAGTTAGGCCTATCAGTGGGGACTGCAAAACTGCTGTGGTGCAACTGAATCTCTGAGCCTTCGTTTCTACTTGAGAGTAGAACTCTTTCTATCATTGTCAAAAATATGTGAATCCTGGTCAGTCAGTGAAATTGCCTTCTACATAACTAAATGATGTACTCATGGCTTTCAAATAGGATTCCAATAGGATCTGTCACATTCTACAAAAATATTTTTTACATTTTTTCAGGGAATTAAATAATGTGGAGGAATCAGATGTAAGCCCCAAAATTGGTTTTAACCATTTATTTATAATGTTTTAATCACTAAGTTTAATTCTAAGAAACAGTTTCACATTATTTACGGAGATCATGGAGACAAACTATACAGTATATGGACCAGTTTTGGACCTGAAGTTTAGTATATCTGTTACAGAGTACTCTGGTGGGCAATGTGTATTGACATTCAGTTACAAATAGGAGGAGCATTTAATGACACATGTGTGATTGTTGTGCTTATTTCAAGTCACTTGACGTAGCTGGTATAAAAGCTGTCACATCTCTGATGTAAGTGTTGGTTTCTCACCCACACTCAATTATTGGTGCTTCAAGGACATAGCTAGAGTATTTCCGATGCACCATGCAAAGCAGCAGCCATATCTCCAGCAGGTGCTTGTGAATAACCACTAAAGGGTGGGATTATTTTGCCCCTATGCTACACTTATGTGTGTTAGGGAAATAAATCTGTAATTTTTATCTTACAGGGACACTAAAAGAAGCAATGTGGTGAAATCAAGTTACCATAGCTTGGAGAAATATTGGTAAGTCTATGGTTTATACCATTTATACTTTTAGAGTTGATACATTTTAATTGTCTGAGGTTTATGTTATGTGTAAAACCTTACCAAAATTGTGATATAAGGGATCATTTACAAAGTGCAAAGTGTTCATTCAGGCAGTACAATTTCTCTGACTATGGCTGCACACTGTCAGATTAGAGATCTGGCGAAAGGTGCTGAGCCCAATTTCGGAGGGCATAGGCCAGCCCTGTTGCAGCCAGCATACTCTACCTGTGCACCATGCAAAGCTGTATTCATGGGGCTGGTGGCAGGTCTCTGTGCTCCAGACAGCTTAGAAGGCAAGGTGTAAAATTCTTTACATCCTGCCTTCCTCGTTGTAAATGAGCCATATGTATTCAAGCTGAAAGTTGAAATAATTCTGACTAGCCCTGACTTACACTATTTATTTACAACCTACAATGTGCAAGGTGTAGTTTAGGGCACAAATCACAATGTTTGCCCACAATGTAATGTTTGGTCCCACAATATCATTGTCCGAGTACAGTGTGCCACACGTTGTAAGATTTCTATGGTAGACATAGTATCGCTTCAACCATTTGCTGTTAAAACACCATTATTGTCTTGTACCTATTAACACATGCTGCTGTGGTAACACTGGAATTACCGCCATGGTCAGGATGGTGTTTGCTTCAGGGTTTCCTTGTGTCATTTATGTCATAAGGCACAATTATGCAACAATGTGGGGTAGATTTAATCGTTCAATCAAAATTTTCCTGTTCAATCGATCGAATTTCGCTAAAACTACCAAAAAATTTCTACCAAATTCTACCAAAATTCGATTGGTCAAATTCAAGGGTTAATTAAACCTCGAATTCGACCAATAGTAAATCTGTTCCTTAAACTTGTGTTTCTAAATTAGCTCTGTTGATATTCCTTTGGCATGCCTAGCTGGCCCAACTGCAGAGCATTCATTTGATATTGTGAACAGCAAAATAAAATTCATGACATAGACCAAGGGCACACTGAGCTAATTCTTAGCATGCAAATCTGCATAGGCCAAGAATCACCCTGAACGCTGAACCACATGAATTTCAGCATCAAAATGCATATTGTCCTGTTTTAGTATAGAAATCGATTCTGTGTTCCTGCACCAGGGCTTATGCAGTGGTTCTGGGTGCAGGCACAGAAAAGCGCTGATTCGAGTGTATGGGCTGATTATTTGCCTGCATTTATACTCAGACTGAAAATCAGCCCAGTGTGATCTTGGCCTTAAGCTAGGTCCATACTTTATGGATCTCGGCCTGCAGAGTAACACAGGACAGGAATCACCTCCTCCCACTGCTCCTCTGCTGCTTCTCTTCCAGCACCTGGAAACATTCATTCCAACTGGTTGCAGGCAGAGGATTTTGGTGAGAAATGCAAAATCACATGTTTCAGCACCAAAATCTGATGCATCTTCATGCACCTGGGCAGAGGTAATGCTTCCAGGTGCAGGATCATGGTTTTGCATTATATATCTGATAATAGTGTCTTGCTTTTGTAACACGTAATGCATTTCATGGTTCTAGTTAGTTGAGTTTAATTTAAGTAGTTGCTGGTTTGGTCTATGAATTACTGAAATGCTAGCTGAATGGAAGGCCAGATGCACTTAATGGTTAAATCCTTGCCTTCTTCAGTGAGTGTAGTCCCATAGTTTTTCCCCTCCCCACCACTTTAAACTTGCTGATTAGAGTCTCTTTTAGATGAAAGTATTGATGTTAATGCTAGCCAGTCTCTGCTCTGTACAATTTGCAGTAAAATGCTTTTTAAAAATAAAATACTTATGGTATGCAGATAAATGCTGCACTAAGCATAATTTTTTTTTTTGCCTCGTACTTGACAGACCTGAAAGTATATTGAATTGTGTACAACCCTTAAGGATAGAGTTAGAGTAATATCAGATGTCATAAATACCTGTCTATTTGGCAAGGAATTAAAGAAACGCACCTAAACAAGTTGAGGTAATCTTTCATCCACTTAATAGAACCAACTACCCCCATTATATTCATATTATAATACATAGTGTGAACAGGGTTGTGATAAATATCTAATCCAAACCTCATTTTCAAACCATGGACCTTAATGCAGTAAGGGAACACGTCGGCAAAGCTAACACAGCTTGTGCCATACTGTATGCAGTGTCAAGCATTGTTTCTGTTAGGTGAGTATTTGTATGGGAGTGAAGAGCTCTGAATAGAGTGGGGAGATTAGCATTCTTATATATCTGTCATTAAGGGGTTATTTATCAAAGGTCAAGTTTTAGAATTTTTTTATACCTTGAATGAACTGAAATGGTTTCTTATTTAGGATAAAACTCGAATGGAAAAAAACTAAATTCGGTGAGTTTAAGTTGAGAAACCCAAAAACTAGAATTAATCGAGTTTTCTGTGAAAAAAAAAACTCGAATTGAGTTTTTGGACAAAACCCTGCAAAAAAAATGTGGGCATCATAAAGGCTATTCCCTTCTTCAAAAGGTTCAAGGGACCGCTGCCATTGACTTCTACATGACCTCGACAGGTTTTAGATGGTGTAATTTCGTATTTGAGCTATTTCAGGGTCAGGTAATAATAAATCAAGTTTTTTTTACCTGAAAAGTTGAGTTTTGATCCAAAAAAAACCTTGAAAACCTAAATTTTGATGGAAAACACAACTCAGTGTTTTGGGCACTCTGGTATTTCATCTATGGGATATCGTGATAGAGTTTTGTACGGTCATAAATCCAGTGCGTTTTTAGAAGTAAAATATGAACATGACAAAGTCCTTGTTTCTACTTTCTGGGATGACTCTTAAAACAAATCTGTGGTCAGATACATCCTTATAATTAATTTTTACATGTGCCTGGGTTTACCCTCAGCTTCCAGTATTGCTTAACAAAGTGGCCCTGACTGATTCATCAATCATTACATATTTAGGTAAAAGTGTGTCCCTGAGCGTTTGTGAATACCTATAGATAATGGTCAGTGGATAATATTGCCATATTCTACCTTATGATGTGTTATGATTATATTTAGAAGTGTATATTAGCACACAGGATAGAGTGCGTCTTGTTTATCTTCATAAATATGAAATAACTAATGCCATTACTAAGTTCATAAAAAAATCAGTGCAAATCACCAGCAGAACTTTTTAGAATAGTTGTGCATGGTTGCTGAAATGTACAGTCGAGTTTGAGTCATACCTCCCAACATTTGTATTTTGAAGAGATGGACACTTAGACCACACCTCAGTCTGCTGCAGCCACAGTTCATGTGCAATTAAGCTACTGTTTCATATGAAAGGCTGCCCATATTAAAAAAGATAATTTTGGGTCCATGATTTGGGACTTTCTTTAGAGCTTTTCTTTACCACAGAACCACAACACTATATGAGCTTTATTATCTCTCGTTCCCCCACATGTAATAAAAGGCACTCAATTTGCCCAGAAGCAGTAACCCATGGCAACCAATAAGTAACCAATAGAAGTAGCCATAAGACTTACTCTGCACTGCCAGTGAAGTGTTTTCACTGAGGCTCTATTGCTGTATCTGCCTTTTGTAACTAACTTGTTATATTGTTGGCAGTACAACAACATTTAATTTGGGTATCCTAAAGCATTACTTTCACTGTCTGCATTTCATTTCAGATCCCACACTTTTCTGTTCTCTCTAATTTTCCTTAATCACCGCTTATTTAATATCTTCCCCATAACTTGCATCATCATTTTTGAGACTGATCGCCATGCCAGAAATAAAAAAGTATACCTTTTCTTCCAGATCACGGGAAAAATAACTTATGCATATATTAAATCAGATGTAATCTTTCCATCTCCCTAATGGGCTGCTAAACAATAAAACTGTTCACTTGGGACATGTTTCACACTCTGTCTGCCTGTAACATGTGTAGTCTTCCCTTACTCCCACAATGGCAACATCCTCTTCCTTTTTCCCTTGTTGTGCGATCTCCGCAGCTGGATAGTCCAAAGGGAGGAAGATCATTCTTGCATGGGAATGTTGGCCCTCCTGTACCCTTACTGCAGCCAGTGATAGCTCACACCTATTATGTCATATGAATGCACTCAAACAGTGCTAAAGTAATACTGTAAATAAGCAATATTTGGTGCTCTTCAGAATTCTGAATCAGGGAATTTCATGAAAAAGCTATTTAATTGAAAATCAGCTGTGGAGTCCAGTAGGATAAAGAAAGGAAATGCCTGTAAATGCACTTTATGTCAATACACAAATTCAGCTGCAATTTCAGTGGCAAGGTATTTGGGATATTTTTCTTTGAACACAGGCAACCACACACGCGGGATGTTATTTTCATTATTCCTTGTGCTACTATATCAACCCATCAGTAGTCTTGTATTAACTGAACAAGTCTATGAGGCCCTTGCTCAATGTGAATTTTAAACCTGCTCATTAATAGTTATCTAGTACATTTTCAGCCAGGTGTCAGACAGGTTGGCCGTATACACTGGCTAATAAGCTGCAGACCTAAGAAGACCTAGCCGACATAACATTAACAGACTCCTTGTGGCAGTGCATTATACTCTTTTAAATATAGAAGAAATGTGCGTAGTAGTGTTTTGGGCTTGTTTATTGAAATTTCTGCAAAAATGCTATTAGTCCTGTGCATCTGCTCCCTTTCCTGCTTCCTCCTTTTGCAGGCCATACAAGGATGGCACTCGTCACAATGCCCTATAGGACTGGAACCAATCAGCAGCTAGCCTGACCTGATAGGGAAGCCTGACTTTGATTATGTGAATGCAGGCAGGGGTGAAACTACAGAGGAAGTAGGGGGGGGGGGCAGGAGGTAAAGGGGTCCCATGAGGCCCTAATTTATTTACAGTTTCAATAAATATTGGTAAAACAGGTCAACCTCTCGAAATTTTTTGGGCCTGATAAATTATTTGCTGTGGGGCCCAGTAATATCTAATTACGCCACTGAATGCAGGGCTGTGATTGGCTTCCCCCCCCAACTGCGCTTCTGGCACGGACCATTAGGACACACCCACCTCTCATTTGAAACACAGACAGGGACCATAGCAGATCTAGAAGAAGCTCCAATAAAAATGCAATTTTTAAAGAATATGTTTAAGAGAAATCAGTACCATATATTATTCATTATTGCCTACACAATTGGGGGGATTTTCAGTAATACTGATGTTATCAACAATAGAAGGTACATTCCCCTATATAAATATATGAACTATGAACCTCCAGTGTGACAGAAAATTTGATAAACAGAAAATTGATATGCATAGGAGGGTTGGTAATTTTTGGAAATGAGGAACAAGTAGGTTGTGGGTGAGATAAATATGTATAAATAAAACGCCTCTGCCCATAGTAAGTACAGTTAAAATTTTCCTTTGTCTTTATGCACTCCCCTGCCAGGATCTTGCAGAGGGATCATAGATAAAGAATTAACTTTCTAGCCTACTGCTGCTACATGCAGCTCAGTCTTATGTGAAAAAAGTTCAGGGAACAAACTATAAATGTGACTTAATCTCAGTATGGATGACACTGATTGCAAATAAGAAGCTGGTTTGTATTAGTAGAATTGATAAAACAAAAAAAGGTCTGTAATTACTGTGCAGCTTTTTAAGAAGGGCAGCACAAAATGGTAATGTAGTTTAATGAATATGCAATCTAGAGGACTATTAGACTGTCTTAAAATAAAGTAGAAAAAGCATGCTTAAACCAATGTCAGCATCTGCGTGGCATTTTATAAGGGTTATTTGTGGCCAGTTAGCTGGTATATGGCTTATATCCAGGCTATAATAGTGTACAGCTGCACCTCTCCATACTAATTCACAGGCAAGCCATAGCTGGATCTAGGAAATTGTCCAAGGAGAAGCCGGGCTTGACAGATGACACTTTTTATGTGTGCTAATGTTCTGGAATGCCTCAGTGAAGTCATGTTATGGAAACTGGAGGGGAAGGGAGAATACATAATATTTTGTTTAATGGGAGGTAAGGCATTACAAACATACAATTTTCTTGCATTCTAATGAACCAGCCTCACCGTGGCCACTAATCTACATACTGTATCAAATATAAAGGAGAACCTTTGGAAAATACATTCAAGGTATGTATTTCAATTCAGTTGATTTTGAACTGCGTTCAACTGCACCAGTTCTGTAATCCATAGCAACCAATCAGAAATTGGCATTGGTTAAGGTGGCCTTACTTGGTCAGATTTAAGGCCCCTTTAGATGGAGTCAGCAGCTTATCTGCCCTGAATGGGCTCGTTCTAATGGCCACCCCAATTGATATCTGACCAAAAATTGTCCCAATATCTAGCGGGCAAGTTTAAAAATCACATCAGGCATCGGCTGCATCTGTAGTTGCAGTGAACCCCTCCCAATGGGCCTGTGTAGGTGCCTGGCCAAACAATTAGATCAGCCCAATTTGGCCCAAAATGTAGGTGGCAATGTCACTAATCTAAACTAAACTAAATTTGTAAGGCTTTAGACAAATTTAAATTAGTAATGTAAACCAAAGACCTGCTTGGGTGCTTGGATAACGGATGTGGTCCACCTGCATCCACTTAGTGGTAATAATTGGAACAGCAGAACATTTAACTAATTTCACCTTGATTGGATGTTTATCATGTCATGTACATACACTGTATCAAACATTGTTCATAGTCTCAGCACAGCTGCAAGTGCTCCCATAGAGCCAATGTATATTATTCAGCCAAGCTGCATTATACAATTATGTGCCATAAAGTACCAGTATTTGAAATTATTTATATTAACATGCATACAAGGGTTGTGTATCATGTACAAGAATACAGTGGATTCTGCTGCCTCTAAGCCACTACCATGCACTAGACCAGGGGTGTCCAACCTGCGGCCGAGTATGGATATGAATGCGGCCCAGCTGGAAATGCTTGGTTCCCGAGGAAACATTATGTTACAAAGGATATAGGAGTAGGAGGGGAGGAGGGACTCTGATCATTGTCCATTTAGTACCAATAATAAGTACTGTATATTCAAAATCCAGGTTTCCCATATTCCATAGCTCTAATAGTATAGCTCTGGTTATCCAACTGTTATTGTAGTTCTTTTCTCGCATTTTCTTTACTTTTACAAATCAAAAGTGTGTATTTCATATGCAGCCCCAGATAATTTTTCTTTTTCCAATGTGGCCCAGGGAAGCCTAAAGGTTGGACACCCCTGCACTAGACAGACTGACTTTGGGTTTGTTTCTCTATTCGGAGAATTCTGCCAATCACATGGAAATAGCCTGACAATTTTAATAAAAAAGCTAACATTTGACCTTATAAAATGAAAACCATGTTCTCTGTTATGTTGCTAATGGCAGAATATGTAATGCAACTACAAACTCTACCTCAGACTTTTGTAAACTATGATCCTAGAACAGTTTTGAAAGTCAAACCTATAAGCAGTTGTCATGTTAGTAACCGCTATATTTTTAAGTTAACTGTGGCCTTTCCTATTCAAGGTAATCTGAAACAACTATTATGCATCTGTAGTTACTTAGTGTCTTACTTGTTTTAACATCAGTGGAGCCACAAGAAAGTGTATACACCATAATTTTGTTAAAGGGGAACTATCGTGAAAATTGACTATGAAGATTTTCCTTCATCCAGGTCATGGCATATCTACTATAAGTAATTCTAAAACAACTGAACTTGCTGAGTAATCACTGACGACGTTTCACTACTCATCGTGGAAATTAAAATTGAATATAAGCTCCTGTATACTGAAAATGCTAATCTATATCTGCTCAGTGTAGCTTCCCACAGGCTGACTCTGTACCTCTCAAAGGAGTTACACAAATGAGGAATGAAAGCAGATCTGCCTTTTTCCACCTACATACAATCCACTCCATGTGCTCCTGCCTTTAGTGTTCCAGCAACTTTTTCTGTGGCATCCGTAAACGAGGCCTGCAGTCCATTCTCTTGAGATTTTGCAGTGCAAAACTTTCATTGGAGGCTGTCTGCTGATTTCTGTATGACCCACACTAAAAGGATACACAGAAATTGGACAGGCTTTTCTCTTGGGGAAATGTCCTTAGCTTTTCTTTGCTTATTACATGTAGCTGAGCCATGGATTGTTCTTTCTGTATGTTTTCCTGGTTAGAGAGCAGATGGTAGTGGCCATTAATGGGTCAATGTTCCCAATCTGTGAGCCACTAACCCCTCAAAGAAAAGATTCTGCCAGAGAATAGCAAGCGTGACGTGTGACAGTAAATTGATCTTGAGTGAAAGGGCCAATGTTTACATGATTCTCTCATTCACAGTTTAAAGTGCAAGTCAACTCCAAAATAAAAATTTGCCTAATAAAAGAAAACATAATTCTAAGCAACTTTGCAATATATATTCATTAATTCATTCATTCAAAATATCTATGGCTTTGAAGTTATTTGTAAATGTATTGCATTAGAAAGCAGTGTTTGTCTGTCCCTTTGTCCTGATGGCTCAGACTGTTTATACAGTGTAAGAGGAGGCAGCTGATTAACAGCCCTGTCTTTGCTGAGGAATTAAAAGGCACCTATTGGCATGAAATGTTATCCCCAAACAAAGGTTTCGGGCTGATAGAGCCCACATTCCGGTTGGGGATAACAGTAGTTTTTTGTTTTTGTTTTTTTAAATTCCCCCGCCAGTGCTAGCCTACTTGCACTGTCGCAATGTCAACTCAAGCGCATGCGCATAATGAAATTGTGACATCTCGCGAATGCACATAATGAAAAGCTGCAGCGATTTTGGGGCCGCTTTTCATTATGCACATGCACTTGAACTGACATGGCAGCTCGCACGGGGAGTTCCCTCCCGGTGCGAGTAGGCTAGTGCTGGCAGCAGCATTTTTTTTAAAAAGAAAAACCACTGTTATCCCCAACCGGAATGCGGGCTCTATCAGTCCGCACATTGGTTTGGGGATAATATTTTTTGTCAATAGGTGTCCTTTAAGACTTTAGGAACATTGTTTAAAAAGTAACAATCAGGAGTTAAGCAAATACTGCTTTTCAATAGCAAATAGTTTTACAAATAAATTTGGAAGCACACTGAACATTTTTCATAAATGTATGTTGGAAAGTTAGAATTAGGAATTCTTTAATGCAGCAAATGTTTATTTGATGGTTGACATGTCTTTTATTTGAGCATATTTTTTTAACCCAAATATTGATCCCGTTTAATATTGTAAACTGCCAATTCCTTGCTGGCTCCTTGTGCTTTCTGAAGAGCAAGAAACCTAGTAAAGAAATGATGAACATACTAACAAGGTTAAAGGAAAACTATACCCCAAAAATGAATTTTTGAGCAAAAAATTTTTTATCAAATCAGGTGACATATTAAAGAATCTTATCAAACTGGAATATATATTTAAGTAAATATTGCCCTTTTACATCTCTTGCCTTGAACCACCATTTCATGATGGTCTGTGTGCTGCCTCAGAGATCACCTGACCAGAAATATTTCATCTCTAAAGGTGGCCATAGACGCACAGATAATATCGTACAAAACGAATTTTCGTACGATATTCGGTGCGTGTATGGTGGGAAATGAGCCGACCGACATCGTCAGAGGATTAAGATATCGGTCGGCTGGTTGATCGGACTGGATGGAAAATTTTGATCGGATGCCTTTGAAAGCACCCTGAACATCGGCCATTGTTAGTGCTGAATCGTCAGATACAAGTAGAATTCTATTGTTTCTACCTGTATATCTGACGATTCAGCTCTACACGTGTGTGTTGAAACGAACGATCTTTCTTGGAAAGATCTTTCCCGAGAAAGATCGTAATTGTTACGTCTATGGCCAGCTTTACTGTAACAGGAAGAAGTGTTGAAGCAAAAAACACAACTCTGTCTGTTAATTGGCTCACGTGACCTAACTTTATAGTTTGTTTGGTATGTTTGTGTGCACCGTTGGATCCTAGGATCCCAGGAGGCTGTCCTTATTTTTTAAAATGGCGATTTTCTATTTATGATTACCCAATGGCACATGCTACTAAAAAAGTGTATTATTATGAAAATGGTTTATTTACATGAAGCAGGGTTTTTACATATGAGTTGTTTTATGCAATATCTGTTTATAGACACCTACATTGTTCGGGGGGTATAGTTTTCCTTTAAGGTAAAATGAAAGGAGTCACTTTGATACTACGGAAGCAGCACACAGTCTGGATTTCTGCAATTAGATATGATCCCATGTGGTATCCAGATGGTTAGTGTAATAATGCTCACATGCCTTTGTGTTACATGATAAAGACAGCAAAAATCCATTCAACTATGCTGAATTATTTCCAAAAAGACAAGGAAAATCATGCCTGCAGATTTGACTTCGTTTAAACAAGTGACTACTTCTACTTGGAATAAGACTTATTACATTGTCCTTGTTTCACAGCAAACATGATTTTTTTAGTATCTATTTTTATTTTAGCAACATGACTTTAGATGCTATTTTTATGTGTAAATAGACAGTATATAATGTTGCAACAAAAAAAGTTGATAAAAAAGCACACTTTCATCAGGCTGAACTTTTTCACCAAAAAACTTGAACCTAACTTTTAATTTAACAGGGTATGTTGTAATCCATCTGAAGCCCACCCAAAAATGGGAAAAAATTATTTACGAACTTCTAAGCATAAGTTGAACTAGAGCTTAGATCAACTTGGTACTTAAAAGTGTGTTTCCATCTTTTTCTAAATAGGCATCGAACCTTTTCTTTAAAACTATCTGCCTAGTACAACAAGATAATGTCTGTCCCTGTGAGTTACAGATGTCCATTGCAATGCAGATGAGCACAGAAAACACTGTATTGCAAACAACAAAACAATAGCACCCCCTCAACAATTCCCTTTAAATCAGTACCATTAATAAAAAGGATTTTCAGCACATTATGTATAGCTCCTTCTTTCTTTAAATGTACTTGATGGTATTTCATTGCATGTTCAGATGAGTAACAACATAAAACAGCTCAAATAAGTTATATTGCAGAAATTGTGAATGTTGAAATTGATCCATTTTCAGTGGATTGACTTGCTTTGTAGCCACATATGAGTTCTTCTCATATACTGGTTGTTCTTTATGTTTTAACTTTGGTCATACAGTTATAACAAGATCACATTGTGGCAAATCATAAGTGATTGCAGTACAGTTCATTAGACACAAGTGCACAGTCTCATCTAATTTCATTGTACTTGATCAATCATTTTGCTTGCGCCCCACACACACTCCTTAGTGCTTTAGTACTTGGATCCTGGGTAAACGTAAATGACCCCTATAGTGATACATAATACTTGCCATTTTAAGTTTTTGCCTTTAAACTTGTGACCAAATGCTACCTGCTGGTTGGTTGCTATATGTTACTGCCCCAGGCAAATTTAGTGCCTTTTATTGGATAACCCCATGTTTTCATGCAAACTATTTTTGAATAGAAAGAAGATGTAATTCTGATCAACTTCCCAGTATAATCAATTACATATATTCAGTGGTTTAGTATTGGTAATTATTCCTGGGAATTATTCTGATTCCTGAAACAATGTTGTTAGCTAGCAGATGAACAGACCTGAAGAAGACCTGAATCCTGTACCATCGTTTAAGAGTTACACCCAGAGAACAGCAAAGTAAAAATAAATAATGGTTTTTCAACTTCATTTATAAATACATTGCACATGTATTATGTATTTTGGAAAGTTACTCAGAATTGTGCTTTCTTTCATTAAGCAAAAAAAAAAACTTGATTTTGATTGAGGACCCTGTTAAACTGGGTGCTCTTACTTTGGGGTACACTGACTCTCCAATAATTATCAGAGCTGGAACATTTAATTATCATGCATGCTATTTAGTATACAGCACTTCCTGACAAAAGATAAATAAAACAACAGTGTTTTTACACAAAGTCCAGCTTTTCTGCAGCTGTCTCCCATGGAAACCTGATTGCAGTACTTTACCATAAGTGGCTTTTGCATGTGAAACATATGAAATTAAACCACTTTATGTTGGAAGAGCTGACATGTATTCTCTGTGCTGCTCTGCTGTCTCATTCTTTAAAAAATACTGCATCGCTTGCCAAGTAAACAAATAACATACTTGTGAGTGTCTAGGGAGACACATAGAATGTTTAAATAAATTTGTTAAGTCAACTGTAAACATACAGAACTGTATTCCCTGTCTGTTCCCTGTTCCTCCACAACAAACGAATATATTCCACCTCAAAAGGCCTATCATATTTTGGATGTAGGGTGATGCAGCTCAGTGTACTTTCGATATGACGAGATTATACCTTATATTGGTTAGTTAAAGTATTTTGCTGGGTTTACATTTAGGAGACTTTTTCAAAATAGTATTCTGACTGTAATGCCTTACAGGGTGTGGCTAAAGTATGAAAGGAATGAAGGGGACTGCTCTTCTGAGGTGCTTGTGGAAGGGATCTCTGCCTGGCATTTTATAAGCCTTCCAGCTCTGCTTCTACCTTTCCCTCACAAGGCAACTTCAGAAAAATGAAGCGCCACATATATTTTACGATTTGGAGGAGATCGTTCGTCCGTAGAGGACGAGTCTTATTGCTGGACGACTAATCTCCTCTGTCATTGCCATAAAGTGCAAAAAATCCCTTGCTGCACCTCCTGTTGACTGAAATGGGAAATGCCCTTATGCTCCAGTACATCGTTTTCTATTAAAGTTAAATGTAAGCTGCAGGAGGGAGTTTCTAAGTGCCACATGTGCATCTTCCTATGAACAAGAATTCACATTCCTTTGTGTTCCAGTAATGATAGTCCTAAGGGCATAGTTTGTTAAAGTATTGGTAAATTACATAGAAAATTTAAGGAAAACTCACTATTTAAAGTTTGCCTTTTATAGAAGAGATTAAAGTGTGCATACGTGATCTGTAATTGCACATGTTAGAATGAAGGCCATAGGGATAAGTACCTCTGAAGATATGCAACTGTTGTATGCAACCTGTTGCTGGGGAATATTTTCTGCACGGAACTTTGGTGGCTCCGTATTTATGTTCTGGTTTTACAGTCATGTTGTGTAATGTATAGTTATGGTTATCATGGATTTTTTTAGAATATTCCAGCTGCAGCAAGATGGTGATGAGAGTAATCAACACATATGTATTTACTAGCTAAAAGTATATGGACCACTGGCATAGCTATAGAGGAAGCAGGCCCTGCAGTCATGGGGAGGTCTGGGGAAATGGGTCTGCTTCCTCTTTAGTTAAGAAATTAAAGAAGAAATCAATGAAATCCCGATCTCCAACCCCTTTCTTACCGCCGGATATTTGGCACTATGCACTCAAAGTGTGAAGTTCCGCCACTAGAGGGAAATTACACAGCTCTCAATTCATTTCTATGGGATTTTGCAAGGTGTATTCATCAATGGGTGAAGTGAAAGTTCATCCTTTGATGAATACGCCTTTAAAAATCCCATAGAAATGAATGGAGAGTGGCGGAATTTCACTCTAGTGGCGGAACTTCACTCTTAACTTCACTCTTTGATGAATCTCCCCCAGTGTGTGCGTGCACCGGGGGGGTGATGGAGGGGGGCCATGAGGAAGCAGCTAAAATTAAAGCTAACTATTTGAGCTATAATTCTTCTATAATTCTTCTGCTAGGAAATAGAGCCCCTAAAAGCTATATTAAATGTAACTATTGATCAAAATCTGACACCTGAATCCTGCATGAAGAGAGACAAATGCTGAAGGAAGGGATATTGAAGAGTAACTTGATTATTGAAGTGTCTTATTTCAGTATGATGAAGCTCATACTTGTATGGAACCTGTTATCCAGAATGCTTGGGACCTGGGGTTTTCCAGATAATGGATATTTCTGTAATTTGGATCTCCATAACTTGTGTACTAGCTAATTTAATGTAAACATTAAATAAACCCAATAGGCTGATATTGCTTCCAGTAAGGATTGCTTATAATCTTAGTTTGGATCAAATACAAGGTACTGTTTTATTATTACAGAGAAAAAGGAAATAATTCTAAAACACCTGAATTATTTGGATAAAATGGAGTCTATGGTAGATGGCATTTCTGTAATTCAGAGATTTCTGGGTAACTTGTTTCTGAATAACTGGTCCCATACCTGTTTGTAATTATGGAATTGACCATGAAGCAGAGTGGAAAAAGGCACATGGAAAAAAGGATATTGTAGTATTTGTATGTGACTGTTGGCCTACAGTAATACATATGGAAAGTGACAGATTTAGTCTATTTCCCTTTTTATATATCCTCTAATATGATTCATTTAGAACATCTTCCACGTATGCACTGGGATTTTCCACTTGACTTGCAGTGGGGGGGGGGCCTTAAGGATGAAGCAGTGGCCTTTCTCTAACCTAGCCAAGTGATGGCAAAAGCCAAAGTGTGCTTGTTTGATGTTTATGACATGAGCTTTTCCCTCATCTGATCTCTGTGGACACAAGCTGTGTTTGGATTCTGCTGCCGAGTACCACAGAATATCTAATCAAGTCCGTATATGAGAAGACAGCAGTGAGCATTATGCTTGGACCTAGATGATTTCTGGACGGCGTTAGATATACTGCCGAGAGTGAAAAATAATGCATTGTGTTAGGATAGATGAGACCATAATATTCACAGAATCCTCTGACAAGAAACCTCCTTGAAAGTGATAATGAAAAAAGAAAGGCAGAGTGGCTCTTTGTTATATTTCCGGAGGGTAAATCTACTCTTCTTTCATTCCTTCCATTGGGGGGGGTTGAATTCTGCCTGCTTAAACAGCAGCTTTGTGCTAATGTATTTCCGCACGGATTTGCCAGATGACCCCCTGACCCTCTCGGCAGCAGGCCAGCACTGCCACAACTGTTTCTCAAATAGGCTCGGCCTCTTTTACTGCCCGGATGGGACTGGGCCTTTCCTGTTTTATGATCAGAGTCTCATTATTATTTCTTCTGTAGAGTAAAATAAAACCATACCAAATAACATTGGAATGTGTTGGTGTAATTCATGCTAATCTGTAGTTTGTTGTCCTTTATATAGCAACCCTTTTTTCATCGCTGCACTATACTAGAATTTCTGATTTTGCTGTGCTGCCTGTATGGGTTGAAGTGAAAATTCAAAGTCAAATTTTGAAAAAAAATTTTGGTCAAAACTCTCAAATTCGAATTGTGAATTATCCAAACTCGATTTGAGTTTTAATTCGAATTTCAAAGTTGATCATACTCTGGCCCCTGCCAAATTGCTGTATAAGTCAATGGGAGAGGTCCAGGGATCAATTTGGTGATGTTTGCAGCCTTCCTGACATTCAAGTTTTTGTGGAGAATAACACTCAAATTGAGGTTTTTTGTTTTTTTTTTAAATCGAATCGAGTTTCTCGGGTCAATTCAATTCGTCCTACCTGACAAGATTTTATTTATGCATTTCGAGTGGTCGAAGTTTAAATTTATGGGAGTTCTAAAGAACTCACAGGAATTCGAAATTCGACCCTTCATAAATGTGCCTCTGTGTCTGTTTGCTCTGAGCTCATCTCGATACTGTGTGTACTAGAATTTCTGACTCTGAGACATTTCCTTGTGTTGAAGTTGCTGGAAGGGCTAGTGCTGCGTTTAGAACAAAAATTATCACGTATCTAAGTGACATTTAATTAAGTGGAAGTAGCATTGCCTGTAGCCATTTTGTTCATAGAAGGGGACCCTGGAAAATGCTCTAAACCTGAGTGAGATCTCCCGTTTAATGGTGCTAAATATCATATACGTAGATTCCTCTTATTTTTTGGGACTGTTTTTATTTGCCTAAAATTTGTAGTTTTCTAATAAAAATTGCCATAAGCTATAGCCCTTTCCAAGCCATAGATCATTAAATCTACAATACTGATAAGCATCAGTTCAATAAATTCTACATTTCTAGATTCCATCATTCTAAGTGAAGGATATAACAACTCATGGTCCCATTATACAGTTACTATTTCTCATTTATACTAATATTGCTAATATTATTCCGTTAAAACCATATTTGCCACAAGGGGTCTACAATCAATATTACGTCATTTGATGGGAGATTTATCCAACGAACCTATCCAGATGTTCATTTATAAATTCACAGCCATTAAGCATTCTGTGACAGAGCATTCTGACCAGATGTATTTCAGCAATATGTCTCACTTCCGGACATTTGTCCTTTGGGAAACAGTGTTTAGTCAACATGGGAGAAAAGCAATGAGAATTGAGAAAGCTGCCACAGATTGAGTGCATGAATCTGTAACAGTCTGGACACAACATCTTACTGAATAATTATGGCATCATGATAATTTATCTATATAAACTAAAAATTTAGTTGTATCCTGAGCAAAAATCTTCACACTTATTTGAGTCGGGCATCTTTTGAAGATCTAATTACCTATTGTGTCCTGATAAAAATCACCACGCATGTGTGTGAATTGATTGGTACCTTAAATTGCAAGCTCCATAGGCCAGGGAGTGATCAGAATAATTTAAGGTGCTACAATATAAATAAAGAATAATAAATAGTAAATAATTAGCATGGCCCACTTTAGTTTTCTAAACATTATATAAATAAAGGTATGGGACCTGTTATCCAGAATGCTCAGGACCTGGGGTTTTCCAGTGATCTTTCCATAATTTGGATCTTCATACCTTAAGGCTAGTGGCAGACGTGCAGATTTGGGGAGATTTAGTCGCCAGGCGACTAATCACCTCTTTAGCCCAGCGACAATCTCCCCGAACTATCTTCCGTGTGCCTGAATGAGGAATTGCTTGCGCTAATGTATTTGCGACGCTTCGATTTCCAAAGTTGCTTCACGAGGAAACTTCGGGCAACTTAGGAAATCGAAGCGCCATGATTGTATTTGCGCAGGCGATTTCTCATTCAAGCACGGGGAAAGCAGGAAGAATGCAGAATCTCCTCGAATCTCAGTCTGCCACTAGCCTTAGTCTACTAGAAAATTATTTAAGCATTAAATAAACCCAATAGGCTGGTTTTGCTTCCATTAAAGGAATTGTTTAGTATAAAAGTAAAAACTGGGTAAATAGATAGGCTGTGCAAAATAAGAAATGTTTTCAATATAGTTAGTTAGGCAAAAATGTAATGTATAAAGGCTGGTGTGACCATAAGTGTAACCTAAAAGACCAGGACACTACTTCTTGCATTTTCAGCTCTCTTGGTTTACGCTGACTGGTTACCCTGGTTACCAGGCAGTATCCAATCAGTGACTTGAGGGAGGGCCACATTGGTCATAACTGTTGCTTTTGAATCTGAGCTGAATGCTGAGGATCAATTGCAAACTCACTGAACAGATATGTTCCATATGGTCCCCCTTCAAGACGCTGACTAACTCAGATTTAGAGAGCTGAAAAGCAGGAAGTTGGATTCTGGCTATTATATTAGACATCCAGTCACTCTAGCCTTTATAGTTTGCATTTTTCCCTTACTAACTATATTAGAAATATTTTTTATTTTGCACAGCCTATCTATTTATCCAGTTTTTAATTTTACCCTGAACTGTTCCTTTAAGGACTTATTATATCTTAGTTTGGATCAAATACAAGTTACTGTTTTATTATTAAAGAGAAAAAGGAAATCATTTTGAAAAATTATATGGAGTCTATGGGAGACATGATTTCCGTAATTTGGAGTTTTCTGTATAACGGGTTTCCAGATAACAGATCCCATACCTGTATAAGAAAACTATCCTTTAGTCTCATAGATATGAAGCACAGTAGACAAACATTTGTACGCCGTTTTCACCTTAACCGACCTGCAGGATTAAAGGAGAATTCTACCCTACTTCCCCCCCATCCCCACCTTCCTCCTCCTCTGAGCCTAAGTGATACCTCGGCCAAATGCCCCTAAGTCCATACTAACCCATCCGTGCATATTCAGGCATCGGACTTCATGGATGCCATCTTCAACCGCTTCGGTAATCTTCGGAATGAGACTGGAGTTTTGGGGCATGCGCAGTTGGGGCAACCTTCCATAATGCAACAATTGCGCATACGCCAAAACTAACGTAGATTACCAAAGCGGCTGAAGATGGCGCCTGTAAAGTCCATGGCCTGAATCTGCATGGAGGGGCATCATGGACTTAGGGGAATTAGCCCTGGGTATCACTTAGGCTGGGGGGAGGGGGGGTCTTGGTGGGGATGGGGGTAGGGGTTTTTTAAATGTAGGGTTGCATTCTCCTTTAAGCCCCTTTTCTGCTCCTTTGTGTTCTCTAAGGCCAGTTTGAGGACCACTGTCTTAATAGAAAACTGTGCACAGAACCATCATTAATATGGGAAAACCTATTATTAAATAGAAGGTCCTAATAAATAGAAATGGTTCCTATATTTATCTGTCCTCTATGTTTGTTGATTACTACAAACAAGTGTTCTGTTTCATTTACTACAGGCAAAGGATCATTTATCCGGAAACTCATCCATTTATTTCATTTTCGGGAAGGCTATTTCGCATAGACTTCATTTTAATTAAAAGATACAACATTTTAAAAATTTTCTCTGTAATAATAAAACAGGACCTTGTCCTTGATCCTAGCTAAAATATAATTAATTCTTATTGGATGTAAAGAAATTCTGTTGGCTTTTTGGAAAATAGCTTATACCTGTAGTACATAGTCAAGCAGAGTTGCGATAACTAATCATTGACCTGTCATATGATGAGTTCTGTGCATACTGATCTAAACACCTTATTTCTTCTGTTATCACTGTGTCTCTACCTGCCCACTACCTACACATTCACAACTTGTTGCCTTTGCTGACATTACCTTAAAGGGATCCTGTCATGATTTTTATGGGTTACTTTTTATGTCTAGATTACACTGCAAATAATTCACGGTACCATTTAAAATGTTCAGGGAGATTGTCGCCTCACAGAAGAGGCGATTAATCGGCAAGCGACTACATCTTCCCGAATCTGCCTGTATGTCACAACCCTAAGGGCAGAGACATGCGAAGATTCAGGGAGATTTAGTTGCCCAGGGACAAATCACCTCTTCTTGGGTCTACTAAACTCTCAAAAAACCTTCACGAGGAGAAGCGTTATTCTTGAACCAACAAATGTATTTTTTTACTGAAATATTGGTGTGGAGGCAGCCATCTCTGTGCATTGTGCCTAACCCTGAGCTTTGTGAAGGAGCCAGCACTTCAGTATGGAACTGATTTGAGACATCTATTGTTTCTCCCCTTCCCATTGAATTATACCACAACCTAGGTTGTGTTTGCATTGCATCCATAGCCTAGTGGTAAACCTGAGAATGGCACCAAGCAGGAAAAAGCAGGGGTTGACCTGGGCAGTTTTCTGAGCAGACTGAACAAGAAAAGGGAATAAGAAATTGGCACCAACCCTTAAAGAGATTTCTCAGGGACACTTGCTGATGTAATTTACAACTACTCAAAATGACCAGCCTGAGTTACATAAATAGCTATAACAACTCTGTGTTTTATTTTGACATGCTACAAAGTGCCCTTAATTACAGATTGTGAGTGTTGTACATATACAGACCATTTTATCAATTAAAACATTAGTAAAGATGGCAGGAATGTGTTCTCAGAGAGTGCACAACTGGAGCACAGCCGCTATGTAGAATGCTTATTTTTTTTTCATATTATTTGCACTGTAGCCATGGAAAGGTCATTGTCTC
This sequence comes from Xenopus borealis, assembly GCA_024363595.1. Taxonomy (NCBI): domain Eukaryota; kingdom Metazoa; phylum Chordata; class Amphibia; order Anura; family Pipidae; genus Xenopus; species Xenopus borealis. Next base: position 81,409,977 of record CM044439.1, read on the forward strand.
CATGTGTAACTAATAAGCAGCATCTGTTCTCAGGACTGAACTCACAATTGGCTAAGATTTGCGGTTAAAGTACATTTTCTGCAAGCATAAGAGAAATAGTGGATTCTTTAAAGATTGCGGTTGAGTAATAGTCGTTGATAAACTAGTAAAAGCAAATATTTGGTTTATTTTAGGGGAAGTATAAGCACAGGCACATTTAATATGTTGTGTAAAATCTAATATCATTAATGTTTGAAACTGATTTCTCTAGGAAATTGAATGTACTCAGTTGCTAGAATTCCCTTAGATAGACTTGTTTGCAGTATAACAGTGGTTTGGGTTTCAAGGGAGCGAGACCAATCACTTCCAAAGAGCCGTTTAGAACTCTTGATTTCCTAATACCATACACCAAATGTTTGAATTTGATAGATTTGCTAAGTCTAAGCAGACCACCGTGTAAGTGCTAGTATTGATACGTGTATGGCAAGTTTAAGGGGCTTATTTATCAAAGTCCGAATTTATCTCATTGAGTTTTTAAAGGGGGTAAAACACAATTTTTAGTGGGAAAAAAACATCGAAATTTCTGGGATTTATTAAACCCCAAGGGTGAAAAAAGTCTGAATAAAAAACTACTCCAACTCAAACCTGCTGAGTTCTTGTAGAAGTCAATGGGAGAAGCCCAGAAGATATCCTGATCTGTGGTGGGTTTCATGGAATAATTTGAAGAGAAACGTCACAGTTTTCAGCGACAAATCTGAAAAAGTTGTGGTATTCAGATGTTTTATGATTTTATCAAGTTTTTTCCAGAACAAGACATTTTCTGGAAAATGTATTGAAAAATAAGATGCATTAATTGATAAATAATGTATTGATAAATGAAAAATGTTCCGATTTGGTCGGAGTAGCTTCCAGAAAATAATGAGATACTTTCGGATTTTGATTAATAACCCCCTAAGACTCATTTGACTTGTGATATGGGTGCCTTTTTGTTAGTGTGTGTTTATTTTTTGTGCTTGCTCTTTTTCTTTTGGTAGCATTGGCTGGTTGTAAAAGGTTACTACATATAATTTACAAAACAATATTTTTTTTAACCTAAAGAAACGAATAGTTTTAGTCCTCTTTTAAAAGTGACAAATGGAATAAATTGACTTCACACATTCCAATGCTTAGAATAAGCTACCCTTTATTTAATCCTGAATGTCTGCTCCTGTACCCCATCCTAGGTACCTCAGTATACACAAAATCAGAGCACCAGGAAATGAAGAGGAGCTGTGACTCCACTTATCTTCCTCATCTGCACTGTCTGACATTGCGTTGGTAGATCACATTTTGAGACCTGCCCAATCAACAAACCGATATCTACGTTACACACTGGTATTGTTTCATATGCTTTTATCAGTAATGCATGGGCAGGTTTTCACCCTATCTATATATGTTTGTCTATTTAGCTCACTAGCTTACTATAAGGGTTGGGGCAGACGGGGAGATTTTGTCCCTTGGCGACAATCTCCCCAAACTGCCTGCCCGCTGCCTGTTTGAATGAAGAAACACCAGCGCCAATGGACTCGCTGCATTTCGATTTCCGGAATCACCCGAAGTTTCCTCACGAGGCAACTTCGGGCTATTCCGGAAATTAAAGCGCCGTGAGTGCATTCAAGCAGGCGGCGTGCAGTTCAAGGAGATTGTCGCCTCACAGAAATCTCCCCGAATCTGCCTGTTTGGCACAACCCTAAGGGCAGAGACATGCGAAGATTCAGAGAGATTTAGGGAGATTTAGTCGACCAGGGACAAATCGCCTCTTCTTAGGTCGACTAAACTCCCAAAAAGCCTTCACGAGGAGAAGCGTTCTGAGTGCCCTCCCGCTGCCGATTTTGATTCTAGCTGGCGGGAAGGCTTTTCTGTGAGATTAGTCGCCCGATGAAGAGCTGATTTGGTGTCTCTGCACTAAGGTGCACATGGGGAGATTAGTTGCAGATTGACAAATCTACTGCAGATGACTAATCTCTCCAAGGAAGGCATTTGGGGAGATTAGTGGCCTGCAGTAGATCTGACCCTAAAAACCATTCAGAATTAATGACTCAAGCACAACATAAATAAAGTAGAGAGGAGGGGCTCATGTTTCTTAGCCAACACAACTCTTTGCTTTAGATGAGTCACAACATTTTCTATTGGGGTGGATTATAAAATGTTCATAATTGGCTGGATAACCTATCATTTTATTCATACGCATATTAGGGGAATGCAAGACAAGCAATGAGGTCTCGATTGGCCTGTGATGAAATGGCCTCATGTTCAGTTTGAGACCATATTCCCCTATCACTTTCTCAGAGATGAACCACCCATATTCAAAAGAACAAAGCATGAACTTGATTTTTTTTGCCCTTTCTCCTATTTTGTTTGTTTACTCCTGTCATATTATGAGCCCTATATCTTTTGAGAAAATGAAAGTATGAATGAATGTACACCAGTATACCTCTTAACCAAGCTAGTTGGCAATACACTTTGTTTTTTCTAAAAGTATATTTCATTTTAGTAACTGATTTATAATAGCTTCCAAATGTTGCATGCAGTTAGTGAGGAGCCTTAGGATTTTTTATCCCTACCTTTTCTACCTCACAAACATTATTAGATCCGTTTGTAGAATGTACTGAAGGTTCTATGATCTCCCTACAAATTCTCAATAACATTCAATGATTGGTTTAAGGACTTTTGTACTTTCATCTTCCTTTCTTATAAGCACTTTAAGCTGATATTGAAGTGTCCTTTATGTTGCCTAATCTCTTTTTAGCTTCTGTATATTCTTTTTAATGTAGCTTTATTCTTAGAAGTGTCAGACTCGAGGGAGGGGGTTGGCCTTGTGAAACCTGAACAATAATCTGGCCAATAAATAACATTTAAATACGAAGATCCTCAGCTCAATACTCCAGCACATGCGTGAAATTACGCTGGTGTGCGAATATTGATGTGCGTGTGCGAGAATATGCGCAGGAGCACAAGAAGAAGAAGGAGCAGAGAGGGGACCATATTGGGGGTAGGCAACAGAGGAGATACGTGCCTGGTGCCACCCCCCCCCCCC
>CM044439.1:81413042-81433630 GCA_024363595.1 Xenopus borealis
CCCCCCCCCCCCCCAGCGTGGCGCCCTAGGCATGTGCCTACTCTGCCTACCCCTTGGCCTGGCCCTGACGCACAGATGCTGTCCATGATCCGTCAGGATTTTTACCCCTGCTTGATCGACCTCTGGCCGAATTTCGGGCAAATATCTATTGTGGAAGCCCATCAGAGGGCCCCATACACGGGCCAATTTTATCGCCCCGTGTATGGCCACCTTTAGTCGCCCATAGTAGAGAAGAGATTTATCACAAGCTACTAAATCTCCCCTAGAGTCAACAGCCTTAGGAGAAAGATATATATTTGTATTTTATAACTTCAGAGCACTTTGTTTTAATTTTGGATGAGGTCTTTTAAAATCCCCTAATCTTGTAGCTCAATAATTTGTTTAAACAAGGAATGTGGAGACAATAAGAAAACAAGCTAAAGCATATCATTTTGTTATCTTTTCAATCTGTTAGGATAAAGATCATGGAATATATAGAAATTAATTCACAAAATGTATACCTTTAAGGTTCAATTACCGGTAAATCATTAAGAAAAACTAGATCCATCTTTAAAAACAGACAAATACATATATTAATTCATACATATGTATTCTGGACTGCCAACCTCATAGTTTAAATCAGGGGTGTCCAACCTGAGGGCCGCATGCGGCCCAGGATAGATATGGATGCGGCCCAGCTTGAAATGCTTGGTTCCCAAGGAAACGTTATGTTACAAAGGATATAGGAGTAGGCAGGAGGGGGGACTCTGCCTATTGCCCATTTAGTAGTAATAATAATAATATAATAATAAATCTATTTAATATCCAGATGTCCCATATTCCAAAGTATAGCTCCATCTGGTTATCCAACTGGTATTGTAGTTCTTTTCTGTGCATTTTCTTTACTTGTATTTCAGGTGTGGCCCCAGACAATTTTTATTTTTCCAATGTGGCCTGGGGAAGCCAAAAGTTGGACACCCCTGGTTTAAATATTTAGCAATTTTTAAGGATATCCTTTTTGTGACTTAATATTTGGGCAGTATACATTACTATAATTGATTTATATATGGGCAATTTGTTGGAAGTATTAGTTAGAATTCACCCTGTTGTTGGTGTTCATTAATTCCCAAAGATCATTGTGTGAGTGAATTGATACTTCACCTTACCCTAGCAGTGATGCTGGTGTCTTGTTATAACTGGGGGCTGTATGATGAGCGTGTAGAGGAAAACCGCACAATTAATTTGCTTATTGGTTGCTATGGGTTACTACAGTAGGCAGATTTGCACACTATTAATAAATGAATGCTATTTTGTTACACAGCACGAAGAGGTATAACATATGCCTTGTTTCTAATAAAAGCCTGGTCTAATCCTTTTACGTGCAACCAACAAACTGAGAATTTTATGGCACGTTAGAAACTGACCCCTCTTTTTGTTTATGTACAGCCAGGATACCTTTAGGTCACTAGATGGCTTTCACTTGTTTAAATAAATACTTATATTGAGTAGGCCTATAATAAGAATGTTCCTATTAATAAATGAACCATTATTATAAATTATAACTCCTCAGATATTACTAGTAATTTCTTTTGTCAGTGATACCTTTACTAAAAATAAATGTTTTTATTTCTAATGTCAAGATAATTACATGTCAGATCTTCCCATTCTATATTCCCTTGATTTGTTTTTACTTTAACAGCCCGCATTTGTGTGAAATAATTACAATGAAGTAAAAGCTTTCATGTATTGCCATTAACTATTCAGTTACTAGCTTACTTTAGCCTGGCATTAAAAAAAAAAAAAGCGCTTAGTGTCTGTAACACAAGGCATCTAAGGGTAACATGGCAGCTTTGGCCTTCAAGTAAAGTACATTAAATTAGGCCCCACATAGACACACAGATATTATTACAGGTATGGTATCGCTTATTGGTAAACTTGTTATCCAGAAAGTTCAGAATTACGGAAAGGCCACCTCCCATACACTCCATTATAATCAAGTAATACAAATTTTTTAAAATTATTTCCCTTTTCTCTGTAGTAATTAAACAGTAAGTTTCTGCTAGCAGAAACATTAGTCTCCCTGTAATACATTTCTATTTAACTATATTTATTTTTTGCCCGTTAATACCTGTGAGTGTGGACTACATTTTGTAGTGGGGGCATTGATGTACTGAGGCACCCTTCTAAAAATGCCCCAGTTAAAAGGGCACTTCTGTTAGTACTATTCCTATCTATCTGACAATTCTTATGCTGAAAAGGAGAAAACACATACATTTATATGTACAGATTAGTCACATATGTACAGATTAGTCTCATTTTAAAAAGAAAGGGCTGCTTTCTTATAACTCCGTTTGCCAGGGGAATATAAGCCCCTTATAAGCCTGTCAGCATGGAACATAACATAGACAAATTGGCCACTTTACAACTGTCATCAGGGGAAAGGAATACATAAATTAAAACAGTTTTCTCTGTTGGTAAATATGCCGATAGCTTTAGAAATGAAACACTGGCAGAGGTAATGTTGCAGTTTATTAGACAGCTCACGTGTCCTCTCTAGGCAAAGCCTAAGGTTGGATGTCTAGCGTCAAAGCTTCTGCGGGACTCGACTTTTTCTACATCAAAACAAGCTAATAGCTCACCGGAGAATTAAACCCAGGCACTTCATTACTTGAGCTTTAAATCCACTAAAATTAATGAATTTAAAAGTAAACTATTCAAATTATGACCTCCTGTAAATGTTGCCCATTGTCTCTTCATCATAAACAGCTTATCACTATGCCTTTGGTAAATTCTAGATTTGTCCCACTTCTGATGCCTGTGTAGATGAGCTCATAGACTGTCTAAGGCCTACTACGTTGTAAGCATATTTCCTTTGGAATTATTTAGTAGGTAATAAATCCTCTTTGATATATAGCCTTAAAGGTCTGTGCGGTGCTAAAGAGGTGACCCCATGTTCACATTTCCAAAAGAAAAAAAGGGATATGTAAAGAACAAGTATACAGTATAATGTAATATTCATCATATATGCATATATAAAACAGCTTTGAACTTGATGTGTGTGCATGCATAACATGCCTAAAGAATGTTTGATGGGTCAGTTCAAGCACTATGTTGTGTGTGCATATTCTGTGTATTCCTGTTTGTTGTATGTCATAACGTATGTCTGTACAAGTGTATGTGAGTACAAGAGTGCTGAGGGAACACTACTAAAAACAGGTCGACATCAATAACAATATCAAATAACAACTCAAGGGAGAGTCCCAGCATTTAAGAAATCTGGTGCTAACAAAATACTTGGCTTTTTACTCATTTTAATGCCAGTGTCCGTTACAAAATATTTCCTACTGAATATACCAAAATCAGTCCTGTTGTTTTTGCCTAATTGTGATCAGTGCATGAACATAGCTAGATGAAAGCACAAAGTCCATTACGACAGAGCACACGAAGGCATCATTATAGTAAATCAGTGTGCATAGGAAGATCTTGTAAACACGACAGCCTTCAAGTGTTCTGTACTGTGTACATGTAATTACCATGGCTCCGATTTTTCCATTGCTCATATGCAAGGCACTGAATGATGGCATCATGCTAGAGAATAACATGCTGGCTGTCGTTTTGAATACTGAACTGTATGGAACATACTTGTGCCTCTTCCCACGTTCCCTTGCGGATAACATGGCAGTTTGCCTCCACCCGACACATTTAATTTGTTTGGCTGCTTCTTTTTTGGCACACGGGACAATATTAGGACTGAAGCAGTGGGTGGAAGTAAAAACCTACTTCTTACACAAATCCTTTTCTCCAGAGTTTTTTTAAAGGGTAGATTAATTGATATATGTAAGAACATTAGCAAATGTGAATAGGGCTCATTTTCAAAAACAAGTGCACATTTTACCAATTTAGGTAGAAATTAGCTCCGTCTTGGTAAATAATATCTGTTGCTGTGTGTGGGAAACGCATTAGCATGTTTCTGTGTAGGCACAGCACACTAGCCCCTAAATGTAATAAAATGCACAAAGTTTGCCCAGGAGAAGAAACCTATAGCAACCAACTTGAGATGGGGGGGGGGGGGGGGGGGGGGGGGGGGGGGGATGGGTCATAACTGTTGCTTTTGAATCTGAGCTGCATGATTAGGATTAATTGCACAGTTATATCCCATGTGGAAGTAGTGTTCTGGCTATTATGTTAAGGTGACCATACACGAAGAGATCCGCTAGTCTGGCTATGTTTCCGAGTGGATCTCACCCCGAAATGCCCACCTTGATGCGGGCAATATTGGGCTGATCCGATTGCGGGCCCTTTATATAAACAATATTAGTGTTTCTGAAGCAAGCATAGCAGTTTTACCAGGGCAGCACTGCATTCTAATTTTCTAAACTTGGCGATAGCACATTTCTTCCAAAACCTCCTACAACACCCATCATGCTGGAAGATATCTAAGCATATTGTTTTGGTGTGATATTTAATCCCACCCTCCTGCATACAGTACATCACATCTACAGAAATGTAACCATTTAGAGTCTTTTGGTGGGATTAGCTGTAATAGTGCAAACTAGAATGCTATATTTATTCTGTAGAATGTTTTACCATATCTGAGTAAAAAGCTCTAGAAGCTCTCTGTTTAGGACAGCAGCTGCAGTATTAGCTTAGTGTGGCATCACTTCTTGCCTGTGTCTCTCCCTTCTCACTCATAGCTCTGGGCTCTGATTACAGCAGAGAAGGGAGGGAGGAAGAGGCGCAAACTGAGCAAGCTCACAACCTAGGCAAGGAGGATTAGCTGAAGGCAGGAAGTCTGATACAGAAGCCCATGTTGTGCACAATAGAAGGAAAGAAACGCAGTGCAGAGGACTCAGAGCAGCATTACTTTGAGGGTTTACCGGTATATTTAGGTGGACCTTTCTGATAAGGCTTACTTAGTTTTAAACTTTCCTTATCCTTTAAAAGATCTGGGACCTGTTATTCAGAATACTTGGGACCTGGGGTTATCTGAATAAGGAGTCCTTTGGATCTCCATACTTTGCAAAATAATAATTTTAACCCCAATACAATTATTTTGAATCCAAAAAGGGTTACTTATATCTTAGTTGGGATCAAGTACAATGTACTGTTATAATATTACAGAGAAAAAGGCACAAGTATTTAAAAATGTGAATTATTTGATTAAAATGTTAGATTGCCTCCCGTAATTTGGAGCTTTCTGGATAAAGGGTTTTATGAAAAATGGATGCCATACCTGTAGTTTTTACCCATAAAAAATTTTCTTCACTGCACTCCAGGATTATACACAAAACTAACCACTTGTTTTCTGCCATTGCATACAGTATTGTGTATGAGATGGCCTCCCCTAGTTTAGTGTTTTCTGGATAAAGGATAACGGACCCCATACCTGTAGTCTCTTCCCATAAAAGATTTTCTTCACGTTCTTAAACACACAACTAACCACATGTTTTCTGCCATTGCATAAAATATTCACATACAGCTATATTTAAACCATTGGCATAAACTTTTATATCTTTCAAGAAACCTGCCCCTTACCGTTACCTTAAACCACTGTCCCAGCCATAAAAAACATTCTAACAGTTACTTTTTAGAATCATCACATGCATCCTTTCTTTGTTTTTCTAATGCTGCATTGCTTTTTTGGAATTCCACGCCATTTGATTGTCCCCCCGTTTTTTTCAGGCGCTTTTATTATAGAAAGAAAATTGAATCTGACAGGAGCTGAACCACCATGTCCTGCAGCTACTGCACAAGCTATTTTTATTAGACTCATTTAGAACGGATTCTAAAAGAGGATGAAAAAGTATAATTTAAATGCAAATCATGTCCACCTGGCTGCATAGCAATCAAATATGCAGGTTGCATAAACTGGAGCCAGTACAGTTTCTTTCCTGCCAAATGTCTGTCCAACTTGAACCAAATTTAAAACAATGTCTATGTAGTTCATGAGGCTTTAAAAAGTATTATCCTTTTTTCCTAGTCTTATCAGTCTCACCCTGCAGATCTATGACTGCAGAGCTACATTGGCCGATAAAATCTGCTGATTCAGTCCTTCAGGACTGAGAGGGCAGCTAATTGGCCCATATATGGGTCCCTCCAATGGGCTTGTCTGACTGCCAAAAATTGGGCAAATTTAAAAATCCTATTGGGTCAAGGATAGGGTTTCCACTAGCCAGTAAAAAACACCTGCCAAGGCCGGTATTGCAAATTTACCGGCAATGTAGTTGCCGATAATTTGTAATACCCATTCAAAAATCCCCTAGCCTGCCCCCAATTTGTTTGGCACTTACCGTTTTTTGTATGGTTTGTTTGTGTGCATCATGAATCCTACGATCCCAAGGGCAGCTTTTTTTTTTTTAAATGGCAATTTTCTGTTTAGGACTACCCAATGGCACACTAATAAAAAGTATATTATTATGAAAATATATTTACATATTATATTATATTTACATATTACTATTTACAATTATATTTATTTACATGAAGCAGGGTTTTACACATGAGCTGTTTTATGCAATATCGTTTTATAGAGACCTACATTGTTCAGGGGGTATAGTTTTTCCTTTAAAAGCTGGATGACATTGAATGAGAATGTCATAGTTTGAAAGCTTCGTTGGATATTTAAGTGTAAGACTAGCTTTACTTTGTTTGATCTGGCTCCTGCAATTAATATAATGTTGGCACGGGGCCCCTTTGTGTCAGGTATTTACAATGGACTGACAGAAACTGAGTACATTCACAAAACAGCCATCATCACAGTAAACATGACCAAGGTACGAGGTCAATAGGGGGCTGATCTATGTGTGGCCCGTAGGGTTGCCACCTTTTCTTGAAAAAAATACCGGCCTTCCTATATATTTATCTTTTTTTCCTATTAATAGCATTGGGATCAACCATCAAAAACCCTAGTGGGCCGTTATAACAGACTCATATAAACGGTATTGTTTTATCAAGGGCTTCTGTTATTGTTGAATTACCAACAAAACAAAGCAAAGCCTGAACGAAACAGGTTTAGTAAAAAAAAAAAAAAACTAGGTTTTCTGCATTGGTACATGAAGGCCCATCTATAATATGAAAATCTATCCCCTAAAGGTGTACATTGCAACTGAGGACATTACCATTAGCAAAACCTTACTGCTGTAGGTCATCTGCTGCTTCTAGCCGCAGTTTCCCAAGATATTTTTCATTTTATGTAAATCGTAATGGAAAATACAATTACTTTAAAAAATATATGCATAGTTATATTTAAAAAAAAAAAACAATATTACACAAAAATAAATCTGGGTATCTTTATACTGGGTAAATTTTTGACCAAGTTAATTAGACTCTGTGCTAAAATAGGAGATAAAAGACAGCTTTTTAAAAGAAAATGACAACCTCTGTCCAGAAAAGCATTAAATCTTATTACCAAAGTACATTGAAATGCCACTTATCTTGTTTCACACAAAATAAATAGAAGGTACAGAGTTATTAGCAAACAAATTATGTTTATCATTTTGACTGTAGCTTAGTGAGAAATGGGTCATACTGCAGTGCATGTACAGGTATGTGATCTGTTATCCAGATACGTGTTATCCAGTAAGATCAGAATTATGGAAAGGCTGTCTCCCATAGACTCCATTTTAATCAAATAATCCCAATTTCTTAAAATTATTTCCCTTTTCTCTGTATTAATTAAGCACTATTTTGTACTGGATCCAAACTAAGATATAATGAATCCTATTGGGTTTATTTATTGTTTTAATGATTTTCTAATAGACTTGATGGTATGAAGATCCAAATTACAGAAAGATCTGTTATCCGGAGAACCCCAGGTCCCGAGCATTATGGATAATGTCCCACAACTGTATTTTGGAATTATATTCCAATATATTTTAATATTTTTATTATTTTAGATTCCATATGTTAAAGAAATCATGATAAAAGTTGCTTTTATTGCATTGCAAAGTATGAGTGATCTGAAAATCTAGCAATAATTTATATATATATATATATATATATATATATATATATATATATAATATATATATATTTTTTTTTTTTGCTTTCGAGTCCTTACTTGTTCTGCAGATGGCCTTGGTTTATTAATAGCAGTTAACATATGCTGCCAAGATCAAAAATAATATGGTATCTGAGCCGAACTTGCAGTTCTCAAGCTCCATTATTCAAGCATGATTTGTCAGTCAATGGATTATTTATTCTCAGTGACCAGTTTGGAACATGCAAGAATTTAATTCAGCCCTCACATGTTAATGGTTTCCAAGTACTGTACAGAGACATTGAGATGTTTTTACTACAAGGCACATATTTCTACATATAGTATCTATGATCTGAATGTGCAAACCTTTCATAAAGCGAGCTTATATGAGAAAAGACTGCACAATGGAGCTCCTGGGTCCTTGAAAACAAACCCTATAGTGGTTGGAAATATGTAGTCATAGCTATCAACGCAGGATGTAATTCTCTAGCTAGCTGTAGCTTCACTTCCCTGCACTACCTTGTCCATATAAATATCAGTTTTCCCAAGCAGTATATGGGTCAGAAACCAGTATTCATATACCTTGATAGGCTGACATTAGCAACCTCTAGCCTCAATTTTTCTGGTGTGCTGTTTGCTATTACTGTTGCATGTCGTTTGGGGTTTAAAGGGCATGTAAAGGCAAAAAAATTATATCCAATTTTTACGTTCTGTAATGAAAAAGAAACCTGTCTCCAATATACTTTAATTAAAAAATGTGTACCATTTTTATAAGAACCCTGACTGTATGCAGTGAAATTCTCCTTTCATTTACTTCTGTTGATAGGCATTGTCAGACGGTCCCTAACTGCTCTGTACCTTACTTCCCAGCTGTGCATAACTCCAGCAGCTTTGTATCCCTGTAGAGCAGTCAGAGACTGTGTAGAGATTTGTATTGGGTTTTAATTTTGCCTTTACATCCCCTTTAATGTTCCCAGCTCTATGGGACAAAGATCACAGAGCCAGATTTAAACAGATAAACTGGGATTCTATTTGGAGGATTATTTTTCTGCAGCCACTGGTTCTGCAGAGTTGGAGAAAGTTTGTATTAAACTATACAAAAACTATAAAATCCACATTAGATGACATGACAACACAGGACCCAGTGCAGTCTGTATATTCCTATTATTAATCAGTCTTGCTGTATCGACTTCTGGCAGATATTATTTGACTTGTGCTTTTTTGATAATTGATGACAATCCCTTAGCTTAGACCAGGCCACACTGAGCATGTGCTCAGTCTTGGTCTTGCAGGGATGTTTAACAAAGTTACAAGATGACAGCCCCCTGTGGCCAACTTTGAAAGCATAAATCATTTATTTTATTAGGCTTGTGGTGCAGTAAGTTCATGTTTATATTTAGTATACAAAATACAGCATTTCTAGCCTTATTCTATTTTAGACTTTCCGTGTCCTTTAAACTGATATTGAAGACCAACTGCATGAAAAAGACATTTTATAGCTTAAAACTCAAGCTTGCATGTTCTAATAGCAGCAATGTTCTTTTTCTGACCAGGTTAGCGACTATGTGGTCACTGGCAAGTTGCTACATCCTATAAAAGCAGCCTTCAATAGGCATTATTTTCTAGCAATAGCATGTCTATTTAGGTTTATATCAGCCATTTAGCATAAGATCAGCCACAACTTCACATTTACACTTTCCTCTTCTTTATGGATAATAAGCTTTCGTAGTTGTAGTATAATATTTACATTTCTCATTTGTATTTATTGCATTTTCTCCTTTAGGAATATAGATAATGGGCTGTGTGCAATGCAAGGATAAAGAAGCAACTAAACTGACAGATGAGAGGGATAACAGTTTAACTCAGAGTTTAGGATACCGCTATGGGACGGATCCCACCCCACAACATTATCCCAGCTTTACTGTGACGACCATTCCAAACTATAACAACTTCCATGCGACTGCAGGGCAGGGACTTACGGTGTTTGGTGGAGTGAACTCTTCATCACACACTGGGACCTTGCGTACAAGGGGCGGAACAGGTATGTAAAGCCAATTAGTCATTTTGTTTTTGACTCCTTTCTAAACTGAGACCATGAGCAGGAAGGTATTCTAGTGGAGAACATTTGGCATCTAGCAACATAGCTGAGTTGTAGTTATATAAATAAATAATTAATTTAAAATAAAAGGAAAGCTACCAAGGCAGTTTATTGCCAATAGATTAGCCACATGCTCAGAGGTTTAAGATGAAAACAGAAGTCTGACAGAGGCTCATGTGTACACAATAGAAGGAAAGAAATTTAATTTTTTTGACTCTGAGCAGCATTCCTAACATATTCATATAGACCTTTCTGATAAAGCTTACATAGTTGTAACCTTTCCTTCTTTAATAATGTACTTTTTGATAAACCCGTTTATTTCCCTGCTGAGCTGAACAGTACAACTGATCTTTAATAGTCATATGACTACAAGTGCAACAGTGTTTTTCCTCTACATAATACAAAAACAAGGTATGCACTGAATACATAATTTTTGAGTTTGAAAACATACCAACATTTCCACCTAAAGATATGGCTGAATATCAGACTGATTCTAAACACTAATTTGCATATCACAATTTTAGAACAATGTTAAAAACCATGAAATAATTGTCATGGTCATGTCAGGTCAGGACTAGAGCAAAATAGAATCATGGCCAAAACTTATCTAGCTACCCCTGGCAACTTGTCATTAGCTTTCCAACGTCACTAGTTCAACAGTAGCTGCTAATTGAGTTCCTAGATTCTAACTCATTCTTATATTAACACATTATCTTTAACCATAGCCATACACTTCCACATGCCACAAGACACTGTGGGCCACTATAATTTTTGTACCTAAGCGCAAAAAAACACAAGGCCACTATTTACATGTACTTCATTTTTAGTTGTGGGATTAAGGAAGGGTGTCCACTGGGACACATTGAGCTGAAACAAATGTAAAAGAATTAAACTTAGTTTGCCTTAAAAATAATGGGCACTAATGGCTTAAACCACTTACACACGGTTTTAACATACTAATTAGTATCTGGATTTAGTATTCAGACATATCTGTTATGGGTGATTTGGTATTCTTCTAGAGCATGAAATAAGGGAGCTGGTGCCAAATTCCATCCCTTGCTAAACTACAACTCCCAGTATTGACTGCTGGAGGGTGGAAATTGGCAATATCCAGGATATTAGATTTTAAATGTTCTAGGCAGCGAGCAATATTTAATCTGCACATTAATAGAACTAATTTGAATGAAAGGAGAAGATAGGGTTTAATCATGCTGAGATTTGCAGTATGCAAGGACAAATAGTCCCCATCAAATAGAGGAGATTATTTCCATGACGTGTCTATTGTAAAGCTGGCAGTAAGCATATGCATATGGATTCAATCACAGTGGGCAATGTGCTTTTTCCAGTATGTCATGGCTGTTTCACACATGAGTTTATGTGGCACCTAATAATATACTGTCCCTTCTTCTTCTTCCATAGGAGTGACACTTTTTGTGGCTCTGTATGACTATGAAGCAAGAACAGAAGATGATTTAAGTTTTCAAAAAGGAGAAAAATTCCAAATACTCAATAGCTCGTAAGTGTGGCTGATATTGAGACTTAATATCTTTAGGAAGCAAAAAGCAGAGCCAAAGCTATCGCAACTCTGGTCTTAGGGACCTATACACATAGAAGGGGAGAGAGCACCTTCTTATATGCTTACACAAGCCTTGGAGTGGATAAAATGCTATGGGCATGCCTTACATAAGCTTCTTATATTTCACAGAGAATATGCTCTGCTATAAAACGGCAAAAGCAGCTGCATTATGATCTCCATTATGATGGTGCGAATGTATGCCAAGTCCCTATTCTGCAATATATTGGGGCACATTCCTGAGAATGCAGAGAATATTCTGTACATCATTTAATATGAAATCTAGAGATTTGTTCGTTTGTTTTATAAAAAGAGAAGGAAAAGAAGGAAACAACCAGAAAATGAATCATTAGAGTAAATTAGCCATAGTGTTTGGCAGCTGCAAGTGGGCAGGGTCTTTTCTGGGAAATGATTTCATTCTCAAAGCAGATGCCGAGATGTCTAATCATGAATGAAATATTGATCAGTCCACTGAGCCGTTTACAGCTTTTACCTTTTGGTGTTCATTTTGTCAAAGTCTTATGTGGGATCTTTAAGTGGTTGCTTGTGCTTTAACTTTGGATTATTTTACTACTGCTCTCTCACACCCTCCTCTCCTTCTCTTTGCTCCATTATCTTAGAAATTATTTTGGATACAGATTGTGAGAACAAAGCATATTCTTCTGGATATAAGCCTTACATTTTTATACTGTAAATGTCTATTGAACAGACTCAGTTGATACCCCAGAGGGAAGACATTTGTGAAATTCAGCACTCCATACACAGTCAAGCCTTCTAAATAGTTCTCTCTGGGGGACTAGCTGTAGCATTACTGTACTCTATAGGCTGTGAAGTGTTGTGAAACCACCAGGGTAAAGACCTCAGTGGAGTTTTGAGAGCTTGTGGTTGCTAAGACTGGGGATTTGCTAAACCTGCATCAGGGATAAGACATACACCAGACTAACAAACACAAGGGGGATGTAGATGGAGTGTCTGAGTTAAATGAGAATTGAACCTCTAATAGAAAAAAAAACCCTCCCCTTCATATAGGTAGACCCCACTCCTTCCTCCCCCACAGCCTACTTGCCCCCCAAAGGGCAAATGCCCCTAATTTTTTACTTACCCCTCTGTGCAGATTCAGGTCATGGGAGTTTACAGGCGCCATGTTCTTTCTTTGGCCTTTTTCGGGAATTTTGTGACTTTTGGTGCATGCGCAGTTGTTACTCCAACTGTGCATGTGGCGAAAACGCCGGTCTGATTCTGAAAAAGACTGATGGCGCCCATGAGACCAGAATCTGCACGGAGGGATAGTGGAAAATAAGGGGCATTTGCCCAGGGGGGAAATTTTCCAGCCAGCCAGATCGATGAGTCAACCAATATCCAAGTCTTCTGCTGATATAGTTTTGTACAGTATTATCTGTGCGTCTATGGCCTCCTCAATTCATTAGGAAGAAATCAAACATTGCTTCCCTGAGTTTTGCGAGCCAATCAACACACTGAGACAATAATTGATATCTCCAAATGATCCAACACAAATGAAGCAATGTTGTATACACAGAAATGTGTAGTGAGGAGTGCACATACATATACTGGAAAGAGTAAACAACTAATATAAATAAATAAGTAAGTTCATGTGCAGATGCAAGCCCAGTGATCTCAGCGAACATTAAAGGGGTTGTTCACATTTTAACTTTTTTCAGTAGAGTTGTAAATAAAATTGTAATCTGAAGATAGTTCAACAGAAATCGAAAATCGAATACTTTGTGTTTTCTATTTGTGAACTTTTTTTAATATTGAAATTTAAAAAGTAATGTTTCATGTGTCTTTCTGAAGTAACTTTTGGGGGGGGTCACCAACTAAATGATATATTCGTTAAAACATTTCTTATCTTGGGCTTACTGAACAGGATCCCTAAGTTTCAGCAGCTGCTTTAATTGATACAATAGTTGATAATATTCCACAGAGGCTTCTGAGATAGCAAATTGTAACAGAATCTGCGCTTGAATCACTGAACTCCCAGACTGAAACACCAGAAGCATGAATATTAACTTTAAACTTCAATTTTGGAAAAACAGTAAAAAAATGGAAAGCCAATAAAAAAAGTTTATACTGGTTAAATTGGACCCGTCACCCAGATACAAAAATCTGTATAATAAAAGTCCTTTTCAAATTAAACATGAAATCCAATTTCAAATTTTTATTAGAGCATTCATAGCTGTTTTAAGCTCATTTAAAAATCTCAGCTGTCAATCAAATATTGTCAGCCACTCCTCTATGCCTAAGGCATAGAGGCGGGGCAGATAATTACTTTCACTTTCCATTCAGCACTTCCTAGATGTCACTGCTCCCCGCACATTCCCCCAGTTCTATTAACCATTTAATTGTGTAGCCAGGACATGGGGATAGACATAGACATTGGGTCTCCCATTCTGGTGCACAAACAAGATTCTGAGATGATATAATGCTTGCCTTAATAACAGTGTCCACAAAATGGCTCCTGCCTGCTTGCTATAATTATGAATTCCCAGACTGAAGAAAACAAGATTAAAATAATATAGTGTAATTAATGTTCATTTTTCTTGACTAATGTGATAAAATATGATTTACAATATTTGTTTGGGGTGACGGGTCCACTTTAACAATCTGAAAACAACTCAACTGAAAATTTTTTTGGAACAACCCCGTTAAAGTATATCCAATGCAGTAACGTGAGTACGCCAGCCCCCCCCCAAAAAATAAAATTGTGGCCCCACTACTGACACAAGCCCTGTCTTTCCTCAAGTGTCTCCTGCCGCCACCCTTTGTGTTTGCGCACTTTGTGGTAGAGAAAGTACAGGTATTGCTACAGATTTAAAGGAATTCACTTTTAAATTTGAATGGTTTTATTAAAATGGAGTCTATGGGAGATTTTTTTCCCTTAATTCAGAGCTTTCTGGATTATGGATCCTATACTTGTATGTATGGCAATTTGAAGTTGAGATATCACACGCCAGATTCAATTGGGTGAAAAAAAAGGAAAAGTCATGGACAATATTCAATTTAAGATGCAATTCAATTCAGAAAACATCTCATGGTTTATCACGTGAAAACTCTATTGAAATGTATGGGGAAAAAAGCAGGAACTGAATTATGGGAAAAGATTTTTCTCCTCAAATTGAATCTTATCCATGACTTTTCACATGATAAACCATGAGATAACCTTTTCTTACTGAATTTAATCTTGCCCTTTAATGGAAGAATCAATACAGTGGTTTTAAATAGATTCAGATGGAATAAAGCCCTATGGGGCAAATTCACTAAAGCGCTAATTCGCCAGCGTGACGTCAATTCATAACTTCGCTGATTCACTAACAGTGTCCCTGGCGAAAATTTGCTAGTAGTAGATAGACTTGCGAAACTTTGCACCCTTACGCCAAGTGAAATTGCGCACTGACGAAGGGACGTAACTACGCTAATTCACTAAGATGACCATTTTTCTGAACGTTACCTCTTACGCTAGACGTTACGTTAAGTTCAATACAATAGATAGAAGTTTGAAATTTTTTTTATTTTTTCTAAGTCCCAAAAAAACGCTGGCGTGTTTTACCTTTTGTAGGGTGATAGTCTGAAAAATAGCGAAATTTTTTACATATGGCAACTCAACTATACAGTTTAGGGCAATAGGAAAAATTATTTTATTTTTTAAAGGTTTTCTGGGCTTGTGTAGTGTAATGTAGTGGCTGTAACATATACTTTTATACGTTTGCGCCGTATGCAAATTAGGCATCGCGTAAATGCGATTTGCCTGGCGAAGTAACACTAGCGCAACTACGCTACCATTAGCTGCCCTTAACTTCGCACTTTATTGAATTAGGTTAGTGCTAGCGAAAATTCGCCTGGCGAAGTGTGGCGAACGTTAGTGAAGGCAACGCTAGCGCATTTTCGCCGCTTAGTGAATTTGCCCCTATAATCCTTCCCGGTTGTAGTTATATATTACTCTTTATTTAACTTTACCCAAAAGAATATAATTGTCCTGACAATTATTGGCAGCTGATTGTGGAATTTATAATAACCGGGATATTTTGGATGCAAACATTTCTTTAGTTACAAAAAAATAATCCAAATAGCATTCCATTGCAGCATACTGAGAATGAAGCCTGTGTATTTATTGTACTGTAAAATCTGTATTCTGTCCCCACTGCCTGCTGTTTGTTAGCAAGCTCCAAACCTGTCATTTCACTGCAGCGGATGAATATGGCTTTTCATTTACTAGCATGGAGCTCAATGTTAAATTTAGCACACTGCTGAAATAGTGGTATTTTGTGCCTCGCTTTAAATACAGTGCTGTGCTTCTTGCAGTACAGTGGCCTATTACCATAATATTCTGGTAAAGGAGAGACATCTAGTGGAATATGTTCTTATGTCCTTATTTTTTCTTCTTAATGCAGGCCTAAAAGGAGAGGTCTCATTTATTCATTTTAATTATGTGGTGCAAGTTGTCATGTTAGAGATAATAGTTATTTAATTTGATATTTTTTTTTACAAATAGAACACCAATAATATCAAATAACATCTTATAACTTGAAATAATCAACAGTCATACAGCTGTTACCTCATCCATATTATATATTTAACCCAATAAAATACTTTGGATAGTTTTTACAAGAGTTAGATAATCCCCTGAATAATGGAGTTCCCTGAACTCATATTGAACAAGGGGGAACTCGTGTTGAACAGGGGGGTCTTATACCCTATTGTGTATTCAGGAAGAAACTACTGAATTGGTGCTCCTGTGCTTTTTACTATGATAAAGAAGTATTTATTAATAGGGCTAATGTCCCTGCTGATGTCAGCTGACAGAACTGAATCTACATTTAAAGATATTTTAAAAATACATGTGACAAGGTACAAAGTAGTGGCATTTAAGTTCTCCTTTACAAAACCTCCCTCCATCAATTTATAATATTTCTCCTTTACAAAACCTCCCTCCTTCAATTTATAATTTTTTAGGTAGTAAATAAAACCACAGTACATTGGATGGAATGACAGAAAACAATGGAGGCAGCTCCAATGATAACAAGAAATCAACCTCTACAAGCTATGTATCCTGTACGTTCATCCTGGATTCCTAGAGAACCTCCACTAAAATTCCACTGCTTCTAGAGCCATGCCTCTGCCTTTTTTATTGGATAACTATACTCTGGTTATAAATAGGCATTATATGCTATTTATTTACATTTACGTAAACAGTTAAAGGGGTTATTGGGAGTTACTGCTACAACATTGTGCAGTATTCCGCTGATCCTGTGTAACTGCACACATAGTTTTATGCCACCACCCACAGTAGTTTACCTTTAAGGGCTAGAGCAGACGGGGAGATTCGGGGGCATTTTGTCGCCTGGCGACTTGTAGCCCCCGAACCTCCCCGAATAGACAGGACCTGGGGCGCACCGGCGTTACTTAAAAACGCCTGCGCCTATTCACACGCAGCGGCGCGATTTGTGGAATCGCTCCAAATTGACTCGCGAGTAACGCCAGTGCGCTCCAGGTCCTGTCTATTCGGGGAGGTTCGGGGGCTACAAGTCACGGCTACAAGTCGCCAGGCGACAAAATGCCCCCGAATCTCCCCGTCTGCTCTAGCCCTAAGATGCGCAATATGTGGTGCTTGGTTTGTTTATGATACGCTATATAATTCCACCTTCCAGTAAACACTTAACGATTGCTTAGAAACTAAAGGCATTGTGTTTTTTCTGCAAAGAAATCTGTTATTGGTAAAGTGCGGCATGAATCCAGCCATCCCCATTCAATGCAGTCTCAGCTTTCCCCACTGGCTGGCTCAGGGACACACTGATACTAGCTGGACAAAGTCGGCATGCATAATTTATATAAAATGGATTGTACTGTGTATGCATTGCTACTGATAATAGAACTCAGTCTCATTGTTCTTGTATTGAGTCTTGTACTGTTTAACACCAAAGTGATTTAGCTTTCAGGGAAGCCAGTAACCCATCCTACAGATGCCCTACAACTCCCAGAATAACAAGAATTTGCACCACCTTCAAGCATGTCACACACAAGACTCACAATGCAATAAAAGTATAATTAAGAATATTACATTGCGACAAATGTTTAGTCTTATTGGTGTACAAATTTGTTCTCTTTGCAAATGTTATTACATTTTCCCCCTTTGTGTGTTTTGTGTGCATTATTCTATTCTATCTTTTGTCAATACCTTATGCTTTGTTTTTATCTCTGCAGGGAAGGGGATTGGTGGGAAGCTCGCTCTTTAACCACTGGAGGCACTGGTTACATTCCCAGTAACTATGTTGCACCAGTGGACTCTATACAAGCAGAAGAGTACGTATTTTTGTGTTTTTTTTCTTCTCCACAATTGCATCTTATGTCTATTGTACAATGTATCAGTCATAGCAGGATCATTATTTGGGATTGCTTTCAAGCCAGAATGATTTGTATATGAGCTAATCAATCAAGTAACTTCACAGCACTCAAACTTCACTGGTAAGAATTCCTACCACATTCTACAGGTGACAACTCTTTATCAGTCAGGTTTACCGTGTCTGTAAATTGTTAATGGAGGCTGTTAGAAATGGTAAAAAAAAATTTGTAGGGGTAAAAAAAGATAAATGAGTGGAATTAAAAATGTAACATGAATGTAACAAAAGAGTTAAAATGGTGATATAATATTTAATGGGACAGTGTGATTGGAGGAAACCATAATATAAAGGATGCTGCAATGAACAGAAAATAGTAAGAGAAATCGCAACATTCATACATTTAATTTTTTGCAACATACTAAAATGCAATGAGCTATATGTATAAAGACTCAATGTTATTAATGATTTATGTTTTCTGATGTGTTCTTTTTCAATCAGATGGTACTTTGGCAAACTGGGCAGGAAAGATGCAGAAAGGCAATTGCTATCTTTTGGGAACCCAAGGGGTACTTATCTAATACGTGAAAGTGAAACAACCAAAGGTAAATTTATCATTCTTAACACCTATACAGTAAAACAGCAAAGCCATGTATGTTTTAATCACTTTAAAGGGGTTATCCACCAACAATCTGAAAACCATGGAACAGAAAAAAGTGTTTGGAAGGTGAACAACCCCTTTAAGGTCTATCACACAGTATGCTGACATGTGCCATAAATGACATCTGCCTGCTAGTGCACACATGGGGGCAAATTCACTAAGCGGCGAAAATGTGCTAGCGTTGCCTTCGCTAACGTTTGCCACAGTTCGCCAGGTGCATTTTTGCCAGCGCTACGCAAATTCACTAAAGTGCAAAGTTACGCTCAGGTCGGTGAACGGTAGCGTAGTTGCGCTAGTGTTACTTCGCCAGGCAAAGCGCATTTATGCTAGCGATGCCTAATTTGCATACGGCGGGAACTTAAGCGTATAATAGAAGTATATGTTACAGCCACTACATTCCACTACACAAACCCAGGAAACCTTTAATAAATAAAATAAAGTTGTCCTATTGCCCTAAACATGTGCCCCCTGTATAGTTGAGTTGGCTGCCATATGTTAGGAAATGTAGGGGGGAAGGAGGGTAACCCTCCAAAAAATTTCACTCTTTTTCAGACTATCACCCTACAAAAGGTAAAACACGCCAGCATTTTTTTGGGACTCAAACTCCTATCTATTGTATTGAACTTCATCTTAGTGAGTTTGCATAATTATGATCCTTCGTCAGTGTGCAACTTCGCCTGGCATTATGGTGCAAAGTTGCGCTAGTCTATCTACTTCGCTAGCAAAAATTCGCCAGAGTCTGTGTTATTGAATTTGTGAAGTTACGAATTGACATCATGCTGGCGAATTAGCGCTAGCGGTAGATGCTTTGCGCTTTAGTGAATCTGCCCCATGGGGTTGGAGGCTTTATTGGCAATTTTCTGCAGCCAGAGTAAATACCAAAGGGCAATGGCACACAGGGCATTTTGTCATCCCCATCAAAACAAGGGCAACAAAAGTCCCAAAAATGCCCATCTGGAGGTATGCATTAGGCACTTTTACTGACTTCCTTGTTTCAAAGTACCCTATGTGCCTTTTCCCCAAAGGGCCAGTAATACCAAAATCAAAGGGCCATTTAAATATGATATTAAGTAGTATAAATATTAATTAAATATTATGCATTAGCTGCTTAAGAAACAGAGAATTCGGAGCTAAACTAAACTTACACGGGGGTTAATGTCCAATCAAGGCTCTCTACATACCTATATGGTTAAATATAACATAAAAGCCAGGAAATATATATATATATTTTTTTTTTTTTTTTTTTACAGACAACTTTTAAATGTAAATAAAATATTTTCAGCTTCTAGCATTATTGGCTCTGAATAATGCTATGTTATTATTCATGTGTGAGACAGGGGAGAATTCTGTTGCTGCAGTGTTTCAACCTTAATTTCACACTCAGAGAATCCAAACCCTCAGTGTAAGCTAATTTAGGGCTGCACCATCAAGGGAATATGTGAAAATAGCAACCTGGCTTGTAAGACTATAAATGAAAGCAATGTGTTTCCAGGCACATCTGCCCTTGATTTTCTCTGGAGCTGGACTTACACAGGGAGATCTGTGATGTCGCCAGATGAGTGGATGTCTCCCCGATTAGCTGACACTGAGGTGGGCAATATCGATCTGATCCGATCGTTGGGCCCATCAGAATGGAGGCAATATGAGCGGTTGGATCGTGGGACTGCATCAATGAACTGATGTTGCCTCGTTCCAACGGGATTCTGAACCCTGCCAGATCGATGTCTTTCTGACGTTCGGCCAGAGATCGGGGAAGCCCATCTGCAGGCCCCACACATGGGCCAATAAGCTGACGGCTTGGTCTGTTGGTAGCTTTTATTGGCCCATTTATTGCCCCAAGTCTGTGGGGGCAAACTATTCATCTCATTGGTAATTAGCCAGCTATATACTATATATATATATATATATATAACAAACAAGAAAAAGTTGTGCTCACCACTAATTTTTAA
>CM044439.1:81435092-81452814 GCA_024363595.1 Xenopus borealis
GGACCACCAAATGTGGCTCATCGTGCCTTGGTCTGGACAGCCTCTGAAGCAGTTCGGGTTGCTGTCAGTATTATTTTAACATAGAATTCACTGTCTATTTATTACAGAAAAAAAGCAAGTCAGTCAAAAAATGACTTATTAGTTGAAATAGAACAGTATGGACATTTCAGTGCTTTGGAGCTTTATGAATAATGGGTTTCCAAACAATAGATGTCATACTTGTATATACATATACAGTTCAAGAGATTCATCTTTGATTGCTTAACTGAAAATTAGACATTAGATTGTAACCTGGAGCTGATGTAACCTAATGAACACTATCTGTAAAGTGCTGTGTAAATGTTTTTGTGCTCTCTAATAATGATGATAATAATGAATTGAATTACATTTTTTTTCTTTTACTCTCCTTTTACTAAGATATAAGTCATTTAGAAGCATTATTAATGGATCATTTATTATCAGATCACTTCTTGTGACGGCGTATATGAAAATCTAGGAAATCTAATCTTTTGGTTTACTTAATACTGGTGTTTTGTGTTCTTATTCCAGGTGCCTATTCCTTGTCTATTCGTGACTGGGATGATATGAAGGGAGACCATGTCAAGCATTATAAGATACGAAAGCTTGATAATGGGGGTTATTATATTACAACTAGAGCCCAGTTTGAAACCTTACAGCAACTGGTTCAACATTATTCAGGTATGACTAATTATGCTTTACATGTCTAGATACTCTACACACATAAGTAATGAGAAGCTGATACCTACTGTAATTCTTCTGTTACTCTATAGTCTGATACAAGCCCAGACTGGCAGTCTGTAGATTATAGCAAATGTCAGAGGGGCTACTCTAAAAATCTGATACATGGTCACCAGCTCCAGTGCTGGGGGTGCTGCCTCCTGAGACCACAGCCCCAATCCAATGCAAGACCCCCAAGCAAGAACACTCTTTTGTAGGTCCACTACACTGTCCACTACAGCTACTTAGTAAGTGAGCTGGACACAAGTAGCCCTCTTCTTCTTCCAAAACGCCATTTACAAAAGCAGAATGGCTGTTCTTCAGATGAAATCAAAACCTGGTGTTTAGAAATCTTTTTAAAGCATATTCCACAATGTGTGGTAAATGTATTATTAAAAAAATAAAAGTGTTTTAAAGTCATAAAAATATAATTCAGCATTGCCCTGCACTGGTAAAACTGGTGTGTTTGCTTCAGAAATACTACTATTGTTCATATAAATAAGCTGCTGTGTAGCAATGGGGTCAGTCATTCAAGAAAAGGCTCTGGTTACACAGCAGATAGCAGATAAGCTCTGTAGAACATAATGGTGTTATCTGTTATCCACTATTTAACCTGTGCCATATAGCCACTTTTCAATTTCTGCCATTGCTACACAATCACCTTGTTTATATGAACTAAAGTAGTGTTTCTGAACAACCAGATCATTTTTACCTGCGCAGCGCAACAGTACATTATATTTTCATTACTTTAAAACACTTAATTTTTTGGTGTTACTGTTCCTTTAAGCATGATGTAGACATTGATATGCTGATAATTTGCAGTTGGTCTTCATTTTCAATTTTTTGTTGATTTTCAGTTATCTTTTTGTTTAGCAGCTCTTCAGCTTGATATCTCAGCAGCTATCTGGTTGCTGGGGTCTTATTAACCCTAGAAACCAGGCAGTGGTTTGAATACGAGACTGAATTTTAAATAGGGGAGTGCATGAATCGGAAGATAAATGATAAAAAAAAAACAATTACAATATAATTATGGTTTTACGGAGCAATCATTTTTTGGCTGCTGGGGTAAGTGACCCCTATTTGAAAGTTGGTAATGTACAGAAGATGGAGACAAATAATTTGAATGCTGTGTAAAAAAAAACATTGAGACCAATTGCAAAGTTACAGAAGATGGAGACAAATAATGTGAATGCTATATAAAAAAAACATTAAGACCAATTGCAAAGTTGCTAGGAATAGGACATTCCATAACAAGCTAAAAGTTAAAGTGGACCTGTCACCCAGACACAAAAATCTATATAATAAAAGTCCTTTTCAAATTAAACATGAAATCCAATTTCAAATTTTTATTAAAGCATTCATAGCTGTTTTAAGATCATTTAAAAATCTCAGCTGTCAATCAAATATTGTCTGCCACTCCTCTATGCCTTAGGCATAGAGGCGGGGCAGATAATTACTTTCACTTTCCATTCAGCACTTCCTAGATGTCACTGCTCCCCACACATTCCCCCAGTTCTCTTAACCATTTAATTGTGTAGCCAGGGCATGGGAATAGACATCGGGTCCCCCATTCTGGTGCACAAACAAGATTCTGAGATGATACAAGGCTTGCCTTAATAACAGTGTCTACAAAATGGCTCCTGTCTGCTTGCTATAATTATGAATTCCCAGACTGAAGAAAACAAGAATAAAATAATTTATATAGTGTAACTAATGTTCATTTTGCTTGACTAATGTGATAAAATATGATTTTGAATATTTTTTTGGGGTGACAGGTCCACTTTAACTGAAAGGTGGACCTCCACTTGAATAAAGTAGAGATTTTTCAAATGAGGACAATGGAAATTATATGTGCATTAAATAACAGGAATATTAGGAAAGACTGATACCTTAATGTGTGGTAATGTAATAGTTTAGAACATAGAATTTCAAAAAACTATTTAACATTTAAATAAATAAAAACCATGAACCAGGACACAAGATATGAAACAGGAGGGAGGAAAGCTAAAATTTAACATAAGGAAATTCTTTTTAGAATAAAGGGGGATGAGTGCATGAACCAATCTTTCAGCAGATGTAGTAGGGACTAATTCAGTAAAGAAATTCTTACATGCATGGGGTAGATATAAAAGACTTGAAACCAGAAGTATGTATTTAATGGCAAGGCTAGATGGGCCAACTGGTTCTTTTCTGTGCAATATGATATGATTTTAGCATATGAAGAATAATTAATGGTAAAGTTATTACTTTGGCTGTCTCATATCCGACTTTATGAGGTTTAAGTACAAGAATCTCATTTATTCCCTTCAACTCAATTTTTACAGTGTTCATTTTGAACAATAATATGTCTGTGTACATTACTGGTGACTTGGTTATTATACTGGATATTAAAATCCCTTCTACAGGAATTGAAACATTATCTCTGTGCTGAAGCCTAAACAATTGAATTCCTCAAGCATCTGGTTGAGACTGAGTTCATATCAGGACTCTTTATTTGCCTTTGTTGCTAACTAGAAACAAGCCTGTCTGCCAGAGGGAAGGACTTTATTGTTCATTTTGCACAAAAGAAAACAAGGAACATTTTCTGTAGTAGAATTATTTTTTTCAGTCCTTGGTGCTTTCAAGGGCTATGCCAAGCCATACCCCAAGGATCAATATTGGATATGTCAGTGGATAAAGTGCATTAAATCTTTTATAAGAGAGAAACAAAAAGCTCCTTCCTGGACCGTAAGGGTTTCAAAAAAATAAAACAAATATGTATTCTCTTTTAAAGGCAATTATGCCCTAATTTAAATGTATAAATGCTCACCTACACTGATACAGTACTTTTTAGTTAAGGCTTTTTTTGCATGAAACAGACATTCCTTGCATATTTACATGGAGGGGCCTAAAAGTAGAGTGAAGCATTACCAGTGATGTTGCTCACAGCAACCAATCAGTAAATAGATTTAAACGGTTAGGAAACAAAAGCAAAGATCTGATTGGATGCTATGAGCAACATCACCAATAATGTGTCTCTCCACTTTTTTTATGCAATATGATAAATAGACCCCATATGCGTATGAGAGTCGCTGTTCTATTCTCCTTCTTTTACTGAGAAGCATTTCCTATAGAAATCTTTGTAATCTTGGCTTTATGGAACAACTGACTGCTTTTAAACTTTTTTGTTCTCATGCTCCTGTAAACAAAAAGCAAAATATGTGGGGGAGAGGGGCTCCATCTTCTTAGTTGTATGAGACCCCCAGGATTTTTGGAGGCCCTAATCAGCAATTCATGTATGAATATGAAATTGCAGTGGATAAAAGTACCAAACACTAAGTTTTCCTTCAGTAACACTGCATATTTAGTATATAATAAATTCAGTACAGGTATGGGACCTCTTATGCAGAATGCTCAGGACCTGGGGTTTGCCGGATAAAAGATCTTTCCGTAATTTGGATCTTCATACCTTAAGTCTACTAGACAATTGTGTAAACATTAAATAAACCCAATAGACTGGTTAATTATATCTTAGTTTGGATCAAGTGCAAACTACTGTGTTATTATTACAGAGGAAAAGGAAATATTTTTTAAAAATTTGGATTATTTCATTATAATGGAGTTTATGGGAGACGGCCATTCCGTAATTTCTGGATAACGGGTTTCCAGATAAGGGATCCAATACCTGTATTAGTTTTAAAATTGGCCACTGCTTGAAAAATACCAGACAGTGCCAGTCGTCTATAAAGTGGGTGTATCCCTCTTAATTCTGAGTATGCAATTGGCTAGGTCTCCAGCACTTTCCTTGACACATGTTTATTACAAAGGGGAGAAAATACTTGGCTTTGTGAGCTTTAATCAAATCTTGCACTCTTTTCTTCTGCTTAACCCTGCAAATGTTGTCCATCACCTTAATAAAATATCATCTTGCTTCTGTTATCTATCAAAGACCAACTGCTTCATTTTAAAATTACATGCAAAAAACATTGAGTGTCACAGGATGTTAAAGGTTTCCTTCCCACCCCCTGGGAAATACCTATACCTGATTGCTTAACTTAATTTGCCCTGACTTTAAATATGTTCAGTTCTGCTTATATGTGCCATTTCATTTCTTTGGTGATGCTTAATGTTGCTTCATTTCCTTGGATCAATTTTGTTTCTTGTCTTCTCTGCCTTCTTCTTTCAAACTTCTTCAGAGAGAGCTGCAGGTCTGTGTTGCCGCTTGGTAGTGCCATGTCATAAAGGAATGCCAAGACTTACTGACCTGTCTGTCAAAACCAAAGATGTTTGGGAAATACCAAGAGAATCACTCCAGTTGATCAAGAGGCTGGGGAATGGGCAGTTTGGGGAAGTGTGGATGGGTATGCAGTGAATATTTTTATAAATCTAATAACCCGCCCTTGTGTGGAGCAATGTGAGGAAAGATGGAAAGTGAGTGCATACAAGAAGCAGGAGGTTTGTCATGTAGGTATTAAGCCATGAAAACCACAAAACCCTTTCTTCAACCTCTCATTGAAGAAGTGGTTAAACCAGAGAGGAATTGCATTGTTGAGTGCCAAACATCTGCTGTGGTCTAGTGTGGAGACCTGTTAAGGACTTTCCTATGGTCAGATTATTAGAGGTGTTTAAAGTATATATATATATATATACGGAGTTGTCTAATATAATATGACATTGATAGATATGTTATACCAATCACCTTCCATCTTTCTTATTGCATGCTGTGGTTTGACATAAATGTATTTTGTTTTCTTATTAATCCTTTTCCTATAGAGAAAGCTGATGGTTTGTGTTTTAATTTAACTCTGATTGCACCGAATTATACTCCACAAACTGTTGGACTGGCTAAGGATGCATGGGAGGTTGCACGGAATACAATATCTTTGGAGCAGAAGCTCGGTCAGGGCTGTTTCGCTGAAGTGTGGTTTGGTAAGGTGGACAATATTTCCTGCTTAGGAGACAACATTCTACTTAGGAAGCCATAATCTGTAGAGAAGGCACCCAGCAATAGAGACACATGGAAACTGTGCCAGATACACTTTATTAATCTCCAGATTTCCCCATAGGCTATAGTAGAGTATTTATGAAAAAATGTACTATAAACCACAAGGTAAGTTTGTATTATATTGACTACAGCCCATTATAAAATACATAGTTGGTAAGTTAAAGAATACCATCAAGTTTGGCACATCTTTTCATCTGTTTATAGGTATCTGTCTATATCTATATAGAAGAATGTTGTGTACTTCTTACTAAGATATAATAAGAAGAACAACCCGAAGGTTATGAATCTAATCTTATACTGACTAATCGAAAGTAAACACCTTAAGTGAATCAGGGGTGTAATATACCTAAATGTTGAATTTGATCGGTTGGACAGAAGTATTGAAACCCCCGGTCACTTATTTAAATAAATTACCGATGGCAAAACCTCAATTGAGCTCAATTGAGGTTTTGCCATCGGTAATTTATTTAAATAAGTGACCGGGGGTTTCAATACTTCTGTCCAACCGATCAAATACTTCTTACTAAGAGTTATATATATTATAATTTGAACAGACCAACTGAGTGTGTGTGTGTATTATAAATGCTTCAAGTTCCTCATTGATAGATGCCATGGATTGATCTGCAGCTGCAGAGTGACAAATAGAAGAGGCAGCTAGAGAAAATGGAAATGCATTTTGCTCATGGAATGTGTACCCTGTATTTATATTTAAAATCGTTTCAACAATAAACATTATAAAGGAGCATTTCATTCATTAAAGGGGGATCTAAAGTAAAAAAAATGCAGTTACTGCTCATAATTCTAAAAAGAAGCATATTTGCAATGTACTTCAATTAGAAATGTTGTACAGTTTCTTTAAAATAACCAATTTTGTGTAGCTGATTTCACTGTTCTCGTCTGCTTGCTGAAGCTGCCATGCCAGTGAGTAGTAAGAAAACTATCAAGTACTGCTGTGCTTGTCTGCATTCCGAAGGGCAGGGAAACAGCTGGGTTGTTTCATTTGTTTAATGATCGTTAACACTAGTCTCAGTGAAAAACAACCCCACTCTGCCCTTCAAATGCAGACAAGTGCTCTGGCCTGCCTGGAAAAGTCCTGCTCGCAGCTTCAGCAAGCAGAGGAACAGAACAGTGAAATCAGCTGAACAGAATCGGTTATTTTAAAGAAACTATACAAAATTTCTAATTCAAGTACATTGCAAATATGCTTCTTTTTAGGTTTATGAGCCTTACCTGCAATATTGTTTTTGGACTTTAGATCCTCTTTAAGCAGGTCCCATTTCTATTGTAGTTTACCTTTAAAAAGGATGAAAAAAGACAACCTACAAGGCATAGAACAGTGGCCAAAGTCCACAATGCTGGGCTCCCCATCCCTGAAGCTAGGGGCACAGAGAATGCCCAGCACTTAAAAGAATTGTTCAGTATAAAAATTGGGTAAATAGATTGGGTGTGCAAAGTAAGACATGTTTCTAATATAGTTAATTAGCCAAAATTGTAAGCTAGAAAGCCTGAAGTGACTGAATGTCTAACATAACAGCCAGAACACTACTTCTTGCTTTGCAGTTCTCTTGGTTTCCACTGGTTACCAGGCACTAACCAATCAGTGACTTGAGGTAGTGGCACATGGGTCATAACTGCTTTTGAATCTGAGCTGAATGCTGAGGATCAATTGTAAACTCACTGAACAGTTATGGCCCATGTGGCCCCCCTTAGGGCTGGGGCAGACTCCTGTTAAAATGAAAAAACACCAGTGCCAATCCACACGCGCGGCGATTTCCGGAATCGTCCGAAGTTTCCTCACGAAGTAACTTCGGCGATTCCGGAAATCGCTGCGCTGCGTGTGGTTTAGCGCTGGCACTTTTTCATTTTAACAGGCGGCGGACAGGGAGAAGGCAGTTCGGGGAGATTGTCGCCAGCGATTAATCGCCAGGCGACAGAATCTCCCCGAATCTCCCTGTCTGCCCCAGCCCTTATAGTCTCTTGCATATGTTAGTTGAAGTACAGCACCACAAATCTTTCTTGCCTTTATTTGGAACAATGTCTGGAGGTCCTGCCAGTGTTCCAAATAAAGGCATTTGTACTTAAGAAAGATTTGTCATGCTGTACTTCAACTAACATATGCAAGAGGATTGGAATGTGGCCATTCAGGGTACATACACCAAGACTGACAGATTTAAAGATTTGGGAGCAAATTTTACTAACCAAGCCCCATCATAGTCACTGACTAACACAAAGTTAGAGAGCTGAAAAGCAAGTTGTGTTCTGTTATGTTAGACATCCAATCACTCCAGTCAGTGGCGTAACTACTCCCTGGTGGGCCCCTGCACAGGATGTTCACCTGGGCCCCCCTGTGGGGCCCTTACCTCTATAAATCGCATGCTGGAGTGTTGAGGGCATGTGTGATGTATAATCTCCCCCTAGATAACTTCCTTATGCCATAACCATTTTTGTGGCTCCGAAGGGCCCAAGGGGATGGGGCCCTGGTACAATTGCACCCCCTGCACTCCTGGTAGTTACGCCACTGACTCCAGTCTTTTTTATTACATTTTTGGCTAATTAACTATATTAGAAACATTTTTTAGTTTGCACAGCCTATATATTTACCCAGTTTTTTATTTTTACACTGAACTGTTCCTTTAATGCAAGTGTTTAGCTGAGCCCAAACAGAACACTTCAGCAGATTTTTTTGTGGTCAAATCCAAAAAGCTATGGATTCAGTGCATCTCTAAATAAAACTTAGCCTCAATTTCTGTAGTGATTGTGACAATGGCAGTGTGTGATTAGTGTTTAATTCCAGTCTTAAACCTATTATTCTGTTAACATCACTTGATCTCCCACACTCACTTTCCTTTCAGAATGTAGTTTTAAATTTGCAATAACACTGGCAGCTTCAGTGTGAGAATCATGTTCATTTTATTTTCTTGGTGGGTGTGCTTTTTATTGCATGCAGCTTGTTTTTGATGTACTATGTGATTGCATGCCATGCTATGTGTTGGGGAGCAGGGATCCATGCCAGTGGCTATGAGTGTATACCAGCAGGCCTTTAAAATTACAATAAATAGCAAAGAACAAATACACCACTATCATTAGGGTTACAGTTCATAGAATATGTATACTATGGCATCCTTACATTCCAGCGCCTCTATATTGCATATAGATTGTGTCGATAGAAGCTGACCATTAAAGGGCTAATATCCCCCACATTTTTCTTCTGGATTTTGCATAGCACTGGAGAATTCCCATGCTGGGATTGTTTTATGTTTTATAACTGTTGCTGAGGTCAAATTCATGTAGCCGTTCGCTAACTGGCTACTCTGAAAGAGATAGATATTTGAAATTAGTACAGTAGGGGGGAGCACACCTTAAGCCAGTGATCCCCAACCAGTAGCTTGCGAGCAACATGTTGCTCTCCAACCCCTTGTATGTTGCTCCCAGTGGCCTCAGTGGCAGCTTATATTTTAATTTCGGGCTTGGAGGCAAGTTTTAGTTGTATAAAAACCAGTTGCACTAATAAACAGAGCCTCTGTGTAGATTGACAGTTCACATAGGAGCTACCGGAAGGCCAATCACAACACTTATTTGGCACCCCAAGAACATTTTTCATGCTATTGTTGCTCCCCAACTCCTTTTTACTTCTGAATGTTGCTCACAGGTTCAAAATGTTGGGGATCTCTGCCTTAAGCAAACAAGCACACTAAAAAACTAGAAGCTACCTTGAACTAGGAATGCACCGAATCCACATTTTGGATTCGGCCAAACCCCCGAAACCTTCCCGAAAGATTTGGTGTACCGAACCGAATCCAAACCCTCATTTGAATATGCAAATTATTGGTGGGAAGGGGAAAACATTTTTTACTTCCTTGTTTTGTGCCAAAAAGTCATGTGATTTCCCTCCCTGGCCATAATTTGCATATTCGGTTCGGCCAGGCAGAAGGATTTGGTTGAATCTGAATCCTGCTGAAAAAGGCTGAATCCCCAACCGAATCCTGGATTCGGTGCATCCCTACCTTGAACTGTTTCTAGCTGCCAAGAATCATAGTACAGGGTTGCACCCTAGAGCCAATGACATGGGTTCCTTCTATTTTTATTCTAACTGGGGTTAATGCGCATGCTCTTGGGTATGTCCTTCTGCAGGTACATGGAACGGAAACACAAAAGTGGCGATAAAGACCCTGAAGCCAGGCACCATGTCTCCAGAATCTTTCTTAGAAGAAGCACAGATCATGAAGAAACTGAAGCATGATAAACTTGTGCAACTCTACGCTGTGGTGTCTGAGGAGCCCATATACATAGTCACAGAGTACATGAGCAAAGGTCAGAATTCTTACAGTCTCTTCTTATATGTATAATACCTATTTTTACATAGATCACAAAATGACTTTGTTTCTATAAATGTTCAGTAAAACATATTTAGCCAAAGTTAGACTGCCATGCTGTGAATGGCATAAAGTATGTCAGACTACTGAAACACACAGAGATGGAGCAGATTGTATTGAGCCACATTATTTACAGCACATAATACCCATGGTACCTCAGGGAAGATGCATCTCATGTGACAGGTACACTGGAGGACTTTTTTATTGTGCTCTGTAGTTTTAATAAACCACCATCATTCTTTAAATCTTGATAATATGTTGAAGAATGTAGAGAGATTTAAAATATAATTATTGTACAAACATTCAGCAACACTGGTAAGAAAGGTTTATGTTTCTTTACTAGATGTGTCTTTTCAGTTAATAACCTGGGATATTCTTATATAGCTTATTAATGCATTTGTAATTCCTAATTTAAAAACATGACAGTGGGTTAATTTGAATATTGTTCTAATGCAGGTAGTTTGCTAGATTTCCTTAAGGATGGAGAAGGAAGAGCCTTGAAGTTGCCAAACTTAGTTGACATGGCTGCCCAGGTATAGTAAAGTCTCCAAATTAACTACGGTCATCTTTATTGAAACTACAATATAAGCTTCACTAATTGACTTTGTATTATTGCATTTATTTTATTATTGCTATTTTATTGTTGCTTACATTGTACAGATGTATTTACCATGGTTTGTGTTGTTACTGACAGGTTGCTGCTGGCATGGCTTATATTGAGAGAATGAACTACATACACAGAGATCTGAGATCTGCAAATATTTTGGTTGGGAATGGCCTCATTTGCAAAATTGCTGATTTTGGTCTTGCTAGATTGATTGAAGACAATGAGTACACTGCGAGACAAGGTAAGAAAGAAATGGCTGGTGTGATTTTAATGATAATAGCAACTTGGGAAGCAAATTGTACTTTAATTATCCATATGTAATAAATAGATGAATGTTTCATACAGTACACATATTGTGCATGGCCTGTAGTTCTAGCTTGAAACAAAATAATTTGACTTTATTGACTTTATATGTTAATCATATAAAACCTCTGCCTAGCAAGATGATGCTGAACTTTATTTCTTCAAATCCTCCTCCAGGTTACAGTTATCGGTGTGTTCCTGGGAGCTTGTAATACAGGAGTGCCCATACTTTACTTATGCAAGGTCTGCTTTTAGTGATAACGTCCCATTATGATCTAGATCAGGGATCCCCAACCTTTTCAATCCGTGAGCAACATTCAGAAGTAAAAGGAGTTGGGGAGCAACACAAGCATGTTATTGGGGTGCCAAATAAGTGCTGTAATTGGCTATTTGGTAGCCCCTATATGGATTGTCATTCTACATTGAGGCTCTGTTTGGCAGTGCACCTGGTTTTTATACAACCAAAAACTGGAATTTAAAAATAAGCACCTGTGTTGAGGCCACTGGCAGCAACATCCAAGGGTTTGGAGAGCAACATGTTGCTCACGAGCTACTGGTTGGGGATCACTGATCTAGATCCATAAAAGCATTGTTAGGATTTTGTTCCATGGAAAATATTACTTAAATATTGATTTATGAGAAAATGTATATTGCTACATTTAACAAACATTTATTTCTTATGTAAACTTAACATAATAAATATCTGAATGAAAAGCATGAAATAGGAGGGTGATTAGACAAGCTGAATAAAGTAACACATAGATGCAGTGCCTGACTGTGGGGGTGTAGTTTTTTATGGAAAAGCAGATCCTAATTAGCTGCAGGACAGTGTATTGGAATATCCTAATGCTTTCCTTAAAATAGAAACCAGAGAGAATTAGTGACTCTGCAAGTTTAAAATCCCTGTTGTTGTATAGTATTTCAGCAAGTTCCTGAGAGCATGATAAAAGGGATACTATCATGGGAAAACATTTTTCTTTCAAAATGCATCAGTTACTAGTGCTCTCAAAAGAGCAAACAGATTTTTTTATATTTAATTTTGAATGTGACATGGGGGCTAGACATATTGTTAATTTCCCAGCTGCTCCTGGTCATGTGACTTGTGCTCTGGTAAACTTCAATCATGCTTTACTGCTGTACTGCAAGTTGGAGTGATATCAATAAGCCAGGGGTGTCCAACCTTTTGGCTTCCCTGGGCCACATTGGAAAAAGAACATTTGTCTGGGGCCACACATGAAATACACAAATACTTTGGATTTGTAGAAGTAAAGAAGATGCACAGAAAATAACTACAATACCAGTTGGATAACCAGATAGAGCTATACACTGGAATATGGGACACCTGGATATTAAATAGACTTATTATTATTACTACTAACTGGGCAATGAGCAGAGTCCCCCCTCCTGCCTACTCCTATATCCCCTGTTATAAGCGATAGGTGTACACAGGTTATATTATGCTTTAAGAACAGAAATCCATAAGATTCTTTCAAAGTTACAGCACTCCATGGGCCCACTTTAGAGTTACATTATTTGAGAGATATTGCTCCACAGACTTCTGTAGCAAGGTCATTATTATGCCCTATATTCCTTCACATCACAGCTCATTAATATCCTTCAGGCTTGCAAAGGACAGGAATTGTGCATTTAAAGGAAATGTATACCCCCCCCTTTTCAACATTTTGTTGGCTTAAATAGGAAAGGTGCATAAACACTGTCTGAACTTTCACTTACAGTGGAACAAGGCAATATCCATCTAGTTTGTGGCATCCCAGATTGACATGTTTTTCAAAATAATTTGCCCAATAGATGGCAGTGAAGTCTATGAAAATATTTGATTCATTGAGATTACACAACACCCAGAGTGACTGCTTTCAATAAAATACACCTAGGATTAATTCTATGTGGGCTGCAGTGCTCTCCTGTGTGTTCTGTTTGTTATTTTATCGCTAATACAA
Organism: Xenopus borealis; assembly: GCA_024363595.1. Taxonomy (NCBI): domain Eukaryota; kingdom Metazoa; phylum Chordata; class Amphibia; order Anura; family Pipidae; genus Xenopus; species Xenopus borealis. Next base: position 81,448,056 of record CM044439.1, read on the forward strand.
GCTTTGTGAGAGCACAGAATGATACAGTGGATACAGACAGTGTGCAGGCAGTCATCTATCAGCTTTTTCATACTCTCTACAAATTCTAAGGGAGAAATTTCCTGTCCAGCCTCCATGGATTCTACTTCTTTCTGCGGCAGTGCATTTAGTATGTCATTTTGACCTGACCTAATAACAGACTGCTAAACTAACTCTTTCTTTCTGGAAATTGCTGTAAATAAGTAAAAAAGAAACAGAACCTGGAAAAGGTAGAATGAGAATGCTTAGTGTTCCAGAAAGAACAAAAGGCCCACTTATACAAGCCACCATACAATTGTTCTGATGTCTGAAACTTGATCTGATTAAAGTAGAGGCTTTATCAAAAAATCATATATTTGGGCCAAAATTTAAACTGTTTTTAAAGATGAAAATATGATGAATGAGCAGTTAGGTCATTTTACAATGCCAATCTCACAGCCTCTTCTAGAAGTCCTCAGGTGATTATAATTGCACATGGCAGAATTGACATTTTCTTATCTCTTTTGCTCCAGGTGCAAAGTTCCCCATAAAATGGACAGCTCCTGAAGCAGCACTCTATGGAAGGTTCACTATCAAGTCAGATGTGTGGTCATTTGGAATTTTACTGACAGAGCTTGTCACAAAGGGAAGAGTTCCCTATCCAGGTAAGTGTCTACGTACTATTACAGACTGTGGTATATCTAGCCATGTCTGGAACCATATATTCTGCACCAGTTACAGTAACCTGGAGTAATGCAAAACTATGCTGCTTTTCACTGAAACCTCCTTTCCAAGGCAGTTGTGGTTATTCGTCTTATTTACATGGCAGTGAGCAGAAGCAAGAGGGAATAATACACTTGCTTCACATAGTTTTCAGCATCATAGATTAATATTCACAGTGAGCTAAAAGGCTTGTTTTCCAAGTAGAGGCTCAGTATTTTGTTGTTCAGGTTTTAGGTGTTTTTCACCTATGTACATGACCATATATATATGGGCATTCTTTGTACGGTATATAAAATACCCAATATTTTTTTAAGCACCAGACGCTGTCTCCCTGCAGTTACCATACATGCAAAGAGTCATTTACTACATTCAGGGCAGGGTGCAAAGTCATTGTTGTAATTCACCATGTTTTTTGCACTTTGAATCCTCCCTGCATGAAGAAAAGTTGCCACTGGTCTGTGTGCTGAGACCTGTGTTTGAGCCATGAATATAGCACTGCGTGCATTCAGCAGCTCTGTATTCATAAGGGTCTGGCAGAGGGAGGCATGTAGGTGCCCCACTCATACCCCTTACCCTAATTTGTGCATCATGCAGGCTTACAAGTTGGGAAGCACTTGAGGGCACAGGCCACGATGGAGTCCAGTACTTGCCACCTGCCCTGTGCTCACTGGTGCTGCACTTGGCACTATGCGCTGGACTTTTTTGTGTCATCAGACCCCAGGCATGTGTGGTCTTTCACTTGCATCCAGGGTATCTGTAAGTTGAAAGTGCAAGTAGGTCAGAGGTTGCAAGAGAGATCAGCTCAAAAGATCAGAGGTGGTGTAGCTTCATGGAGGAGCATTTACTGAAAATTAGCACAAGGGATGCCAACGTGACTGGTTTGAGCAAATACCTGAATTCAGAAATCTTTACTTTAATAGCAATGAGAGAGAACATAAGACATCATGTGTAGAGGTAACTGTGTGCTTTTATTTTAAGGCATGAACAACCGTGAAGTGTTGGAGCAAGTGGAGCGTGGTTACAGAATGCCATGTCCGCAGGACTGTCCAACCTCACTCCATGAGCTTATGCTGAACTGCTGGAAAAAGGACCCAGAGGAACGCCCAACTTTTGAGTATCTACAGGGGTTCCTGGAGGATTACTTCACTGCCACCGAGCCCCAATATCAGCCCGGAGACAACCTGTAAAATTCTGCCCTCAGAAAGTTGTTGCCAGGTCCAGCCCCCGTAGAATTTGCTTCCAGTTTATTGAGTGCCCACTATAAGGAGCTCTTATCTTCCAGTGCAGACTGCACACAGTTGTGGAACTAGGAACTTCCAGAATCTTTTCATGACCACTTACATAATAATCTGAATGTTCTCTTTTGAAGAAGACAAAAACTGTGGCAAAAGTTATCAAAAAAGCAAAACAAAAGAAAAAACCCATACGCAAGGACTTTGAGCTAATGCATTTTATCAATGTTTATGTAAACGGCAAGACCTCTCTAAATGGTCAGTTGTAACTCTGTGCCAATTCCCAATCAGTTTTGTTTTTGAAAAGCAGGGCCCATGTCATTTCAGCCTGTAGACATCTTCAGAAGTATTGCCCTCTTCATCTGATAGGACACTTCACTTAAAAGTATTGATGCAATCTTCTTCATGTTTTGCTTCTTTTTTTTTTTATACATATAATGCATAAAATTGTACATACAGTCATTAATTACACCTTGTACATAGTCAAACTTGGATGCCTTTTAGGAAAGGTCCTTGTTTCTCTGCTGTATCCCTATAAAAAGACTCTCTAAAAATGCTGAATATCTAAAGAAAGAGGACTTTTTTTTTCTTAACAGAGAACACAGTTGTAATCCCAATGTTTTTGTTAAGCCATACACTATTCAGATTCTTTGAGATATAAGACTGTATTCTGAGATTGTCTCATGACCAGTGAAAACTGCTGATAGACTATGATTGCGTCTGTATGAAGGAAGCGGAAAGTGCAGCCTTCTTCCTTATGTGAGCAGCAACTGGTAAGGATTCTGGGAGCTGTGGTTCACAGTCTCTTGTCTATACTTTTGAACATTCAGCATTTATCAGCCCAGAAATACAAGATGGAGAGAGGAAAATGTAATGTCCTTTACTCTCTTGTATATGCTAGCTAACGTGTTTTTTTGCCAACATCTGACTTTCATGTTCTTCTTCATTCACTTTGAATCCAAATCCAAGTGTATCTTTAATATTATAATAGTTTGCTGCCATGCTGTAAGCAAAAGAGTTGTGACACACCTGCTGTAGCTGGTCGTATTTACCGGTTCTGCTGGTGCCTGAGAAATAGAATGATCGGTAGGTGTCCCTGAATGAGGTTTAAGATGAGCCATTACTTAATGCCATGCAAAGAGTGTTCTAGATAATGGGCATGTGCTATCAGAGAACAGATATTAGCAAAGTATGACTACGCTTCTTGAAAGCAAGGCATTGATGCTCTGATCTCATTCAGCTCAATGTTAATATATTTCCTGCAGTGTTGTAGCTCGCTGAGCCACTCCTAGCCCAACTTTTTAATCACCCCCTTTAAGGAGCAACCAGATTGTTCCTTTTTTACCTATGTGTTTTTTCAAGGTTCTGTACTTAACAATAACACTTCTGTGTGTCTTTAGAGGTTCTCCTATGGAATTACTATGCACTATGCATTTCATGGGGAATGCAAAACAAGTGATTCTTTGTACCATTCTTAGTTGAAACATGTTTAACAAACCAATCCTCATTTGGTTTATCAGTCATGTTAGCGGTTTAACGTCCTAACTAATTTCCTGTTATTGTTTCTTTAAGATTTTACATGGAAAACTGTTTAACTTTATTAATTTAGTAATTAAATCTGAACATTTTACATCTTTAGTTTCAGGTTGTATTTAATTCAAAAACAAGTAATGAGCTTTTTTTGTGCCCATGACTTAAAAGTTCATTTCTTCCAACGGCTTCTATTTATAGACACACCCCACCCCCTCCGTGATTTCAGAAACAAGGACAGGCCAGGTGCGGATATATAAAGGGAAGCAGACCGGCGGCTTAGGACCAGGTGCAGGTCAACTCTCTGTCGACCCGCACATTATTAATAGATAGGCCTCAAGTATGGTGTTTTTCAAAAACTTAAATCCAAAGTTCCAAATCAGTGGAACAGACACCCCCAAGGTACGACTGATGGCTGCCCAGCTATTTGGCTCTAGATTAGGGGTGTCCAACCCAAGGATGGGTATGAATGCGGCCCAGCTTGAAACTATTGGTTCCCGAGGAAAAGTTGTGTTGCAAAGGATATAAGAGTAGCAGGAGTGGGGACTCTGCTCATTTCCCAGTTAGTAGTAATAATAATATAAAAATACGTCTATTCCAGTGTACAGTATAGTTCCATCTGGTTATCCAAATGGTATTGGAAATCAAGTGTTTGTGTATTTCATGTGTGACCCCAGACAATTTTTTTTCGAAGGTGGCCCAGGGAAGCCAAAAGTTTGCACACTCCTTCTCTAGATAAACGCAGGCCAAGAATCAGCTCTGTATGGTGTACCCAAAATGCCTGTTTGCTGCCCTGGGTAATCCTAAATTGATAGCAGGGTGATTATTTTTACTGTATGTTTATATGTATAAACCTTGCTAACCTAAATCACATTAAGTCATGAGTTTAAATGTGAAAATTCGAAAAAAGCCACTTCTGTGAACATTACCACAGACAGGTCAGGACAGCTTTCAAAACTTAAAGTAATGTTGACGGGAGTAAAAGCTTCCATTTATTTACCATTATTATCTATTATAAAGGATGCATCAAATTAGTTCTGGATTCCCAGCCTTTAATGCAGTATCAAGAATCAGGTATCATAAAGTGCCTGGCCGAATTGAATTTAAAGCCTAAAATATGACGACTGCATGTGACAGTTTTGTTTTTCAAACTCTGGGATTTCTCATTTACAAATGTAAATTAAAGTTGAAACTTGGTTCAGGATTTGGGCAAATCTTTGTGGTGGTTGTGGTATTAGGCCGAATCTTAAAGGGGACATATACCATCATTTACAACT
>CM044439.1:81493391-81524707 GCA_024363595.1 Xenopus borealis
AAAAACCTCCGTCATATTCAAAAAACCTTTTGCTTACAATATATAGTATATTTGCAGGTACTAGACAAATAAATTTAAGTTTTAAGTGTAAATTAAATATTTTCCCTTCATGATGGCCCTTTAAAGACTAAATTATTTGAATTGCTAAATCTTTTCCATTTACATACACCACCAATAAGAAATGATTGTCTCTGAATTCTCTGTTTATGCAACATTATGACCATTTTGCTGTGACATGGCTTAGTGGCTTGACTGATCGCAAATACGTTTTGGGCTGTACAGTATCAATTACAATTTGCTGATATATTGTATACTTGCAATACACTATACATATTACACCATGGAAGTAATTGTTTTATTCAATATCTTGTTTGTAGATGCAACTAGAGTTTATAAAACAAGGAAGCCTCAATTTCAGATTCATTCCAGTGCTTTTCCAAAATGCTACAATGGTAAGTTGCATATCTATTGTGGAGAATAGTTTAATAAAACTTATGTTAAGCAAGAGGGTCCTCGCTAATTTCTGTGCCAAGACAATATTTCATTATATGGTCAAAAGTATCTGGACAGCTAACAAACTCATTTGGTTTTGGTGGATACTAGGAGAGCAGGTGGCCCAAAGTTTTTTTTTTTTTTTGTGAGCCACAAAAAATTGCTGGTGAGCCACACAAGCCAGAAAACAGTTCCAGGAATTAAAAAATGGGAACCTAATTTGAGGCTAATAGGGGCCACATCAAGCAACTGGTTGGTGAATCACTGGCTTGTGTGATCATAGTAAGGTTATGTGGTTGCTTTCCATAGCACAAATAATATTGCAACCCTCACAAACTTTTTCCCAAAAACATTTTCAAGCCAACTAGTGAAACTAGTATCCTATTCTCCCAAAACACAGACTGTGGTTATGGGTCTTTGCTTTTTAAAAACTATTGTAGCTTTTCCCAGATGTATTGTAGTAATGTAATTGGCTAGTATACCATGTCCTGCACTGGCTTCTTGTATATGTTAGTATACGCTCTAGAATGATTTCTAGAGCAGATACAGGAAAGTTATTTTATACTTGGGTGCCAAAAGTTATGCACCCCCAAGTGATTGTATTTACTTACCTGACAATCCGAGCCAGTGCTCCTATCTGCAGAAAACTACAACGGCCCAGGGTTCTTCCAGCAAGCACCATGGAGTGATCCTCTTCCTGTTTCTTCGCTCTAAAGATTTCCCAGGGCAGACACGTGCAGTAGAATGAAATAGCTGGCATTTTCGTTAAAGTTCAGCTTTTCACTCTAATGCGCATCTGTGGGAAGAAAGATGCAGAAAGAGGATTGCTCTGTGGTGCTCGCTGGAAGAACCCCACCCCAGTGCAGTTTTCTGCTTATAGGAGCACTGGCCCGGGGTTTCAGGTAAGTCAGCACAATCAACTCTGCAAGCAGACTGTATCTCCATTAGTAAAGGAGAACTAAAACCTAAAAATATGGTGAAATATTTTATATACTGAACTTATTGCACCAGCCTAGGTTTTCAGCTTGTCAATAGCAGCAATGATCCAGGACTTCAAATTTTTCACAGGGGGGGTCACCATATTGGAAAGGGTCTGTGACACTCACATGCTCAGTGGGCTGTGAGCAGCTGTTGATAAGCTAAGCTTAGGGGTTGTCGTAAATTATCAAGCAGAAAATGAGGTTGGCCTGTAATATAAGCTGATGCTACAGAGCTGATTGTTAAACTCTGATGCTAGTTACATAGTTAAGTTACATAGTTAAATTGGGTTGAAAAAAGACAGTCCATCCTCCACTCTTTCACATCTCCACTCTTTCACGCAAACCATATATGCCCATAGCTATACCAGCTGTAAAGTTTAGTATCAAAAAAGCCTTTGATATTATGTCCAAAAAATCTTCCAAGCCCCTCTTAAAAGCATCAACAGAATCATCACAACCTCACCATCCTAACTGTGAAGAACCACCTACGCTGCTTCAAATGAAAGTCCTTTTCTTATAGTCTAAAGGGGTGGCCTCTGGTGCGGTGATCCTCTTTATGGGTAAAAAGGTCCCCAGATAGTTGTCTATAATGTCCTTGAATATATTTGTAAAGTGTCCCCTCGCAAGCGCCTTTTTTCCAGAAAAAACAACCCCAACCTGGACAGTCTACCCTCATAATTTAAGTCTTCCATCCCTCTAACCAGTTTAGTTGCATCTCTCTGCACTCTCTCCAGCTCATTTACATCTCTCCTAAGGACTGGAGTCCAAAACTGCACTGCATACTCCAGGCCTTACTAGGGATCTAGTTGCACTGGTTTCTGTGAGGTCTTATACTGTGACATTTCTGTTCTGCATATTGTGAGTGGGTCCCTAAGCTCAGTAAGTGACAGCAGTACAGAGCATGTGCAGTGAATCAGCAGAAAAGAAGCATCTGTGGAAACGTTGGAGACGCAGATCTTTACTGCTAAAGGGCTATGGTTGCCTTGGGCTGGTACAGGAACCCAGAACATAATGTACAACATTTATAGCTGCTTCTTTAGTTAAGCTTTAGTTCTCCTTTAAAGCTTAGGAAAACAATGCAATAAGTAAAAAAAAAAATCACCAAAAATAATGTTTAGGTAACATGAATTTGTGTATTGATTGTTTGTCTTTCAGGAGCATGTGCCATTCTGGCTGAGAAACACTAATATTTATCGGTGGCCAGAGCAAACAAAGCATATTATCCTGCGTTTGTTACGGGAGGAGGAATTTATAACCCCACCTGTTGGAAACCTGCCATTACTTCAAGTACAGTCAATCCTAAGACCTTGATGAGGGCAAGCATAGCAGGCCTGCATATTATAAAGTGTCTTGTTCAAGGTTCTTTATATTGCAACAAGCTGCAGGGATGCAGCAGACATGATATCCAGCATTTTTTTTTTGTTTTTACTTTTAGGCTTAATGGGGCATTTCACTGGGGTGTGAGCATTATTGTAGTTGCTTGTTTTATTTTCTGTGTTTGACTCTGCATTTAATATGAAGTGTTCATGGCTACTACAACCCTCACCCTTACAAATCTGCACCCCTTGCACATACGTTTACAGACTTACACTAACATACATTAATCACATGCTAAGACAAAAATGTGTGATTTTAATGGATAGAAAAAATTGCTTTGGCAATACAAATGGACATGTTTCACTTTTGAATGTGCAAGTCCATTTATTAAGGAGTACTGCAATTCTCTGGCGGTTCTTATAATGATATCTGCATATCTGATACCTGTAACATTTTCCACAGATCTGTAATCCATAATCCTGTCACTAGATGGTGCAGTAAGATAAAATGTGCTTATACTTTGTTTTGTTTAGAAATGTCATCTGGTATGGCTGCTTGGCCTACAAGACAGAATTCCTTAGCCTTTTATACATATACTGAATGTAGTCATAATAAAATATGTTTCTGTCGATTATTGCACTTTACAGCAGCTTCTTGATGGATAGTTCCTGAAAAAAAATTATCATTTTGCAGATTTTTTTGTATTTTTCAATTGAAGAGAAATAAAAAAATTCCTCATGCTTCTTAAAATGTACACAAACTATCACCTTTTGCACACCTTGGCTTTTCAGATAAGGCACAAGGCAATTGCAGACAAAATATTCTACAAATCCTACCTTCAAGTGCTACATCAGTCAGCTTGCCTCTGATTCCATCTCTGATTATAAGAACAAAGAACAGGGTGCAAGGTATGCACTGACCCGTCATCTGGATTCTCATTGAAGGATTTTTCTGCATGCATTGGGGCCCTGTCACATGGGTCTTAAAATCTCCTGTAGCGCAGGCGACAAAATGAGTCAAAATATGCCCTGGCCTTTCAGGTACACAGAGGCCCAATCATACCACACAGAAGCCCAAACAGCCCCTACCAGCCCACTCAGGCAGGGCGGATTTACTTAGCAGGCACCCATAGACCCCCTGTCGTTTGTCGCCCCTGTCCCCTCCCTTTTATTTGCTCAAATTTTTATCATCCGGACATAGCAATGGGAACTGGCACACAGGAAATTTACATTTGTGAATCAATGTGGGTGTGCTTGGGCTGCCTCCTAAAATCCTGCCACCCTAGGACCGGGCCTAGATGGCATCTCCACAAATCAGGCCCGGATTTGTGGAGAGGCCACCTTGGCCCGGGCCTAGTTTTAACAGTGCAGGGCAACACTACATGATGTTTTCTTTACTTTAAAACACTTTCATTTTTTGGTGTTACTGTTCCTTTAAATTTTCAAGATAGTTCCCCTACCTTTTCCCACCAGCAGTTTGAGAAGGAAGCTTCAGATGTTTTTTTCCCGTGCTAGATTAAGCGCGGGTTACAAAATGTCATTTGCAGCGCCCTTAGGCTACTGTACACACAAATATGGGAAACATTTTATCCTTCTCAAGCCATGTTGCTTAAAGGGGTGGTTTACTTTAAGTTAACTTTTAGTATGTTATAGAATGGCTAATTCTAAGCAGCTTTTCATTTTGACTTCATTTTTTCTTTTTAGTTTTTTTAATTTGCCTTTTTTTCTGACTCTTTCCAGTGTTGAAATGGGTCACTGACCCCACCTGAAAACAAATGCTCTGTAAGAATGCTAAAAATGTACTGTTATTGCTACTTTGTATTACTCATCTTTCTATTCAGACCTCGCCTATTCATATCCTAGTCTCTTATTCAAATCAATGCATGGTTGCTAAGGTAATTTGGACCGTAGCAACCAGATTGCTGAAAAAGCAAATTAAAGAGCTGCTGCATAAAAAGCAAATAACTCGGTAACTTTAAATAATAAAAAAATTAAAACCTATTGTAAATTGTCTCAGAATATCCCTCCCTGCATTATACCAAGGGGGTTATTTAATAAAATCGGAATATTTTATTAAAAAAAAAACACAGGAGCAAATTCCCATGCCGATTTTAGCTTATTTATTTATTAATTAAAAAATTATTTACTTAGATTGTGGAAAAACTCAGCAAAATTGAGCTTGAATTTTTTTCGGGATTTTTTCTAAATTGCTCAAAATTTTCAGGCTTTTTTCCCTTAAATTTCTCAAATTTTTTGGGTTTTGCCTGAAAAAGTCGTATATTCGGACTAAACCCAGCGCAGACCACAAAGAGAGAGGTGCCTCTCCCATTGACATATACATGACCTAGACATGTCTGCAATGGCGGATTTGTAGGATTCAGGCTTTTTTGCAGCATCCGAGTATAAAAAAATCTTGTAAAAGAGGTTTTTTTCCTCTAAAAATTTGTGTTTTCAAGTGAAAACATTTCAAATTTTAATTCTAACATTAGTTTTAATACAGTTAATTTAAAGGTGAACAACCCCTTTAAAGAATCCATCCCTGATGTTGCAGGACTATATGTCCAATGAAATCTTTGAGACTTAAGCTGGCCATAGACGTAAAGATTTTTAAAAGATCCAATGGTTATCTTGAGACCACAATTGTCTCAAAACGATTGTTTAAATGTACAATGTGTCAACTAAAAAGACCATTTCAGGTGATACTGCCAGCAAAACTGAGGGCCCTTACACACGGGTGTTTTAGACCTGCACTCCCCTGAGTTCCGTTTGGCTGCATTCAGCCACAGGGGATCGCAGGGCTAGACGCACCTCGTTCTTTTCAATGAGGTTGTACCCACGAGACACATGTAAGCGCCGAACGCAGGTTCAGATGCAGCATGTTGCGTCTGAACCTGCATTCGACGCTTACACACGTCTCATGGGTACAACACCATTCAAACTAATGGAGTGCGTCTCGACCTGTGCTCTCCTGTGGCTGAATGCAGCCAAACGGAACGCAGGGGAGCGCAGGTAAGAAACGCTAGTGTGTAAGGGCCCTGAAGGGTCGCTGCCTGCTTGGCCCTGCAAACATAGATAGATTGCACGGGGACCGATAAAGATTTTTTAACCTGGCCGATCAATTTTCAGACCGATGTTGGACGAAAAATTGTAAGATGTACGATCATTTGAATCCCACTAACCGTACCATAATTTGACAGATTGGTTGGACTTCGCTAAGATCGGTCGTTCGGCAGAAAAAGATTATTAATTTACTGCTTTGTTACTATAAAATTAGGACTGAACTGGAAAACTATGTGGAGGGATTTTATTATACCATTATTTCCCAGACATTACTCTGTTAATGACAGCTGCTTCCTTACAAGGCAAACACCTTCTCTTCAGTGCAGAAGCTTAGTATGTGAATAATAAGCACTATGCATAGTGTAAGCACTATCACCACATTTGGTGCTTTAGCACGAGGAGGACAGAACGTCTGCTAGAAAATGTATTCAATTTGTTAACAATAGCACTGCCACTTAGACAGAAACTAATACTTTCATACTTGCAGCTTGTTACAGTGCATACCAGTTTGAGAATATGGTCATGTTTTTATTGAATAACAAACGCATGTGCAACAGCATTCCCTAATACAATGTATAATGGCTGGAGTGACTGGATGTCTAACATAACTGAACACTACTTCCTGCTTTTCAGCTCTCTTGGTTTCCACTGATCTTGTTACTTGAGGGGGGGACATGGGTCATAACTGTTGCTTTTGAATCTGAGCTGAATGCTGAGGATCAATTGCAAACTCATTGAACAGTTATGTCCCTTGTGGCCACCCTTGAAGTAACTGACTAACTCAGAGTTAGGGCAGGTCTACATGAGGAGATTTGGGTAGATTAGTCGCCCCAGCGACAAATTGCCTCGTTTTTTGCGCGACTAATCTCCCTGAACCGTTTCCCCCTGACTTGCACCGGCTAAAATTAAAATTGGGGACATTAGTCACCCAAAAGAAGCTGCGATTTGTCGCTGGGGCGACTAATCTCCCCAAATCTCCTCGTGTAGACCTGCTCTCAGAGAGCTGCAAGGCAGGAAGTAGTGTTTTGTTATGTTAGACAGCCAGTCACTCCAGCCTTTATTTAAATACAGATAATGAATCCTTTAAAACAAATGGTGTCTCCCCAGTCCAGTAGTCAAAGAGGGCTCTCCTCCCTTAAAAGACACTTTTCAAGATAGGATTGCTGTATATCTCAAAACCCATTGGGGGAAAACAGAGAAATAATATAGTGTAGTACTTATGAGTAAAATGTCCACATATGTCCTAAAAGTTATTTTAAGTGCTGAGTTCACACCTAAAAAATTTTTGTTACATGGCACCTTTAGGGCAGAACTACACAGACTTTTTCGGTCCGTTTTCAGCGCATCCGATGCTGGGGGACAAAACTCATGCAACGAAAACATAGCAAGTAATAGAAAGCCGTGTTGGATCAACTAGGGTCCAAATTACCCTAGCAACCATGCATTGATTTGAATAATAGACTGGAAAAGATTAGAATAGACTGAATAGGAGAGGGCCTAAATACAAGTATCAGTAATAAAAGGTAACAATAACAATACATTTGTAGCCTTACAGAGCTTTAGAAGGGAGTCAGCGATGCCCAGGACTGGACTGAGAATTAAAATAGGCCCTGGCATTTCAGGTACACAAGAGGCCCATCAGCCCACATAGAGGCCCAAACAGCCCCCACCAGCCCACTAAACACTGACTTTCTATGGGACCTTATAGCAGCCCCTCTGGCATTTGCCCTAACCCACAAATGGCCAGTCCGGGCCTGGCGATGCCCATTTAAAGCTGCAAACAGTCAAACAGAAAAAGGCAAATAACTATAAAAAAAATGAAAACCAATTGAAAAGTTGCTTAGAATTGGCCATTCTATAACATGATGAAAGTTACCTTAAAGGTGATCCACCCCTTTAAGGCTTCTACCCATCTGACTGGAATGCAGGTCTGAACATGTCGAAACATGAGGGCCCCAGCACAGAGTGCAAGACTTTTAGGGTAGGGGCAGACAAGCAGATTCAGGTAGATTTAGTCGCCAGTCGACAATCTCCGTGAACTGTCTTCTTCCTGCCTTCCGTGTGCTTCAATGAGCAATCACCTGCGCTAATTCACTCGTAGTGCTTCGATTTCTGAAGTCGCCTGAAGTTGCCTCACGAGGAAACCGGTCGACTTTGGAAATCAAAGTGAATTGCGACTAAATCTCCCTGAATCTGGTCGTCTGGTGTTGGCAGTGTAGCACATTTACCTGAGATAACAATGAATGTAAAATAAGGCATAATTTATACCTGTAGATATGTACCAGAAGGGATACAGGGAAACGTTAACACACAGAAGAGCAATAGCTTTTTTATTTCCCCTTTTAACTTGTGCTTGCTTTTCTATAGGTACACAGCCATAGAGATCAGTGATTCCCCTGCTTAGCAGCAAATGCAACGCCCACATGTACATACCATAATAGGCTCGGCTGCAGCTGTAAATCATTAAGAAATCATTAAGAAACAAAAAGGATGTTATTCTAGGCCTCATGACCCACTTCAGTTTAGTTAAGCTCTAAAATTCCTACCAGGTAGACTAGATTATTTCCAACATTACAGTTTGTGGTGATTTCTATATTGGTTGCATGATACTGCTACACACTATAAAAAATATGATTAGGCGAGTGTGTGTGGGGTTATCCTGGTGAATGAATGGCTAAAAGAAAGAAATGTTCGCATTAAAAATGTAATTCTTTTGTGCCTTAGCATGTAATGTGTTGGCTAGAGTTACAGAAGAGGAGGCCCCAGACAGTACAGGACAAAATGCCCCATCTAAGGGTGTTGGAAGATGGGGAAATTAGTAGCCCAGTGACAAATCTTCTCTATGTGGGCGACTAGTCTCCGCGAAATGCCTTCCCGCAGCAAGAATATGGTGGGATATCATATGAATTGCTTCAGATTTCTAAAGTTGCCCGAAGTTTCCTTTGTGAGGCAACTTCGGGCGGCATTCAGAAATCAACAATAAGGGATGAGGAGCATAAACTGGATGTGCAACACCCAACAGCTATTGTTGACCCACCTGCTGGCCTCCCCCAGGCCTGGATTTGTGGAAAGCCACCTAGGTCTAGACCTAGGGCGGCAGGATTTCAGGGGGCGGAATGCTGCCCAACCACACCCACATTTGTTCAGGGGATGCGCAGGAATTATGATAGTCTTTTTAAATTTACCATGCACCATTCCCCATTGCTCCAGTCCCGATAATGGAAATTTGCCTGAATATAGGGGAGGGGACAGGGGTGATGAACGCCAGTGGGCCTAGGGGCGCCCCCTATATTAATGTGACCCTGCCTCCTCCAAATATCTGACTGTCAATATGATGCTCAAAATTGCTCAGAAATGCATAAAAAGGGCATATTTGAGCGATTACACTGACACTAGTAGAGATATTTCTCATTATTGCCTACAGCAGGTTATTTTCTGGCATTTTGTAGCTGAGCAGGGCCACCATTAGATTTCACGGGACCCTGTATGACAAAATATTAAGGGCCCCTTCCACCCCCACAGGCTGTGCCCCAGACCCCACACACCCCCACACCACAGTTAAAAAAAGAAAACACACACACATAAACATGGGTGCTAAATCATGAACATTAAAACCCATTGTGGCCAGGGTCCCCCCTACAAGTAAAAAAAAACAAACAAAAAACAATTGACAGTCAGAGCCCCCCAATAAAAATGTATAAGACTTCACTTGTGGCCAGCCCCCACTACAAAACAACCCATTGGTGGCCAGGGTCCACCCATAAAAGTTAGAAAACTTCATTGGTGGCTTGGCCGCACCTCCGCCCCCCCCACAAAGTAAAAAAAAATTGGTGGCCAAGCTCCCCCCCCCTTACAAGTTAAAAAAAAACTATTGGTGGTCAGTGGGCCCATAGAATTTTTTTACAAAATTGGTGGCCATGGCCCCCCATACAAGTTAAAAAATGGACCCCATAAATTATATATTCTTTTTTACTTTTGTGGCCAGGGGCCCATACAGAATTAAAGTAAATCATTGGTGGCCAGGGGTTAAACAATAAAAAAAAATTGGTGTTCAGTGGAACTTATGTCAGGTTCTTCTCCTTGTCCTCTGCAATGGCAGCTTCTTAGGTTTTCTTTGACGGCGTTTAGCTCCTTTTGTGGTTTTGGGTCTTTTCACAGCTTCGGCTCCGTTCGCCGTTTCAGGTCGTTGGCATTTTGGGCCTTTAGCAGTACGGTTCTTAGGGCTCCTACACATTACGCGTTTTGGACCTGCGCTCCCCTGCGTTGCGTTTGGCTGCGTTCAGCCGCAGGGGAGCGCAGGTCTAGACGCACCTCATTTTGTTCAATGAGGTTGTACCCACGAGATGCGTGTAAGCGCCGAACGCAGATTCAGACGCAACATGCTGCATTTTTCCTGCGTTCGGCGCTCACATGTGTTCGTGTGAGTACAGCCCCATTGAAAATAATTGAGTGCGTCTATACCTGCGCTCCCCTGCGTTTTAACGCAGCAAAACGCAACGCAGGAGAGCGCAGGTAAAAACGCCTGTGTGTAGGAGCCCTTAGGCAGCTCTCAACTTAATTTTTTTCGGGACTTTGGCTTGCACGCTTTTAAAGGGAGTCTGGCTAATCCGAAAGTGCAGCACAGCCAGGCTCCCTTTTCCACTGGGCCAACAAAATGCTGGCGGCAAGTAGTACCGTGTATCATTGCCTTTAGAATTGCTCATAAAAACCAAAATGGAATTACACCTTTCCTATATACACCCATTACATATTGTTGGTGATTTTAAACTTGTTTGTAAATGTAATTGCTACTGAAAGTAGTATGTGTCTGTCCCTGGCTTTTCTTTGCACTACTGGGACTGACTATTGAAACAATGTAGCAAATGCTAGATGAGTGACAGACTGAACACACATGCAAGGCAATGTGGGAGGTATTGGGTCTTGGCTGGAGCGACTACTGCTTTCAACTGCAATTACCTTTTTTTTACATCAGTAAAATATATTAATATCGGTAAGGTGGGTAGAATTACATTCTCTTAAAAAAAAATAATTGTCCACATCCTCTTCAAACAGCTGGAGGGCAGCTATTCATCAGAGCTCTGGAGAATATTTCCACTCTATTTATTTGATGTTTAGTTATACTCCTCGATGAGATGCGCGGGAACCCCTAACTAAAGGCCCTTGTCCCCTGCTCTAAAACCAGCCTCCAACAAACGAGTGCATGTTTCCCCATTTTGACTGTGAATTTGTTCTGTGATAACGTGTGTAAAATGTTCATACGCACACACTAACTGGCTGTTCTGTGGCGCGCAGCGCCGGGAGCAGTCATACGAGAGCAGCTGTGAGCGCGCAGGACAAACATCTGCACTATGTTGTAGGCTACGCTTTTGCCTATGACTGGAAAGGAATCAGTGTATTACTACGGTACAAACAACAGCGGGCAAGGAAGCCGAGCACTGCCCTATCCCAGTCCCCCCACCTTGTGTAGGGGCACGCAATCAAGCCACGCCCACTCTCTCCCACTCACGCTCCCTTGCAGTGTCGTCACTATCATGGCAACAACAGCTGCGCCCGTCGCAGCCCGAGCCCCGAGCCTGACCGTAGGGCAAAGTCACGCTGACCGACAGGAGAGCGCACTCCCAGCATGAGGTTCCCGGTGGGGGGCAGCAAGTAATTGGGGGCACGGATAGATTATCAGAGCTGAGAGACTGCGTGAACCCCCCCCCCCTCCATATGTGTATTTATTTGGCAAGCCATTTCCATTGGGGGAGGGAGCAGGCATTTGAGAGCTATGCAGATAGTATGACAGGAAATGCATACATGGACATTGTGTTTGTACATATCCACAAGGGCATGTATGTATGACTAGCGCTACGTAGGCACGATCATTTATCGCCAGAGACGTGTTTTTCCCCACAGACATATGTGTATGTACAGTAATGCTGCCCAAACTGGGGCCACCAGACACGTATTATCCACAGGCAGTCCCGCCGGCACACGCTTGCTCCCAGCCTCACGTCGCACACATATTTACTGAGCTGCTGCTGCTGCTGGGCGGTCCCTGCGCGCGGGGAAGTCTCCGGGCTGCAGACACATCTTCCTGTCTGTAGCGGGGGAAGTCTAGAGGAAGCGGGGATTGTAGTACTAGGGGGTTGTGGGAGCCCCCACTGCTCCGGGCAAGATGTTCTCCCTGCGGCTCGTCACGGCGGATTATTATTTGGCTGCCCCGTTGCCTGGGCTGGATGTAACAAGGTCCTACTTCAGAGACAGTCCAGTGCGGAGAGTGCCAGTGGTGAGGGTGTTCGGAGCCACCCCTGCAGGTGAGAAACTGACACATTCCTTTTGCTTTGTGAGGCACAGCTCCCTAGAGCCAGATAAGCAAGGGCATGGAGCACCCCAGGGCCAGGCTCACAAACGGCTAAATAGACTACCTCTGGGTCGGGTACACGGGCTGCTACATGGCTTCTCCTGGGTCGGGTACACAGCCTGCTACATGGCTACTACAGGGTCGGGTACACATCCTGCTACATAGGCTTCTCCTGGCTCGGGCACACAGCCTGCTACATTGCTACTACAGGTTAAAGCACACACAATGGGTAAGCTCTGTCTCAGTGTGAGATACACAGCACAGTAATAATTTCAGCATTATGCACATAGACTGTTACATGGCCTGTCCTAGCTCAGGCACCTGGACACGGTAAGTAGGCTATTCTAGGACAAGGAACACACCGCTGTGTGATGGGACTATCTGAAGTCAGATACATAGACTGGGGCAAGGAAACAGCCCTTGACCAGATGGGGCATTGTAACTGCCATAGGGCTTTGACTGGATTTGTTATACACCGTGTGACATGGACTAACTTGGGGCAAAATAATACATTGACAGTTACACTCTCAAGTACATGTGCCTTCTTTGAGTAAAACCAAGGACTTCAACCAGGTCAGGTTTTTATAGGCTCTTACACTGAGCACAACATGTCTAGTCTGGGACATGATCTGGCTATGGGCAGAAAATTGGCATTCATGAAGGCTTTCATGCAATCTGGTTGATGGATCACTCAAAGTTCAAACACAGTAGTAAACTGTCTGTTTTAGATTTGGACACATTGGGAATTTTGGCCTGGTTTAGGGGGTCCCTGTCAAGGTGAGGCAAACAGGCTGGGTCAGAAGATTTTCCCCCAAGGTCAGGCACAATAGTTAGGTTATGATACCAACTCCATTGTTGGGCACACAGGCTGAGTTATAGGATGCCCCAGGGTTCACCATGCAGGGTCTGCTCCAGGCACATAAGACCAAACCATTTTGGTATGTACACTCAGTGACTGAAATCTATGAACTTTTAATTCTAGGCCAATGTACCTCTTCTCTTGAAAACTAACAGGTCTTGTGTACTTTTTTTACATAACGTAACGCAACGAGGTGTTTCTTGCACTGAACTACAGGTACAGTAACGCTACATTAGGATGTGTCCAATTTAACCCCTTCATATAATAGAGGTATCAAGTTTACTGCACTTTTTTTTGTTTGGGAGTAACTATATCAGCCAAATGTTCCTCATACCTGCACAGATATGTAAGTGGCTTCTCATTTCCTTGCTTTAATAGGCACTGGTGCAGGATTACTGAATATGCATTGGAATATGATTACTGAATATACATTTTTAATATTCCAGAATATGCACTTTCAGTTTAGCAGACTAAAAGTAAGGTGCACACATGGATTATGAGAATATCTGGCTAGGTTGAATGTGGCGAAGGCACTTTGTGTCGATATGCCCCAATCACTTGGATCCAGTTTGCAACAGAATATATGGCTGGTAACGGGGTATGTGGACTTCTAGGCAAAAAGCATGAAGAAGGACTTACTGGCCCTTTAAGCTGGATGTGTGTGCAGTACAGTGGGTTCCAAGAAATACTATATTTCCCGTGTCAAGACCAAGGCAGCTTAAAGGAGAGCTAAAGAACTAGCTAGAAATGTTGTACATTCTGTTTTGGGCTTCTGTATCAGCCCAAAGGCAATCACAACCCTAGCAGTAAATATCTGTCTCCAAATATGCCCCAGTAGCTCCCCATCTTCTTTTCTGCTGATTCACTGCACATGCTCTGTGCTGCTGTCACTTTCTGAGCTTAGGGACTCACTCACAATATACAGTACACATAGACTATAAATGTTGCAACATAAAGCTGATTCGTAATTAATACAAATTATTGTTAATGGCAGCACAGAAACCAGTGCAATTAGCATCGGAATTTGCCCTGTAGCATCAGCTTGTATTACAGACCAACCTCATTTTCTGCTTAATAATTTGCAACAACCCCTAAGCTGCTCAGAGCCCACTGACTATGAGAGTGTCACAGACACTTTGCAAGATGATGACCCCCTGTAACAAGTCCTGGATCATTGCTGCTATTGAGAAGCTGACACTTTAGGCTGGTGCAATAGGTTCAGTAGATAAACTATGTTATTCTTAGCCAGATTAATTATTATGGATTATTTCTCCTTTAGGGACACTTGTAGTAGGTAATCATGGTGGCACTATTCAGAAAAGTACCTCTGTGTCCCAGCTGAGGAAAAGTTTAACTATTGTAGTCACTGCTGGGTGTCTAACAAACACCCCAAACTGTTTTCTCTCTACTACTGACCTCACACCAAAATGCCCTTAACTGAATTATGTAAACTACATCTGGCTAGTAAAGGAGGATTTATAAAGATTTCTTTATAGCTTTTCTTTTGTTTTGCATAGCAGGGGCAAGCTTGCACCCTAGAACCAATGTTGTCAAGTATAGATATGTGTGATATAGTTAGGTGCATGAAGTGGTCTTTGGGCACCCCGTATATGACACAGAGCATGGTCTTAGGAATGGTCACACAGATGGACAGAGATTGACATTACAGATGAATGACTATGAAACAGATTGTGTTAATAAAACAGACTAACCCACTTAAGTAACATGGATGCATAAAAGAAACTGGAGTACATACACCAGGGCTGCATACCATGTATGACCCTACAGCTGTTGCTGAAATGCAACTCCTTAGCATAATGCTGATTGTGAAAGGTGGTCAAGTAATTGCTGGAGGGCTACATGTTGGACGTTCATCTTGATTCTAAGGCAAACATATCCTCATCAGGACTGTGGGCTGCTAAATAGACCTAGCATACATTTAGGGTAGGGACAGACAGGGAGATTCGGGGAGATTCTGTCGCCTGGCGTTTTTAGCAGGCGACAATCTCCCCGAATTTCCTTCTCCCTGTCTGCCGCTAGTAAAAGGGACAAAGCGCCAGCGCCTGTGCACACGCTGCACAGCGATTTCCGGAATCGCCCGAAGATACCTCGTGAGGAAACTTCGGGCGATTCCGGGATTCTGTCCCTACCCTTAAAGAAGAAGAAAAGCTACATAGAGAGGTTGTCAATGGATAAACCACAAGAATGCTTTACTATACCTGAGTAAAGAGCTCTAGAAACTTTGTTTGTTTAGGATATCAGCTGCCATATTAGCTTGGTGTGACATCACTTCCTGACTGAGTCTCTCTCTGCCCACTAATAGCTGTGGGCTGAGATTACAGCAGAGAGGGGAGGAAGAAAGGAGGGGCAGAGAGGAGGAAACTGAGCTTGCTCAAGCCCTGCCCTGGAGGTTTAAGCTGAAAGAAGGAAGTCTGATACAGAAGCCCATGTGTACACAATAGAAGGAAATAAATGGTGTCTTTGTTTTGGCAGAATACTCAGATCAGTGTTACTTTGAGTGTTTACTGGTATATTTATATAGACCTTTCTGATAAAGTTTATTTAGTTTTAACATTTTCTTTTCCTTTAAGGGTTAATGAAAAGAAAAAAAAAGGACAGCCAGGCTAGCTGCAGATGAAACTGGCACATGCTCATTTAGGAATGCAAATCTTTTAAAAAGTTTGTCTTGTACATGCTGTCATGAACTGTAACAAAGACATGAGCTATCTGTGAGTGGAAATAGCTGTGTCTGAGAGTGGAAGTCTTTGTTGTAGCTGAAGGTCACTAATTGAAAATCTCTTGTGAGAAATGTCTATTTTTCCTAATACAGGCCTCATGTATTTGGAGGTCACAAATGCAGCCTCACAGTCCTTTTTTAAATGTAAAAATGAAGTCTAACATTCATAACCACTAGTTCTCTATTCTAATGTATTTTAAAGTAATGACTCTTAGGGCTGTGACACACTAAGCTATTTGGGGAGATTGAGTCGCCTGGCGACTAATCGCCTTGACTTTGCGCCGACCAATCTCCCCAAACGCCTTCCCTCACACTTGGCGATTCGTTTTCCGAAGTCGCCACGAAGTTTCCTTGCGAGGCATTTGGGAAGATTGGTCGCCGTAAAATCAAGGCGATTAGTCGCCAGGCGACTCAGTCTCCCCAAATAGCTTAGTGTGTCACAGCCCTTAGAGGCTAATCTGTGTATAGCTTATGTACAGTATCTGTTTTTTGTGGGCCAGTCAGATTACAATGCCTGTAAAATTGAAAATCAGCTGCCAGCACTTGATTAAAATGGTAGGTTTGCAGATAGGGTATCTATGATTCTGAATGCTTCCAACCTAACCTTGAAACCTTTTCACAGTGAAGAGAACCACATTTTCACTCTCTCTTCATAACTGACTTCAATATAGTAGATTCCATACCAATATGCCTTTACACTTGTGTTTGGAATAATGTGAATATGCTCACAACCCCCAACAGCAACTTCCTATTGGCATACAGTTCCTTAATTAATCATTTCAGAATGTTTTGAAACAGAAGAGCTATGAGCATTTCTAAAACCAAGTCACGCAGTCAGATTGAGAAGCATGAGCTGAAATGTAATAAAACATTCACAGTAACCACTGTGGCAGTGAAACTGAAGCACATCTTCACACCTTGTTCTGAATACTGACGAGCACAGGTACCATATCATATAGATGGTAGGGGTAAAGCTTCCTCCATTTTTAGTTTGACCAATTTCAACCATTTCTCCTCAGCTGTGTGTGGCGTGTTTCCATGGGTTGTCCTGTGATACTTTTGGATCGCAATTGATCTGTCCAAGCTGAAGATTTCTTCTGCCAATGCATCTTTTCAGTGGGTTTATTTGGAGCAGCCGCTCTTCTTTACTTTTTCAGGTTGTTGTTCCAAGTGAACGTAACGATTACATACACCTTCATCCCTGTGTATGGCTAATGTTTCACTATTTCTCCTGTTAGATACAGAAGACCTACTATGTATTGCCACCTTTAGAATATCTGGAAAGCTGAGACTGGAACATGCATATGATAGATATTTGAGTTAACATTGGGAGCTCATTCTCCTTTCTGGTGGAGAATTATCCACATATCTATTGGGCAGGTTTGAAAACAGCATTGTGTGAGGTGGATGCAGTCCATTCTCAGCTAGCCTGCAGAGGACCCTTAGTTAATGGATAATTAGCAAGCGATTGGCTGAGCAGAGGGGCAGATGTTTTTGTATATGGTAATTTTTAGATAGACATGGTATGCTAGATTTAAACACTTCATTTGTCAGGTAGGGATTTGAGCATGCTTAAAACCCATACTGTATTTTCATTTTAATGTACACAGAATAACTGTAGGGTTTGAATTAATCTATAATTTTTTAATTACCTGTTATTGAGGATTGTGTTTGAAACAACGCACATTTCATTGTTGTTGCTAAAATAATACATTTCCTTTAGGTACTCACTCATTTTTATTGTGAATCCATTGCAGTGTTATTTATTTTTTCAAGCATTCAGATTTCTCATAATTTCCCACATTTCTATCAAATAACCAATGAAGGAAGCCACAGTATATTTTGGTGGTCAGTTAGGGAAAATAGCGTTCAAGCAAGCACTAAAGCAGATGTGGCACTGCATCCTTTCACTCTATGTTTATATGATTGTTGGTTTGCTATGAGAGAGTGCATAATGCTCCTTGTGATAGTACACAGTGGGAAGAAAGCATCTTTTGTGCCGTTCCATGCAATGCTTACAGGATTTATAAAGACATGGTGGGGAGACCTCACATGACCTGCATGTGAGTGAGGTGGAAAGCGCCTCCCTTCATGCGTAGTGTTACCCAGAGGGCATGCAGAGTTGCACCTCTCTATAGACACAAGCCTTTGCCTGCTAATGATCAAGGAGGATCTATCAAATCACCTGCATGCTGTGCTCTCTCTCCTCCCTTTTCCTATGTCTGCTGTTGTCTCCAAGGTTATTTGTGTCTGCACAAGACTGCCATTCACAAGTGATATTTCTTTCTGTTCCCAGTGCTCTGACAAAAAAATGTACATGCGCAAAACGCGTATTGTAGTTCTAATGATTGAGCTGTTCTGTGTCCTGCAGACACAATTATTTTGAAGATATAAAGCCTATTCTTAAAATTTACCCTATACTTAACAGTATAACTGTTGTTAAAATACATGTCCTTATAGTTCTATTTATTTACAGATATGTAAAAGATAAAGTGCTTATTTATACTTCTGTGTTTGGCTATTGTTCTGTTCAAGCACATATTAAACCATAACTATTTTTGCGAATGAACTTATTGATTGGTGGTTTTGGCTCTTTTTCAGCAGAAATACAGGTGTATCTCCAGGTGTAACAAAAGCCTAAATGTCTAGGAATGTCTAGGCTGATCTGTAGGTCTAATATGTAAAAAGTAAGTACTGTCTGCTGGTATATTACAATGGTAGGTTGCTGGGTGTTATGTTTCAGAAACATCTGTAGGGCCTCTGCTTGCCAGAAGCCTGGCATATTGTATGCATTCATTAATGTGTTTTGGATCAGATACAGTGTTCCTTGGCAACCATTTACTGTTGTTGCAAAGTATTTTTTTTTTTTTTTATTTCTACTCTACCAATGTATTCTTTGTATCTTGTGTGTACCTGTGGGGCTGGGGTTTTATGTTCATCGGCAGTGTGAAAGCTTTAGGCTGAATATTATTGGTTTATATAACTGATATTAAGCAGTGGGGCAGGTATGGTACAGGTTTTTCTCTGCATTATTGAAACAATACCTTGTACTTGAAAATATAATCAATCCTTATTGTAAGCAAAACCAGCCTTTTGGGTTTATTTAATGTCTATATGATTTTCTAATTGACTTACGGTGTGAAGATACAAATTACAGAAAGATACATTAACTGGAAAACCCCAAGTCCCGAGTATTGTCAATAACTGGTCCAATACCTATATTTTGATGGTGTGGAATCTCCATTTTTAACATTATGGGTTTTTGTATCTTTGCCTGCTGTAGACTTCAGAGATGAATTCATGTATGCTAATATGTGTCTTTGGGATTGGTGGTGAAATGCAAACCATCCAAACTAAAAGGGAATTATATTTTTTTTCAAACTGAAAATATTTCTCAAATTAGTAACATTAGAATATAAGGATTTTAATGGAAATACTGCTGTGATGGTTCACCTTTAAGTTAAAGGAAAACTATACCCCGAAAATGAATACTTGAGCAACAGATAGTTTATATCAAATTAAGTTACATATTAAATAATCTTACCTACCTGGTATATATATTTAAGTAAATATTGCCCTTTTAAATCTCTTGCCTTGAACCACCATTTCATGATGGTCTGTGTGCTGCCTCAGAGATCCCCTGACCAGAAATATTTACATGAAGAAAGGTTTTACATATGAGTTGTTTTATGCAATATCTTTTTATAGAGACCTACATGGGGGTATAGTTTTCCTTTAATAGGAATATCAATCCAAAACCTTTTTGTTTACCTAATGATAGAAAACACAATTCTAAGCAACTTTGTAATATATATCCATTACAAATTTTCAATTGTTTATGTATATACTGTTGTTGGAAGCTGTGTTTGTCCCTTTCTATTCTCAGCATTGGTGGGCCAGACTGTTGATACAATGTTAGACAAGACAGCTGAATAACAGACCTGTCTTTGCTGAGGAATAAAGACTTTTGCAACATTGTTTAAAAAATTAACAACCAGGGGTTAAATGCTACTTTCAATTGCAATTGTTTTTACAAATAACTTATAAAACACTGAAACATTTTAATAAATGCACATGGGAAAGTTGCTTAGAATTATGTTCTTTTATTGGGCAATTTTTTATTTTAAGTCGACTTGCCCTTTAACTTTTAATATGTTAAAGAACAGGGGTGTCCAACCTTTTGGCTTCCCTGGGAAAAAGTGTCTGGGGCCACATATGAAATACACAAACAACTTTGATATTAAAGAAAATACACAGAAAAGAACTTCAATACCAGTTGGATAACCAGATGGAGCTACTACTGGATATTATGACGTTTCTACAGGAACCGAGCGTTTCAAGCTTGGCCGCATTCATTTCCATCCTAGGCTGCAGGTTGAACACCCTGTTATAGAATGCTGTATTTCTACACGTTTTTCAGTTATTTCCCTTACTATTCTTCCTCTTTCCAGCTTTCAAATAGGAGTCACTGACCCCGACTGCCAAAATATATTCCTCGGTGAGGCCATAATATTATTGATACTTTTTATTGCTTATCTGCTTATGTGGGCCTCTCCTATTCACATACCTATCTTTCATTCAAACCACTGCTTGGTTGCTATGGTAAATAAGACTTTAGAAACCAGGTACTTGCTGAATTTTAAACTGCTGGAGCTTCTGAACAAAAAGCTAAATTACTGAAGAACGATAAAAAATTAAGACCAAGTGTCTCTGTATATCTGCCTTAAGAAACCAGTCTAGGGCTGAAATATTTTATGTAATGGAACAAATTGGGAATCAGAAATTTTGTTGGTACTTCCAGATGTGCTGTGTTTTGCAGTGTGACAATATTGTATTATGGTGGCAGCATGCAGCTGGTTTTTGTATTCATTCATGCCTTTTTTTTATGTAAAGATCCAGGAATTCAAGGTGTCCTAACAGTGTTCACTTAGGCTGGGGACACACATTATTTCTTTTCATTTATGTGAATGAGATACAGCAGCCTACGGTGCTTCTTGTTCAGTGGAAAATAAATTCCATGTGCTGTAGTTCTTTGGAGCTAATTTTTATGAAGCCTGATAATTTTCTTTGA
Organism: Xenopus borealis; assembly: GCA_024363595.1. Lineage (NCBI taxonomy): Eukaryota > Metazoa > Chordata > Amphibia > Anura > Pipidae > Xenopus > Xenopus borealis. The sequence continues at coordinate 81,514,253 of CM044439.1, forward strand.
AAATATCTGTAGCTTACTGGCAGGGATTGAATTTGTATTTTTAACGTTCCTGAACAGAGCAGGGCTGGTAAGCATGCTGCAGTAGAAAAGGGATTGTACTCCAAAGAGAAGATTTTAACATGTGCACAATAGGGAGAAACATGCCATGTCAAATGAACTGTTTTCATTTTTGGTGCTACTAGTTATGTTTACCATAGACACAAACAAGAGGTCCTCTGCACTCAACTCATTCAATATATTTAAGACATTGAGCCATTTTATGCATACAGCTACTAAAAATGCCTTCCCCTTTAAACAAAACCGTCATTGTTTGTCCATATATTGCAATATATTTAAGCTATGTTTACCAGGCTTTTTAACAAAGAAGCAAAGGAACATGTCTGTGCCCATTAGTATATTCCACAGGTAGAATGATGCCAGTACTTATTTATGGGAAATTGCAATTGCTTGTGTATGTCTCTAAGAGCATGGTGATCAAAATATTACATGTAACAGAGGCTTTAGGAGGGAACTTTTCCTGTGACTATTGGACACCAATGAAATTGTATGTTAATACAAAAAAAGGTTTGTTTTTTGGGGGGGAAAAAGATAATTATAGAAATAGAATTTCTATTTTTCATTAAAATAGAAATTATGTATTCTCCCATAATAATTGATGCATGCTTTATTACATAAAACATATATACATCTGTACACATCCATTTTCCTAAATGGGGTGACCAAAAGAAACATGTATTTTTAATTATGTATGCAGCAGTCCGTTTGGATCATTGTTGATCATTTTTGCAAGCTTTTATTCATAGTGAAGCTTATAAATTCTAAATCAGAAAGAAAGGGCCCTAACTACTGCCATTAATGTCACCATGGTAACCACTATAGTAAGATCTTGATAAAACGTGCAGACTCCCCTAATACTGTCACAGGGAAAAAACATGATTTCAAAACCAGAACACATCTGTCTCATATTTACCCCTATTTACAATAAAGACACATCATTTTATTATTATTAACATGAATTTGTAGAGTGACAACATATTGTGCAGCACTGAATTTTGTCCAGTTGTGTTTTAAGAAAATATGTTTTTTTTCCTGAGTGAAACAAAAGAGCACCTGTGTTTGGGAGATGCTTTGTTATTTTGCAAAGCAGAGACTGTACCTCCTTAGAACAATCATGGCGTCTCATACTCCTGTAAATAAACATGCAGATAAATAAGGTTGAATCTGCTATAACAATAGTTTTTATTGAGCATTTAATAAAATATTTTTAAAAAAGTGTAAAAATAGTAAAGATATATATAGGGTATGTTCTTCCTTTTTATAAATGTAGTTAGCATTCAAATTAACGTTAACTATTATATAGACAATTCTATTCTGAAACAATTGAAATTGGTCTTCCTTTTTGTTTTAAAATGGTTTTAGCTTTTTCTGGTCACTAGCATCCAAATTACCTTAGCAATGATTTAAATGATCCTAGAATTTAAATAAGAGAGGGTCTGTATAGAAACATGGGTAATAAAAAGTAACAATAAAATTGTAGCCTCAAGGAGAAAAGGTTTTTCTGGCTGCATTATGAAAGTGTTAAACAGTAGAACCCCCATTTTAGGTTTTTCAGGGGACCAGGAAAAATTTATGTAAAATGTGTTAAAGTAACTTTTTCTTCAAGTACTGAAAGGATAAAAGCACATCTACTTTGAGATGCAATATTTACTATGTTAATAACAAGGGTTAAGCATTGCAGTGTTAATGTTACACTATGGGGGGCATGTGCAAGGCCTCTGTCAGTCACATACAGAACCTAAAGCAATATGTGATTATTGCAGGACTGTATAAGGGACAGACTAATTGAAATTGACCATTTACAGGTAGAACAGGCATAATCTGGTTAGTATTTTAAACCTTTATTTCACAAATAATAACATTCATAGAGGAAAAAAAACTGTTTTTGGGAACATCAGGACAAAATGTTGATGTAAAATCAGGGAAAACATGACTTGAAATGCATTATGTGGGAAAACTTAAAATCATGGTTTCACTGTAAACGTTAACTAAAAGTTAAACTTCTCCTTTAACACATTGGCAGTACTGGACAAGCCATTAATTTTTTCCCACTAAACATGTAAACATTTTGCAAAGGCAAGCCCTTAAAATACTAAATCATATGCCTTGTGCATTTGGAAAAGCTTCTCCTCTTTATATATTTTCAGTTTGGGCTGCCATATTGTTTTCCTCATCAGGTGAATTTGAATATTATTCAATACAAGAAAGTCCCAAAAGATTTTTGCAGTCCTCTTTCAATCCATTCTCCCTCGAGTAAAAATAGTCCAAACTTTATGTATAATGAGTCAGCGCTAAAAAAGCTCCAGAGGTTAGGCATGCAGCGTGTTAGATGGAACAAACGGGGAAAACAGGAAAAAAAACAATGGGGAAAAATTATTACTTGTATAGTGTAGAGTTATAGTTCTACAGACCAAAATTTACCTTAACTCCCCCTTTTTTTGTGCAAAAAATTTTGGTAACAAGATGTCACCACGTGCTGCAGTAGATCAATACTCACACAGCTTTAAAATTAGGTGAATTAAAACAACATGTTTGAAGAAGTCTCTCCAATTTCTCTTTAAAGATATCTGTAAGTGTAACAATGTTGCTTGTCTGTGTTTGTTCTTCCACTAGATAAAAGTATGGAGCACAGAGATAGTGTATACCCCTTTTTTTTATTCGTAAAAATTATTTAAAATCACACTCACAATTGTGTTTTGTTTTTTTATAAAAGCACGTCAAGTCCTCCTTAAAGTCTGGCACAGACCTGGTCCAATGTTGTTAAAATATCAGACTCCGACCAGTGTTATCTTTCAGGACCGCGTGTGCTTACTCGGCTCTAGGGGATGACGTCAGCCTTACGGGTTTCGTCGCATTCCGTCGCATCAGAGGCTTTGAAGGTGAATTTAAATATGCTGCAATGGTCACAACAAGCCAATAGGGGTTCACTAAATTGTTTCCAAATGGTTTCACTGTAAACGTTAACTAAAAGTTAAACTTCTCCTTTAACACATTGGCAGTACTGGACAAGCCATTAATTTTTTCCCACTAAACATGTAAACCTTTTGCAAAGGCAAGCCCTTAAAATTTCACCAACCTTTTCACCTGTGAGTCGCAATCAAAATGTAAAAATTTGCAGAGCAACACAAGCATAAAACAAGTTCCGGGGGATGGTAAATAAAGGATACGATTGGCTATTTGGTAGTCCTATGTGGATTGTCAGTCTACAGGAGGATCTGGTTTTTATTCCACCAAAACTCGTCCAAGCCAGGAAATGCAAAATAAGTACCTGCTTTTTGACAACTGGGAACAACATCCAATGGGTTGGTGAGCAACATGTTGGGGACCACTTTGTTAGAGCATAGTGAAATTCAAGATAATGTGTATACAATTCAGCAAAGTAATTCAAGTAACCCAATGGAAAAAAAATGTCTATTCTCATAGCAATAATGAGTAGTGGAGTAGTGGACAAAATGATCAGAATTACCCCTTTTGCTTGTATGGCAACTGTCCTTTGTGTGACTGACCATTTCTTCTAGTGTCAAATGCCAGGCAATCGATTATCTACATTTTAAGAGATTTGAAGCAAATTGTGCTCTGCCCATATGTATTCTTATCATTGTAGGAAATTTTTTTTTTTTAGAATTGCCCAGAACAATATTAGCAAGTAACCCTTCTGCAACAGCTTAAATAGAAGAGCAGTTCTTATGCTTAGGGCACTCAAATTTTCCCTCTGCTTCTCACTGCCTAATGAATATTAATCAGGTGAAGGGAAGTGAATGCACGGAAATCAGAGCCTCTCTTGTTTCTGCTTTTAAAGGACAAGGAAAGGCTAGTAAAGCTTTTGCCTCCAGCAAAAGGAATACCTCCAGTGTTGCCAACACTCATGCATTCTCCTCTATGTCAAGCCCATTTTCAGTTCAATTGCCACACTGTAGTAAAAACTGCTGACTTAAGTAAAAATAAAAATTCCCATGAATCACCTCTACTTTTTCTTCTCAAGACCACGGAGCTTGTGCAGACTGTAGAAATAATCTGTACGAGCGTGTATTGTATTCTGGGAGAAGCGTGGCCATCTTACTGACGTCAGTGGAAGGAATATGGAAGTTGCAACAGAGTACTTACAGAAGATAGTATAGGAGGGCACAGAATAAGAAAATCTAAGAATTTAAACATAGAGTAGAACCCCTTTTTTTTAATTTTCAGGGGACCTGAGCAAAATGGTGTAAAATACAGGAAAATGTAAATTCAGGGAAATGTCTTATGCATGTTATATAGGTTGGACCACAGAACAACAATGTAAAATGAGTGAAAACTTAAAACTTTCTTTTGCGCTCTTCCATTCATTTTTTAATCACCGCATCCTTTTTTTTCCATTTTATTTTGCACCATAACCGTTCATGGCTATTCAGTGTGGCTCCCCCCCCCCATTTTCTCCTTTAATGGTGTTTTTGTAATGCATTTCCCAGCCCTCTGTGTTCCTGGGTATAAAATTTGGCCTATTGTTCTGCCCAGGAGAGAGATGGTGACCAGGTTGTAACAGAACATGGCTTACCCTGCAACTTCCCCAAATGGGGGAAAGTCAGCTACATGATATTTTGGTCTCAGTGATAGCTTGTTAGAAACCACAGGGAGATTTCCAAGGATCAGAACCTTTCCCACGTTTCCACTCACTGTTCATAGGTATTTAGGTCTTTTTGTCCTGGACCTAAGTGTACCTTTCTGGGAACTAATCTGCAGAATGTTGATGAAAGGAGGATGTGTGTGTGTATGATTGTGCTGGACATGATTTCAGGGGTTTACTCTTAGCAGTTCAATTTTTTAAAGGTTCCATTATTTAACGTGAGTTCAATGAATAGGGATTGTGCTGAACATAAAATCACAAAGAAATTTGTTTTCAGTTATTTCTTGAGCCAAAATGGAAACTAAAGCTTTTGTTCTTGCGAGGTTGAAAATAAGATTGCCATGGGTCAAATTTTACCCCTTTATAGTGGATTTTACCCATTTATAGTGGACATCTGTGCACTGGTAATCTAATTATCTACCAAACATGGTGTAGCTTTAGTTTCTCTGTTTTGCAAAAAAAACAAAACACAAAAACAGATTTCACTATTCATTGAACTCATGTTGATCAAGGGAGTATACTGCCCCTTTAACACATTGTCCTTGAGCAGTGTACTTCCAAAATCATAAATGTAACAGGGTTACAGTGGCTGCAGTTCCGTATATGAGAAGAAATGTAATTATGTGTAGTGAAAGGCTCTTACTGACACAAGTCATGTATACAATCTGTGATGTCAGACAAAGGAGCTTGCTTCTGCTTGATGTTGAGAAGGAGAAAATTGTTTTGTATCCAAGATAGCTAATGTAAGGAAAATATCATCCTGCATGTAAAATAGCTGTGCTGAGAAGGTGTTTTAGCTCCTTATTACATGCAATATGAAATAATTTTCCTATGATAACTCTGCCATCTATATAATGAATCAGGTGCTGAAATCTTTTTTGTTACAATGCTAAACAGATAGTAAGCATATTGACTGAACAAAGAACTTGTCCCTAACCTGTTTATTGGCTCTTGGCTCTGAAATATTAACCAGTCAGTATATCACCATTAATTGCTTGCCCTTTTAAAGGGGGTTTTCACCTTTTGGTTAACTTTTAGGATGATGTAGAGAGTGATATTTTGAGATAATTGCAATTGGTTTGATTTTTTTATTCAAGGTTTTTTAATTGTTTTTCAGCAATCTGGTTGCTAGGGTCCAGATTACACTTGCAACTATGCACTGATTTGAATAAGAGACTGGAATATGAATAGAAGAGGGCCTGAATAGAAAGATAAGCAATAAAAAGTGGCAATGACAATAGATTTGTTTTTTTTAGATGGTATCAGAGACCCCATTTGAAAGCTGGAATAAGTCAAATAATTAAAAAAATCTATAAAAGTAATGATAAATTGAAAAAGTATTTTTTGAATTGGCCATTTTATAACATACTATAAGTTATCTTAAATGTGAACCACCCCTTTAAAGGAAAACTATACTCCCGAACAATGTAGGTCTCTATAAACAGATATTGCCTAAAACAACTCATATGTAAAACCCTGCTTCATGTAAATAAACCATTTTCATAGCATGTGCCATTGGGTAATCATAAATAGAAAATAGCCATTTAAAAAAATAAGGACAGCCTCCTGGGATCCTAGGATCCAACGGTGCACACAAACATACCAAACAAACTATAAAGTTAGGTCACATGAGCCAATTAACAGACAGAGTTGTGTCTTTTGCTTACTCACTTCTTCCTGTTACAGTTAGAGTTGAAATATTTCTTGTCAGGTGATCTGAGGCAGTACACAATGGTGGTTCAAGGCAAGAGATGTAAAAGGACAATATTTACTTCAATATATATACCAGGTAGGTAAGATTCTTTAATATGTCACTTGATTTGATATAAACTATCTGTTGCTCAAGTATTCATTTTCGTGGTATAGTTTTCCTTTAATATGGTATTTGGTGCGATAGAAGAAAAATGAATAATAATCCCTAAGAACATCCTGTCAGTCTGACATGTTTTGCAGCAGAGATGATACATTATTTACCTCAGTTCCTGCCTCACTGGATCTTACAATGTAAGGTCCTTAATACAATCACGCCCACTACAGGCAATTATACCAGGAGCTACCTTGTCAAACCATTGTCTGATGTTTTAGCAAGGATTAAACGGGTTGTTCACTTTCCAAACATTTGATTCTCAGACACAAGGTGAAAAGTAAAAATTTCAACTTCAATATTAGAAAAACAGTCACAAATAGAAAATAGAATATAACTGAAAAACGTCTTTATTTCTGGTGAACTGCCTACAAACCAGTGAACTGGTAAAAGTGTTGGAAGATGAACAACCCCTTTAATGGGAAACTATATCCCTCAAACAATGTAGGTCTCTATGAAAAGATATTGCATAAAACAACTCATATGTAAAACCCTGCTTCATTTAAATAAACCATTTTCATAATAATATACTTTTTTAGTAGCATGTGCCATTGGCTCATCCCAATAGAAAATAGCCATTTTAAAAAATAAGGACAGCCTCCTGGGATCGCATGATTCAATGGTGCACACAAACATACCAAACAAACTATAAAGTTAGGTCACATGAGCCAATTAACAGACAGAGTTGTGTCTTTTGCTTCAACACTTCTTCCTGTTACAGTTAGAGTTGAAATATTTCTGGTCAGGTGATCTCTGAGGCAGCACACAGACCATCATGAAATGGTGGTTCATGGCAAGAGATGTAAAAGGGCAATATTTACTGATATAAATACCAGTTTGTTAAGATTCTTGAATATGCCACTTAATTTGATACTGTTGCTCAAGTATTCATTTTGGGGATATCGTTTTCCTTTAAAGGATCAGTTCAGTGTAAAAATAAAAACTGGGTAAATAGACTCAAAATAAATGTTTCCAATATAGTTAGTCAAAAATGTAATGTATAAAGGTTGGTGTGATCGGATGACTAACATAATTGCCAGAACACTACTTCCTGCTTTTCAGCTCTCTAAATCTGAGTAAGTCAGTGACTTGAAGGGAGGCAACATGGGACATAATTGTTCAGTGAGTTTGCAATTGATCCTTAGCATGCAGCTCAGATTCAAAAGCAAACTGTTATGACCCATGTAACTGGGTAATGCCTTGTTAAACCAAGAGAGCTGAAAAGTAGTGTTCTATTTGACATCCAGTTATTTTACAAAGCCTATCTATTTTTATTTTTATACTGACTTTTAAAGGACCGTTGACAAAAAAAAATTAGTGTTTTAAAGTAATGAAAATATCATGTAGTGTTGCCCTGCGCTGTTGAAACTGATTGGTTCGGCCATTGGGTGGTTTTTGGAAAACAGTGAGGCCATTTCTTTGTTTGGGGATCCTGAGATGGCAGTTTTGAAAGATCATATTGCAGTTCCATCAGATTGCATTCACTTTGCACATTCTGGGTTTCAGATTGCATTCACTTTGCACATTCTCTGTTAACTCTGGCCTTGTGTTTGGGATAATTAAATGAACATACATTAGTCATAAATATGGCAGGGTGGATGCTTTCATAATGCAAGTGAGTTTCCAAATATTTCTTTATTTCATGCCATCTATGGAAGATCCAATTCAAAACTGTTTTTCCTATAGTGTTTGTATGCACAACCACCCACCCCCTAATACCATATCAATAAGAAAATATTACAGATGACTCCAACAAATGTTTCATATAAATGTGCAAGTGCTCTAGTTTGGTCCATTCTAGACAAGTCTGCTGTTGATGATTAAAGCAAATTAGAAGCAAATTTGTGTAGTACAGGTATGGGATCCGTTATCCAGAAATCTGTTATCCAGAATTAAGGAGTGGCTGTCACCCATTGATTCCATTTTATCCAAATAATCCAAATTTTTAAAAATAATTTACCTTTTCTGGGTAATAATAAAACAGTACCTTGTACTTTATCCAACTAAGATATAATTAATCCTCATTGGAAGCAAAACCAGCCTATTGGATTTATTTAATGTTTAAATGATTTTCTAGTAGAATTTAGGTATAAAGATCCAAATTATTTATGGAAAGATTCATTATCTGGAAATCCCCAGTTCCCGATCAATCTGGAAAACAGGTCCTATACCTGTATTAAAAATAATAAGGAACAGGTTGAAGCCCTTGAGCTGTTTTTTTCTGATTCCAAACTTGATTCCACAATCCAACTATGACGCTAAAGCACAGCAAAAATAGCTACTCATCTCCATTCTCTTTGGAGCTGGCCAGAAATGTCTGTCTTTGTAATTTGTCCCAGTTATGATATAAATATGTGAAAATAAAACTGTGTTCTTAATATCTATATGCAGCTGCATGTGATTGTCCAGCTGTCACTGACTGCATGACATGCACCAAATTGTCCAGGTTTAGTTTGTGCTCAAATGTAAAACATATAGCAGAGCATTTGCTTCATACTATACCAGGCTGATAAATGCAGGCCACGATTTAGCCCTCTACTCTGATCGACCTTTTTCTGCACCTGGAGCCACAGTGTCAGCTTAGGTACATTCATACAAGTAGATATCTATCTATCTATGAAAAAAGAATAAACACATTTAAAACCATGTTTGTTAGAATATTGTTATTCTGTTTAGGTGTGAATGACCTTTTGATTGAGTTCCACTAATAACAATATAATTTCAAGTCTACCCGTTTCTATGGTCCATATACTGAATATTGCTTTTCTGCACAAAGTTACAACCAAGTAGCATTCATAAGAGTTCCGGGGGCAAACTGTGAAACAGAAATGGTAGCAAAGAAACTTAAACATGATTCCTTAACCATTTTTCAGAGAATATGAATGATAACTTTTCTTTCACTCATTGATAGTAGTTGGCTGAAGCCATGTATTGCCAAACAACTGTGTTAACTCTTTTTAAATCTGAATCACTACATAAATGACCCTGATCAGAAGTTTATATACCCTGGTGATTTGGCCTGATAATGGTTATTAAAGGTAACCAGCTTCACCTGTGATCTGTTTGCTTGTAATTAGTAGGTGTTTATAAAAGGCCAATGACTTTCTGGACTCCTGACAGACTCTTGCATATTTTATCCAGTGCTGCACTGATGATTTTGTGGATTCATGGGGAGAGCAAAAGAATTGTCAAAGCATCTGCGAGAAAAGGTAGTTGAGCTCTATAAAACATGAAAGAGATCTAAGAAAATATCAAAGGAATTGAGAATGCCATTGTTGAAACTCTTAATTAAGAATTGGAAAATGAGGGGTTCTGTTGAAACCAAACAAAATAAAACTAAAATTTCAGCCACAACTGCCAGAAAAATTGTTCAGGATACAAGATAAAACCCACAAATAACTTCAGGTGAAATACAGGACTCTGAAAAAATGTGGTGTGGCTGTTTCAAGATGCATTGCACAATAAGGAGGCAAAAACATGGGCTGCATGGTCGAGTTGCCAGAAGAAAGCCATTACTAAGCAAATGCCATAAAGTATCCCGCTTACAATATGCCACAACAGCACAGAGACCAGCCTCAAACCTTCTGGCACAAAGTCATTTGGTATTATGAGACTAAAATGTAAGTTTTTGGCCACAACAGTAAACCCTACATTTGGAGAGGAGTTAACAAGGCCTATGATGAAAAGCACACCATTTCTGCTGTGAAACATGGTGGTGGATCACTGATGTTTTGGGGATGTGTGAGCTACAAAGGCACAGGGAATTTGGTCAGAATTGATGGCAAAATGAATGCAGCAAATTATCAAAAAATACTGGAGAAAAATTTGCACTCAATACCCCGGAAGCTGTGCATGGGATGTACTTGGGCACTCCAACATGACAATGATCCAAAACACAAGGCCAAGTCGACCTGTCATTGGCTATAGCAAA